>VFFE01007142.1:175477-535970 GCA_008921705.1 Burhinus oedicnemus | reverse complement strand
GTTTAGCAATATACAGTCTTCTTCCTTTGAATTCTCAGCCTAAACACTTCCTACAGAGGTAGGGGCCACATGCTGCTCCTATCTGACCACTATTTGGAGGCTCGCGTAGAGTAAATGGATGCATCAGGCCAAGTCTTGACAGAGAGATGCAGACACAGATTGACTCAGCGAAGAAGAAGAAACAAGAGCCCTGGGATGGAAAAAAACTCATGCTGCTGCAGCCTATACTTTCATCTAGGTGAAGTGATTTCATGCTGCAGCACTGATAACCTCCTCTTTTTTATTAGGATAAAGATCACTCGTAAAACAAAAGGGGAAAGACTCAGGAAAAAGCAGCAAATACACTTTTGAGCACACCAAGGAGAGAAGAGTCTATCTGCGCTCCCAAAAAGAGCAGTACAGCAAAGACAGACTCTAGTGGTGATGTGAGACAAACTGGGAGAAATGCTGACAAAAACAAACCAATCAACCAGTGAATATAGTGATTTTTTTTCACAGAAAAATGCAAAAAATGTATCCCAGGTAGGATGCCGTGCACCGATATCTTCCCTTATACTTGTCTAGGCTGTTCTTGAAGATACTCAGGAATGGAGCATCTACAGTATCCTCAACCAATCTGTCCTAATCATCAGAAAGTTTCTCCTTACATTTAACTTTTATCTTCATGTTGTACCTGAGGTCCACTACTTCTCATTCTGCCTGTGAAGGATAAGAGAATAAATGTTTCCCTTCACTTCTGCAGGAGCACTCAATGTATTCAAAGGTAGTTACCATGTTCTCCCTTAGTCTTCTTTAGGTTAAACAACCTCAATTTCTTCCAGTATTTCTTCATAACTATTTTCTAGACCTCTACATGTTTATGTCACTCCCCTCTTTATTTTCTAACGTTAGCCCACACCTTTCTCTACAGCAGTGTCCTGCACTGAGCTCAGCAGAGCAATTACCTGTTCCATCTCGAGAGCGACGCACATGGCTTTGCCTCCCAGCACAACCTCAGCTTTCTGTGGAAAATCACCACCGTGTTGACAAAAACCCAGCTTGGGGACCATTACAGCTCTCAGCCTTTTCCCAGAGAAAAGATCGTCCAGACGCTGTTGATTAGTCCTCTGTGTTTTCCACTTCACCATTAGGAACGCTAATCCTTCCTTTGCAGGCTCGCAGCCGCTCCTCTTTTGGTATTATCCACAAACATGAACACTTTTTTTCTTGTATTCATGTGAGAAGGATGGGATCAGAATATGAAGGCCACCAGTATTTCCTTTCACCACTATCAGGTACGTATTTACGCTGCACACTAACTGACTTCACCGCAGAGAACCCAACAACTCTCACCTAATATCCACCTCTTTCATAAGCCATTTCTGCACTTTAATATACTGCCTTGCTGCAACACATGTTAAAACTGTACGCAGTAAGTAGCTCATAGTAGGAAATCATATTAACCGTCTGGCCTAGAAATGACAAGTGAAGTGTGGATAAGAATGTCAGCACTCCCCACAGAAATACATCCAAACAGGCAGAAATCCTTCCTTACCTAATAAAGAGCAAACAAATAAATTCGGGAAATCTCAGAAACAGTGGTGGGACATTATCATGTTTAAAAAACCTTGGTAACAAGGAAAGAGAGGAGAATGTTAGATGGCAAGATATTGTCACTTCTGTGTGCAGCAACTGTATTTTCTTAGTATGTAGTATACAATTTCAGAAGAAAAAAAATTCATTGTAAAAATCAAGTATTATTTCCTATAAAACTGTATGAATGCTAAATAATGCAGGATGTTCATTAGAACAAAAAGGGTAATGAAAATAGACCCTTCATTTCATGTAACTCAGCTGTCCAGAAGTTTGGTATCTTGGTTAAGCCTGACATCTTTTAAGTTCTCTATAACCACGAGAGAGAGGAGGAGTGAAAAGGCTTTTTGGAAGTATCGGTCTTTATTAACAATGCAGATAGGTTAGAATTGCTCACTTAGGTAGCAAAGAGAGGTTGACTCCCCTACATTTCCCTAATTCTGTCATGTCTCTTCCCACATTTGGTTTTTTATGTCAGTTTTCCTGGCCCACTCATCTGCCAACTTCTTCCTCCTCCCCGTGATCCCTCTGCATACTTCCACCCTGGCCGCCCATCCCTCCTGGGGTGGCTCTGTGGACCTGCCACCACCATTCAGTCCCTTTGCTCGCCCACTGTTAACCTCCTTCTCAAACCAAGCTCCTGTTCAGATCTGGGGAGCCTCTGCTCTCATCTCCTGCAATATATTCTTAGTCCAAATATTGTCCACCTGCTTCCACTTCCAGTTCATCCTCAGTCAAATCCCTTCTTGAATCCTGATCACCAGTGCCACCACTGCAGAGCACATACATCCAGCATCGGCATAGAGAATGCGCAAGGCTGTTGGTGAGTCTTGTCCAGTTTCCCCACCACGCTCTCCTGCCTGCCTATACCCATCTGTTGTCTCTGTCTTAGACGGAGATAGGAACAGCCTTTCTACAGTTCTACAGTCTACGCTGTTCATTGCAAAACTGATCTTCATGTGAGATCGACCAGTAGCGATAAAATCACTCCCTCCCTCCATTTCCCCTTCCAGGGAATATTAGCCATTTTCAAGAAGCAAGCACAATTCATTCAGAATGCATGCATTTATGAACAAAGATGATGTGTCTATAAGCATATGTATTTCTACATATGCACACACATATGCATATATGCAAACAAAAAGTAATTTCACCACAGGAAAAACTGAGTGGTGTTGCAATTTTTTTTGGTAACGGTAACACAAACATTTAGTTTTATTACAATATTTAGCTTTATTGCCGTAGACTTCTGATGCTATAGCCATGGTGGTATCAGTACCACCCTTTTGACCCAAGTGCATTATATATCGCTATAGGCTAACAGAACTCTGCAGAAAATTGTTCTCTCCCTTGCTCTGTCTACCACGCACAGGATTTTCAAATACCAGCAGCCCACTCCTGATTTATCGAGGTAATTAACTAGAGAAACGGGGCCACTTACTCTGTCTTAAAATCTGCATGCACATAGCTTTATCCGAATAAAAAATTTTGCATTTAATCTTTAAAAAAGGATGCAACACAGCCATGAAGTCTTTAACGAGTTCATGACTCCCACAGTTATGGCCATGCACTCCCCAAGTGGAAGCACAGCATCACGTGGCGACCTGAAAGCAATTTCCCTCCTCTCCCCCATGAGCTTCAGATGTCAGACATGTCATGAACTGTATTACAGAATTAAGTCAGGACATACATGTTTTGCTCAAAAATGTATTGAAAAATTCCAAAGTATGGTCTGAATAGTTGAATACATACAAAAATACCTCAGGCACCTTACTTTGTCCACATATTTGTAAATACAATGCAAAGTTGAAACGATATACTGAGAGAAGGTAACTAATCCTGTCACTAATGCCTACACCGCAGTAAACCAGCAACTGAACACCGTACTCAGGTGAATGTTTCAAAAGCCTTAATGTTTGTAAGATGAATTTAGTATTAGTAGGTCTTCTTCCCTTTTAAAGAATTAATAATACTTGCTTCCCAGATCCTCATTTTCCCTCTTGTCCTTCCAGTGCTACAAGTCTATTGCACATGTTAAGAGAAACACTCTTGTAACCGGACTCTCCACCACACACTCATTCTCTCCAGCTTCACCTCCTTCTGCCACCAGCCTAGATTAACATCTCAGTTTCCCCATCTGAACTGATTTTACTTCTCTCAGCAGAGACTATAGGCAATAGGTGATTTATTTTGGCAGAAAGCATGTTGCAATCCACTCGTCCTCTTTTGCTCCTCGCTAGTTGCAACAAGTCTCTCCTTTTCTTCCCTCTTCCTAGGTGTGCTTCCACGCTCTTTCCTCAAATCCCTCCTCTTCTTTCAAAACTCCCCCACTCTGTTTTCCATTTCACTTGAACCCTTTCCCTCCTTCTCCTCTTCCCCTTAGCTCTGCTCTGGCTCTGCCCCTGCCTGCACACCGGTCTTTTTCAAGCCAGACTTTCTCATAGTTCATAGTTGGATAAAGCCTGTCCCTGCCTTAACAAGCCGCCACAATTAGGAAGCAACAAACCTGATTACTTGCAAATTTATCTTCCTAGGGCTGGGTAGCGATACTTTTCCCATTACCACGCATATGAGCAGCACCCTTCCGTAATTCGTGCTACACGGTATGTAACAGCAGCCCAATGGAGTACCTAGTCTGAAGTGAGCGGATATGAAGTGCAGCTTTTTACTAAGCATTCCTGGGTAGGACTAGCCTGAAAGTAGACCTCTCATTATGAGGGAAATCCTGAAATATCTTAAAACATTTTATTTTCAAAGATTTTTTTAAAAAAACCCTTACATATATTTCCCACAAAACAGCTGCTCCTCAGTTTTATTTAGCAAATTTCAGAATGAAAACAGTCACAGCCTTCTCAGCCCACAGTGCCCGCAGCTTTTCCTAGGATGCTGAAAGGACTGACGAGAGGGACGGTTGTGCCCTCTCCTCCTTGGGTGGATTTGCGGAGCTGCCTGCAGCCCCCTGCAGCCACCCTGTGAGCTGGGCAGGGGGTTGTGTGTCTGTCCTGGTTTGAGGTAAAACAGAACCAATTTTCTGTTCAGTAATTTCACTTTTCAGCTAAGCCTCTTCTAACTAACTGAACTCTCTGAAATTAACAGCATATTTTTCCAACAGTATCTGCTTCCAGAGTGGTAAGACCTGATTGTTTATAATTTATGCCAAGGGATGGTATGCGGAGAGGCTCTTGCTTACACTCATTGCTAGAACAACCAAGGGCAGACAACTTTGTTATTTGCCCCGCTGGAGGGTTGGAAGCGGAAAAGCGTAGAGGGGTCACACCTGCAGGGAGGAGCGGACAGGACAGGTGACCCAAAACTGACCCACAGGGTGTTCCATCCCATCTGCCTCCTGCTCAGTGTAAAAACCGAGGGATCAAAGGGTCAGCCCTCTCTCTTCAGTGGCCAGCATCCGAGGAGGACTCTGTCTGTTCATCTGCCTTTGATCCTGATCCATGTGTTCCTCAATCCAGATCTGGAATCCAGTTCCTGTCCATCGCTGAGTCCAGTCTGGGACTTTCCTAGTTGCCGGTGATGTGATCGTCACCCTGGGAGCCTGATATGGCTTTGTGTGTATTTCATTATTTTCTTTTTATTATTTTATTAATATTTTCATTAAAGTAGTTTAGTTTCTTTTTAAACTCATAACTCTCTTTTGTCTCTCATTCTTCTCTCCCTGAAGGGAGATGCTCTCCCATCTCCGAAGGGGAGAGAAGCAAAAGAGAGCATCTGTCGCTCGTTTTAGTGGTCAGCCCAGCCCAAACTGCGACAGAGTCTCACAGACAATCTCTGCCCAGCCTCCCCCTGGGGTGCTCTCATCTGCTTTTCCTTCTCCTGAGCCTAAAAGTCTTCTGAGCCTGTAACAGATTTAATATGTATTAATTTAAGAGCTTCAGTGTATTGCCTGAAAACAATGGTATAATGCTTGGAAAATATATTCCTTTAATTGGTCTGCAGCTGCCCTTCTTAAATATTTATGTAAACTCTGTTGTGTCCAAGGGCATAAGGGTTAAACCTAAATGAAGCTCCTGGCCTCGTATTTGTTTGAGTTCTCTGGAATGTACAGCATCCTTGTCGGTTTTAAGTAACCTAATTAATTCCTGTTTTAGGTAAATAAAGAATACACGTTCATTCTGCAGTCACGGAAAACTAGAATATTATTAATTGAAGATCAGAAGATGGAACGGTAACTGGGACATTGTAGGTTTGAACATGTTTTAAATCCCTCTGCTGTGAAAGATGGAGTAGAAAATACAATTCTCAATTTTCTTAATTAAATTGGGTAAATGTCAACTTGGGGACTGTAATCAGAGACATTACAATTGCAAATGAATACTTGTTTCATTGTTTTCCTAAGTTGTTTCCTGCAAAAAATAATACTTGGGTTATAAAAGGATCACATTTCTGAAAAGTCCAAGACTTGCCTGTCCTAGATTTACTGAAATATATATATATATTTTTTTTTTCCCCCCCAAAACCAGATACAGTCCAATTGCATAATTTCCTACTTCAGTTCAAGGGTATAGGATAGGTCTAAAGTCCTGAGCGCAGGTAACAGTAGTTTCCATTTTCTGTCAAGTAAAAGGCTTGAATTTGAACATTAGAAATTTCATTTATGAAATGTTCAGCATTTTCCAGCCAGCTATTCCAACTGAGTACTATTATACTTGTTTTGAAGCCCCACATAATTAAATATGGAATCCCAAACAGCAGATGGGGCAGGTGTCTATACACAGGACACAAAATTCATGAAAGTGTTACAGCTTCATGAAATCTTGAAAGTTTAAAACATTTATATTGGGGAGATAATGAGCTTTACAGGTTCTAATGAAAAGAAAGTGGATGCAGCCAGAGAAAGAGACAAAGACTCAGGACAGCTCATCCATGTTAATATTACTGTGCAGAAATGGATGCAAACTTGGGACTATGGCCAGGTGGTTCACCCATTCATCATTCCCCTTGCTGAAACACCTCCAAGACTGGCTGGACAGCCACTTGTCTGGCACACAAAGCCGTGGATGTGGTTGTCTTAGAGTACAGTCAAGGGTGTACTCCCATGTGGCTGGCTACTTGGCCCAGCAGCCAGCCTGTTTGCTCCTCAAATTTTGTCGTATGACCAATGCTGAACAGACACAACAGCCCAAATTTCTGCCTAGAAGGGCCTTAATATTGCTTGCCAGAAGACAGTTGGATCCGTAGGAAGTCTGAAAATTCTCTAGCTCAGGTTGCCAATAACGGTGATGGGTCTTGCGAATGCCCTGGATGTCAGACCCTGCTGGGACAAGTCACCTCAGATAGATCATAGATGCAGCTTGCAATCTTATTTCCATCTGTACGTCTGAATCCTGAAGCATGTCCCATTGTCCCAGTATTTGAAAATTTGGAATTCAGTCAGATTCGGCAATTTTTATTTGTTCCAACAGAAAGCCACTGTGTCTTACAAGTACAATGGATTTTCATTATACCCAAGTGTGGACATCGACAGCATCGTTAACTGATGGAGAAATGTGCAAAATATGGACTCACTGAAGTCAATATTACCCTGACTATTCAGATTAATTGTGCAAAGTTTTCATGTTGTGTGCTGCACCAAGAAGTCAGGTATGGGATGTATCCTGAATTTCATATTAAAATCTACACACTGTCCCATTGTTTCTAAACAATTGGTGACATCATAGGGATGATGAGCAGTGCCTCAAAGGCATGGGCGAAGGGTGCATTGGCCATGCTGAATTTTGTTTTCAGGGTAGGCAGGAATCCCGAGTAACAGGTTTTCCTAGCTATAGCTCTACTTTGGTTATAAACTTGCGTCTTTACAGAAGGAATTTAAGTTCTCCAGCACCAGTAATTGTTCCATTTCTATGCTGTATTATGTACCTTTGACGTTATTATTTTTCAATTGGAAAAAACCCTAAGAAAATGAAAATTAGAAACGAAAGGTTATCAGTAAAAAATTTTAACATTTCAATTCCAAGCATTTGCACCATTCTGATCCAATGTAGCCTTCTGTTAATGATACATCTGTCATTTTATTGACACCCCTAAAGAGCTTTATTCTCTTTTCTAATTAAGAGACAAAGCTGATTATGTCAATCTATGAACTGACATCTGAGTGCTTTTGTTATAATGTAAGAAGCAATGAATATGACTATTGTTATGCTAAAACAAAAAACTTGGGAATTTTAACTGGAAAACCCAAGATAGCAAAATATATAATGGCTAAATTAAAACAGATTCTTCTATTCATACAAAATGCACATGTGATTGTATTATATAATTAAATGAAGATACTGTGTGAAAAATTAATTCCCAGTAACAGAAAACATAAAGCAACAATGATACATAATGTGCCTGACTAAAATATGTGAGGAGAAATCATCAGATCATAAAATATCTCAAACAAATAAATGACAGGCTAAGCCATCAATCCTCAAGGAAAAATTAAGCTATTAAATAATCCAAAATGCTTGCATGTCAGGACATGATTTCAGCTCCATCCTGCTGCTAAATCAAAGATACCTGCTCAGTGGGCTCTCCCATGCAAGGGAATACATCTGGAAGTATTCTCCAGTACTGCTCTATGCATTAATTGGGAGTGCAGAGACTATCCAGTTTTCACCACTTCCCCTAGGCTACCATAAACATTCCTCTGTTTTGTGAACCAGAACTAGCTGCAATGACTGCTCAACCTGGTGAACTGACAGGTATTTTTAAGACAATACTGTGGATGGGATGAAATGCTCACCCCTGTAGGAAGGTCTTTGTGTTTGGATGGACACAGGTAAAAGACTCTGGAACAATCTCCCACATGCCAGCATTAATTGCTGCAATCTGTCCTACCTAGGGAGAAGACAGCAGCAGGCAAGTCCCACAGAATCAGATGATCTTCAATATTTTGGGATGTTAGCAGTTTTCAGACTCGAAGATAACATGAAACAGTTTTCCCCTCAGTTGTGATTAAAGGCAACAGACAGAGGTTATGTGTCTCTTCTGGCAGCACTAGATCTTCAGGACCACTGCCGGTGCTGAAGCTCCTGGCAGGAAAGCCTTGAATCCTTTCCAAGGAGCTCCACTGATCCTGTGTAAGAGGTTCCTGCCGATGGTACTGGGTGTCCTCAGGACAGAGCTTAAAGTACTGCAGACTGACACAGCTCTCCTGGCATCAGCTGAGCTAAATGAATTTACACCCTGAAGATCTCGTTTTCAGCTGCTGACTGTGTCAACCAGTGTTGACATACATCCAACCAACACACACAGCTTGCTTTTTCCCTTTAAAAACTTCTGTTATAAAGTATCAGAAAAAGCCAAGACATTATAAGCTACAGTATCAATGGCATTAAATTTAATTCTGGCCTATAGCATCTGTGCTTACTCACATGCACACCACACATGATTACAAAATACCATTCTTCTACCACTTGCTGGTCAAGGGATTATCTTTTTGCCTCAGGTAACTAGAGGCGGTGAGCGGCTGAATGTCTGTGACCTTCCAGCTCTGCCTTCACGGAGGTGTAGTCAGCTGGGAAGGTACCTCCTTACACTTCTACTAAAATAGATCTGGAAGTATAAACTATATCCTTTGCATTGGATGTGCAGGTTATGCGTATGTCTCTGCATAACTGCAGGGGTATGCAAGATAGGAGATGTCTACTACTTGTAAGACCAATGGTCTTGCTCAGTACTTCAAAAAATCACTCTACTTCTGTTGCACACCGTGGAATACCCAGTTGACTGAAAATGAAATTTTGGGAACTGCTTTTAAAGAATTATTAAAAGGGATAATAATTTTTCCTCTGCCACAGGATCTCCTCTAACAGCCCGCTCAGTAACCTGCCGTTATTAATCAGTTCAATAGCATTCCAATTCTGATGGCTACCCACTAGTAAGGCTGGGCTCTTCACTGCTTAGTGGGAGAAAGGGAAGGTTTCAGAATGTATGCCCTTTGACTTGGAAAGCATCATGATCCTCTTCTAAGCCACAAATGTTTTGCTCACACTGAAGTAGCAAGATTGCGACATTTACAGAAGAGTTTGGAAACACATCACACTCTTAACTGCAGCTTCCATCACATATAGGGTCACCTCAGAGGTGACTGACAACAGCATCAAACCATCCAAATCCAAATTGTAAATATCTGAGTTAGGATTACTGAACAAAAAAATAGTGTTGATATTTGGTGTTTATATTCCTTAGAAATTTCCCCTTAAAAGGAAAAAAGAAAGGAAAAAAATCAAATCACAGTGTCACGTTTTTCTCCCAATCTGGGATATACATTTAGTTTATAAGAAGAGACTAGTGGTATAAATCCCCACAGCAGCATCAATTTAAATATTTCACAGAATCACAGGGGTTGGAAGGGACCTCTGGAGATGATCTGGTCCAACCCCCCTGCCAGAGCAGGGTCACCTAGAGCAGGTTGCACAGGATGGCGTCCAGGCGGGTTTGGAATGTCTCCAGAGTCAGAGACTCCACCACCTCTCTGGGCAGCCTGTTCCAGTGCTCTGCCACCCTCAAAGGAAAGAAGTTCCTCCTCATGTTCAGATGGAACTTCGTATGTTATATTGCTAAGCCAAATAATACTGGGTAAGGAATAGTATCCAGTTAACATTGGTACACTAACAAAACTGACCACAGTGGTCACAGAATATGAACACCCACCAATGTGTAGGACCTACAAACCAGTCACCGTCACAATGAGATTCCCAGGGAAAGGGGACTCTGTGTCATCTGAAGAACTCTCCAAAAACACCTTTGAAAAGCAGATTATTAAACACAAACCCTACCACTGCATCCTGGCCGGGGCAGAGCCACAGAATCTCTCTTGCCTGTGCTGGGATCGGTTCCCACCACAGTCAGCTGCTGGACCTCTGCCAGCCGCAGCAGAAGCAGGGGTTTTCCAGCAGAACAGGCATCACAGACTTTTCTGTGCTTTCTCTCCTCTTCTTCTCCCCCCATTCCCCCTCACCCTGCTCCCGACAGCTCCTCTGGCTGGGCTAGAGGACATGGCCAAAGGAAGAGAAGTACAGCCAAGACTTTGCCATGCCCCAGCAACCCCTCTCTGCTGTTACAGGGTCACCGGCAGCCAGAATGATTTAGAGCGGCCTTCAGGCTATTCTAACTTACAGTGAGGGACTTGACTGACTCATTGCTGCTCCAGGACTCTGGGAACATAAAGTTACCTTAAAGCCATTTTCAGACATCCCTGCTTCTGAGCTGTGCTATTTTATCCTTGCCTGCGACTGAAAAAAAACCTGAGAGCACGGGTTGTTTACAAGTCTTGCAGCTGCAGCAATGGGGTGGTTTCCTTTGCCTTTCTTCTGCCTTCATTTTTCCTGTCTGTTTTGGTTTTATAGATAGCTCTGGTGGCGTTCATAGCCTCCACGTTCCATCAGAAATGGTGATTCATGGCAGTCTCCGCTCTGTTGACTGGGCTTCACAAGCTGAGGCTCCCGTCAGCTGCAAGGCTGCGAGAAGGCACGCTGTGCTGGATTTGGCTGTCTGCAAACAGGACGAGCAATGTTCTTGTGGTTCACATGTGTGCCATGCCCATCAGGAATAATTTTGTCATTTAGCGTCTTAATTTTTAAAAAATCAAATCCTAGTGACAGGCTAAACTGAAGAGAGATCAACTGTTTCACTTCATTGCTTATCAGCTTTGCTTATATTTTTACTCCAGAGGGACCTTGGTTTAAATTTCTGCATCGATAATTTATTTTGTTAGTGCACAGAAAATATCAAACAACATTTATTCTACTTATTTCTGCAGCATTCACGGACTTAATATATACCTTCTATTTTCTCTTCCTTTTTAGATTTGCCATTTTAATTTAATGCTCTTGATTGCATATTTTTCACACTTACCCTCTTTGTCCTTTTCTTCCATAATACCTTTATTAAATTCAATCTTTTTATAAAAAAGTACTTCCATTTTTTAATATTATTGCTGCTTCTCTACCACTATCTAGATTTTACATTTCATTAAGCAGACAGTTTTAATTTTACTTTTCCCTGACTGTTCCTTTCATTAGACTGTTTCTTGTCTTGACCCTTTCATTTTATTTTTCTCTTCTGTAATTTGCTTATACCCTGCCTAACCGACGTGTATCTCTTCTCAAGTGTGCTTTTATTCCCTGTTACTCTCCTTGTGACTTCTCTTTGTTGCTCAGTGCTGACAGTGTTCCTCCCCGTCCCCTGTGAGTGACAGTGACAGCATTTGAGTGGTAGCAGGCAGATCCAGGGACAAGAAGGATCTGTCTGAAAAGATTTTATTTGGTTTTATTTTTATTTTGACTGTAAAATCAGACCTCTCGAATCCTAGAGCACCAGGGGGCATTGTTTCATTTAGAAAATAAAAATTGTCATGATAGCTATTAACTTCCCAACAAGTCCACTGCAATACCAATCAGAGCCAAAGGAAAAAAAAAAATCAAAATGGAGCTATTATGTCAAACGCAGCAACCAAGGCGGGTTACAGGTCAAATGTTTTAATGCTTAAAGACGGGTATTATTCTGGAAAGCTGCTCCATGGTGAATCGGAAGTGCTGTACCCCTGACCTCCATCCATGTACACCTCAATGTTCAACTATAGCATTGAGGGGGAAATAAGAGATCAGAAGTTACAATGGCAGCTCCTGAGCGGAAACCTGAATTTAATCAACAGTGGAAAATATTGACTGAAGTATCTAGAAGGAACAGGCAGCGACAGCCAAGGGAAATTACACATAAACATAAAGAAACAGCCTGAACTGCCGTTAAAAGGAATGGAAATGTAAAGCAGCAGGAGAAAGTGGAATATCCCCCAGGATCAGGCCCAGTGGTTACATTTTAGTGAAATAATTAATAGGCTGCATTTCATAACCAAGTGCAGGGTAATAACAAACGTAAGTGCGGCTTCACAGCTGGCTAAACTCGCAATAGCAACAGGCAACTCTATTACCACTAGTGAAACAATCCTGTTTGCCAAAGAAAAAGAGAAAAACAAGGCAGCAAAACCATCTACAATTATGAGGGAAATCATCTATGTAACAACTTAACTAATGCCCAGAAGCTGAATGACTCACAGCATTAAGAAAATTAGAAAGGGTGCTCAGTAGTATTATATAATTCAGGACACGTACATTAGAATATCATGGTCTTAACATGCCAGCAACAAATTTAAGCACTGTGCAATATGTGGCTCCGAACCCTGCAGAACACCAGCAAACACTTCATTCAAACCACACTGCAGAATTAAGCATGCAGCTATTTACAGATTACGGATCTAAAAGTCCAAAGGTGGATTTTTATTCTTGTTGGTTTTGATTGTTTTGTTTGGTTTGGTTTTATTTTCATGTGATTTGATGTTTGGGTAGCTTGAAGAGTTCTTGCTCTAAGTGCATTTCTAAGGAAAAAGAAATGAAATGTAGCTGCCTCTGAACTGCCTGCTACAGGTGATGACCTCCTGGTCCAACTGACGGGCAGCACCGTGTGAAACACGCACTCTGCTCACAGTGACGAGTCTTGCTATGGCTCTACTAGCTCAAGCCATCATGACTCAAGCCCAGCACGAGGCCACATGCAGACCGTAAAAAGAAAGCAAGAACAAGGTTGATGTGATTCACCTAATCCAGCAACCTGTGATGGTTTCCACATAAGGGTAAAAAATTACTCTTTTGTTTGTTTGTTTGGGCCCCAATTCAACTCTGACAAGAATCATCACAGGTTCTCTTGACAAATACCTGCTGAAACCCATAGGAGTTCCTGCAAGTCCAAATTTCCTCTAGGTAGAGGCAGAGCCCAGGAGACACTGTGTGTGCCACAATGTGAAGTCTGCTGGAAGGCAGCAAAAATCAGGTATCAAGTTCAAAACTCATACCACAAAGTTCTTACAGAGCAATTATTTAATAGATCTCCACTCCTTCACGTTGCCTTCAGTTTCTGAGCCTCTGCTGCTCTGCATCTCAACAACAGGGCATCGCCTGGCACATCGTGCTCTTCCTCTGAACGGCATTTCGATTCTCCATAGGAAAGAGAATCTCACAGCAGACACTTCATGGTTTGCTGTAAAGACTACTTAAGATTAGAGAGATATATGTCTATGTGTGTATATATATATACACACACACAAATAAATCAACAACCAACACATCAAACACAAAAACTTCCTTTTACTTCTCTATATTTCATGCAAAATTTTTCCTACTACTGGCAAAAGATATATTAAGTTTCTCCATTTTTACCAAAAAAGCTCATATTGACCTCTCTCCTTTATAATGAATAAATAACAAGGCATCCATTCACATTATATATAGTAACATACACATTATTACACACACCTCTACAGAGCTAATTCAATTCCTGCCATTTTCTGTACTATCAGTGCTGCATTTTACCTACTTGTGCATTATCATTTTACTGTTAGAACTGATATGACTTTAAATGCTCATTTTCTTGTTATATTATAAGCAACCTGTTGAAGTCTAATTGAATACCAGATAAGTAATTTAATCTTGAGCTTCTACTGCCATCTGTAATAATAGCAAAATACTGTAGGTAAATTATAACCATACACCCCAATTGGTTAAGAGTTTACAGTTCTTCAAGAAAATGTTCAGCACAACAGCTTGCAGTAGCTCTGTGTATTATTTTCTGCACCTATTATCAACAATACCTTTTATTTATTTTCTTGTAAATTGGCATTTTAAAAATTGTTTATGTTTATTGTTTCCTTCATTAAGGATTGTTTAGGAAATAACGTGGCTAAGTTTGAAACATAATGCTTAAAATTAACAAAAATCTCTGTTCAATGAATACTTACTTGTGGAGTTAATGTATTTAAAACACAGGTTAAAGGCAAAAGGAGGTGGACAGAGAGTCATTAACCCTCATATAGATACAAATCCACCTGCGGAATCTGGGAGCATTGTTACAATGGAAAGCCTACAAATACATTTAGGGAAAGTCTTAAAATCTCCAGCTGAAACATCCTTTTAGGATATATAGAGACGACCTTCTATGAGTATCTACCGATGAATACAGCTCTGCATCTTCAAGAATGGCTCTGAAATCTCAACCTAGGCAACTCCATAGGGCTGCAGCTATGTTACATCTGTCATTTCCCAGACTGCAATGATAAAGAGAATGTTATTGTTCATTTCAATTTAATGCGTGACTAATACTGTCCCCAGGCACCAACTTTCTACCAAGGAAGTTAGATTATTGTAATATCCACATAATTAATTGCATTATCAATTTTCTTACTTTTTAAATATTTGCTTTTGGTTAGAGAAGATTGTTGCATAGCTTCTAAAAATGTCTTTACAATTAATTATCTTGCATTGCAGCAAGCAACTAGGAAATGGATATTAATCATATAAGACTTTCTCAAATTGCTGGGATTATCTCATTTTTAATTACAGGTGGCATAAACGGTTATAAGCCTTGTTGTTTGTGCAAGAAATGTGGCAAAATACTTATAGCCTGTCATATGCCTTTTGTACAGCATTCAGTCCACTTAGTTGTTTACATAAAATATTCCGGTCTGCCTTGGAAAGGCTCTTCAGCCTTCAATATCATCTACGGGAAGTTTAGTCACAGCAAACAAACATCAGCCATCAGTTCAACTCTGCCTTGCAGCCACTGAGTCAGGGATGTCTTCCTAGGGGCTTTAAACCGGTTGTGCTCCCAGACAACACAGAGCAATGCCAGCATCTCATCTTAAAGACATCACTGACATATTAAAGGCCCACGTTCTTAATTAGAAGCCCATCTTGACTCAAAAATGGAGCTGACAATCCCACTAAAACACCAGTTTTCTAACCACCAGCACGCACTTGGTGCTGTATTGGTAGGGTGGTTGTCCTGGAGAGGGAAGAAAGAAAGGGAAGAGGGAGAAAGGAGAACAGGATCAAGAACGAAACAATGGAGAACATCAAACTGAAAAATAAAGGAATAGTTTTGGGAGTCACCCAAAGATCTAGGAAAGCAGAAAACAAGAGAAATAAAAATGCTGAACTCCAGGGAACAAGAAAGCAGTATCTTTATCACCTTGGTCCAGATCTCATAGGTTTTAAAGAGCTGTCCTTTAACTAGAGCCTGGCAGGGTGTCTGTGGAAACTGTACTGTAGAAACTCTAAGTTCAAAACATTAACCAAACAATTAGCGAAACCCATGGATGGAAAGTCTAAAATTACAAAAATTCTGCTCATAGGCCAGAAAATCCCCGAGTCACAGATTCGCAGAAACAAAGAGACAAAAGGCATCCTACTGTCATGCACTCCCTGGCACACACACACTCCTGGCCCTGGAGTCGACACGAAACCCAGCTCGGGAAGCTGTTAATCTCATCTTGACCATTCTTACCTTTAAACATAAAATGACAAACACAAAATGTTAATAAATCAGGTTTCTGACTTGGGGAGGGGAGGAAGGAAGCCAGAAACACACACAAGAGAATCCATAGTCTTCATTTAGATATACTCCTAGACCAAAAGCTTGCTTGTTCTGTATTAATGTGTCGTAAAAATCTACTTGCGAAAGAAAAACACTAGATAAAAACACACAAGCCAAGACATGCTTTTTTGCAGGTAGTGAAGCAGAGGTCTCATCTCACAGCCATAGCGCTGAAAACGGTACTGCTTCATGTGCGTGCTCACTGCACTGCTCACAATGTTATTTTTCATATAAACTCATTCCTCTCTAGCTTTTTACTTCATCAGTTGAAGTTTTGACTGAAGTTTTAACCATATTTGAGCCGTATGCAAGGAATAAGATTTACCTGATTCTTTCCTTTCTTTCAGGTCTTCCTATTCCTGGAGAGTTTCTGTGTGAATATTTACTTGTTCATCTTAAAACTTAAAACTAAGCAACTTGTGGGTTATATAAAGAAAGACTATTAGTTCTAGCTAATAGCATCTTTCTGTGCAATTAGTGCCAGTATGCAGCCTTCCTGCTGCTCAAACCTGTATCACCTCCAAGAAGGACTCTCCACAAATCACCTCAGAGGATACAACAGGTTTTCTGGTGTCCAAACCTGCTTTATTTTTCTCAGAAAGCACCTATGTCTTTCTGATGTTAGCATTAGCAATAGGACAAAACCTTTAGATTCTTGCAGGTGATACTGACTGCAGCTGTTCTACAAAAACATTATGGGGCAAAATTCCCACCCAACAGTCTTTAATTTCTTATGTTACCTCCTTCAGCTGAGATATCTCCTGAGTCAAATACTGTCTGTAAATGAATGGACTATGACTTATTGTCACTAATTCAGCCCTTCAACAATGAGATTTTATTAGAGTAGACAAAGTGAATAGATAAAAGACTGCTACAAGGGAAAGGAGAGCTAAAGAAGGAAAGACAAGAAGATGGGGATTAAGCAGTTAAAAGCAGTAAGGCGCAGGAAAAGGAGTACAGATCATACTTCCAAGTGGACTTGAAAGATTACGCAAACAGAGAAGCTGCAAAGAATTGTCATAGAATCATCTAGGTTGGAAGGGACCTTTAAGATCATTGAGTCCAACCATTAATCTAACACTGCTAAACCATGTCCCTAAGCACCATGTCTACCCATCCTTTAAATACTTCCAGGGATGGCGATTCCACCACTTCCCTGGGCAGCCTGTTCCAATGTTTGATAACCCTTTTTGTGAAGAAATTTTTCTTAATGTCCAATCTAAACCTCCCCTGGCACAACTTGAGGCCACTTCCTCTTGTCATGACACCAAGTAAGAGACAGGAGAACAGAGAAGATGTGGGGATTGTGCAATCAACCCATTTCACAACACTGTTCTAATAAAAAGCAAGATTCTGGGCAGAATTACCCTGAAGTAATCTAACCTAAACAGTTCGTACACTATTAAATGTGCTAGCTGGAATTTAAATTCAAAGCCTACATCTCTTTCACAGTTACTATGGAAGCGCCTACCCTCTGTATATTTCAGATCTACAGTCTTAGACTTGGCCTTCTTTGCATAATAGATTATAACAAAATGTTGCCACTCCTTCCTGAAAATATCTCTGGAGATTGACCTTTCTCCTCTTTCATACAACTAGAAATCTCATCAAGTGTCCATGTCATCTTGCCCCTCAAAGCTGCATAGTTCAGTAAGGATTAAGTTCTTCCTTCTTCATTCTGAGAACCTCAGAGCTGGGGTGTTTTGGTGGGGAAGGAGGCCGCACCTGCCATTTGGCTTTCTTCTCTCCCCTGTGTTGGGTACAAACTTATCTTCTCTACTGCTAAGACTCTTTGTGGCTTAGCCCTGTTCTTGGGGAAACCAGGGTTTTCAACTAAAGCTCCAATCTGCCAACAGTACCACCCCTTGCTGCTCAGGTGTCCATTTCTTGTTACACTATCAGCAGCTGGGAAGACACTGCTCCACACACCCAATGCTCAGGATGATGGCACCTGAGAGAACAGCAGGGATGTAGCCCCCTCATTTGGGCCATTTGATATATGCATTCCCATATCATTTTATAAAGCTAGACAGAGCCCAACTAAGATGTGTCTGCTCCTGGTTTTCACACATGGTTATTTCCTCACATGCGGCTGCTGATGGTCAAAAGTTTTAGCTATCTATTGGCTGCCAACAGCCTAGGTGAAATGAGCTCGTGGCTCATTTCTGTCTAACGGATGGATACTTATCAATAAAACCACCATTACAGAACTGAGGTGATTGTCCATGGCAGATGTACAGGACTAAGGCCTTTATGTGTACATTTAATTAAGTTCTCATGCAGAGTCCTCTCTCTGCTGCAGATGAAGAAGCCTGGATGACTGGCACCATGCTGTACCAATTCCATAGAGTAACAAAGGACTCTAGGGGTGTCTGCAGCACTTGCCACAAACTCTGGAAGTGCATGAACAAAAATTAATTCCACATATACATAATCTTCTGCATTCACGTTACAGATTGTGTCTGTCCCTCGGTTACACATCTTTAAACGAAGTGTCTTTGCTGAGGATAGGACCACAAGACTCTGTAAGACAACATGTCACCTGAGGTATTTTCCATCATGGTACAAACTAGACCTTGGTAACGTTCACAAGTATGATCATTCTAACACTGTCAAAGACTACCAAATGTTTTTTTAAAGTAAATGACCAGGGTAAAGAGAGCCTATTTATTCTTGTCTGGAATAAAGCAAGAAGTTCCGCATTGTTTTGAAACAGTAGATCTAAAAGTTAACTGAAAGTTAGTAAAGGGAAACAGGGGAGCAATGATACTGCCATTTCCCCCCATGATTATTTATAAGAGAAATATCTAAAGAGATAGGAACATATATAAACCTTTACGAAATAGGTAACTTTCTGTAGGAGTACACAGGACAGACATACTAGAGAGAGTTAGATAACACGTTACTCAAAATAGACCAGAGCTAAATATGCCGGCTCTGCTCACTTTCCAAACTTTTTTTTTTTTTTTTAAATGCTGACCAAGCTCAGCTGGGCAAGACCTGCTTAGTGTAGTCATTTTCACATTCCCACTGAACATATCAGCTCTGACAATATTTTTTTTTAATCTCAACAGCAGAGAGTACTACATAATTCCCTCTAACTCAGCCAAGGAAAAAAAAAATAAACTTGAGAAGCTAAAAGTGCAGATACGGTATTATATGAAATTGCACCAAATTTTACAATGGTCCGATGTTCCTGATATTTTTATCTTAACACATCAAGGGTGATAGAAGCTTCTTTTTGCTGTCAAAGTGATCAAAGAGAGGTTGAGAAAGAATCTATAAACAGATGCTGCCCAGTGACAAACCTTAAAGAACAAGACTGTGGGGCCAGATGTTTGAGTGACCTTCGGACTACAGAACATGTTGGCATGGTGTTGATTTAGATAGCTCTTGGCAGGGGCTTTCGATCCAGCAGCTGAAAAAAAAAATCTAAATTATGGAAATATTTTTTCTCATCTTTCCCCTAACTACAAAAACTGAAACTACTGGTCAGTGGGGCTGATGGCTGTCAAAGAAGTTGAATTCACCACACAACCCTGCCAGTAGGTATCACATCAAAAAGGAGTTAGCTGAATGAACAAGAACATCTTCAGGCTGTGCCATTTTGCATCCCCCTCAACTTTCAACAGCTGTTTCTTGAGTGAATACAGATGCAAAATAATTATACAAAATGTTTTACATTTTCAATATACTACATAATGTAAATATGGAATCGATGAGTACTTATCAGTGATATAGCATAAACCACCATCAGGAAAGGATTTGGGAAGTGGAATAGGAAACAGAACGACTAATCAATAACAGTGACTTTCCCAAATTACGTTCTTTATACACCCTATTTGTAGAATTAAAATGTCATTACAAAAAACCCCAAACAAACCAGGGATAATTGATCACATATATATTGTTTATGTCAAATACTAGAAGACCCTGGAAATTATTATTACACGAAACATTATTTGTGTTGCACTTTTCTGGATCTCAGTCTCAGCAAGTGCTTTCATTTTTTAATCAGATCGGAGAAATTAGTCGTGCATTAGGAAATACAAAATCAAAAAAAAAAAGTTCTCAAGCCAAAATTCCAGCAGATACTCAAGTCTGAGCCACTGCACGCTACTAGAACAAATGGAGAAAGCAGAAAAAGTCTTGCTTTGTAACATTAAATGTGATTGAAGACTGTACAGTTCTTCTTACGCTTTTAGACGTTTTGTCACTTTACCTGGAGAAATATACACTGCTTATTCTGAATTGCTGCTGATGTCCAGCACTTGTCAAAACCGCTATCTGTCAAGCACTTCACAAAGTGTTGCAAAATGACAGATCAGGATGTCTGAATAGATGGAGCCCCAGGAAAAACAGAACAGATAGAAAATTCATGACTCTAAACTACATCAAAGCGACTTCTGTCAACATCATGTCAAAAGAAGGAAAAAAAGAACTGTTCATTTTAGAGGGTTTTTTTCATTATATAAACACTTTTTTCACGTATGAGCTAAGTGTAAGGAAAAATTAACTTGGTGTACAGTATGATCATTCGAATGTGCCAAAAATACTCTTTAAATAATCCAGGAATAAGGAAAGTTCTAACAGTAGATACTGTCTGGCAGTTAAAACCAATGACATCCAAAAGAAATGCACGAAGAATCTATCAGCTTAAAATAGGACAAACCATCTGGCTCCAAAGAAATAAAAGTACTCTGCTGTGCATGTTTGTTGGGTTCGCAGAATCCTACAACTGGATTAATTTTGTATTTCCTCTCCAATCAGTTTTGATCATCTCTACTTAGTCTGTCGATTGCACAACCCTAATGCAATGTTATATTCCAGGCAGCAGATTTAGTAATATCAAGGCATTACTTTAATTTAAAAAAAGAAAAAAGAAGCACCACCACCATCGCTGGACCTTCCATTACAGATAAATCTTTTAAATAGTTCCTCAAAGGAGACAGAAAATAAGTGGGTTATGATACATGGCTATATACATTCAAATTATACATAATCAAATTTCGAGAAGGAATCACGTACTTGGAATGCTACAACTAGTGCAGATCTAGAAACGTTTTCTGTCTCACATACCTTTTGCCATAGGGAATTGCCATCAGTACTAAATTCAAAGAAGTTTTCTAACACTCTATAGATTTCTAGAAATAAAGAGGCTACATGCCCAGGTACAATGCTTTAGGTGGCTTTTAGAGCGTGGGGAAATATGAAGCATGCACACACACACACTTGGAGAAGGGAAAGCAGTGCTTCATGCATAGTCAAATAAGCATTAGCAAAATACAGCATTTACATCAAGTTTGGAACTCCAGTTTTTCCGCATTAACTGTCTCTGGTGTCATCTTTGCTTGCTGGTGTGTGGTTTGCGGAACCATATAGAATGGGTTGGGTTGGAAGGAACCTTTCAAAGACCGTCTGGTCCAACCTCCCGCCCCGGGCAGGGACATCACTCTTCCACCCACTTTTTCAAAGGGCCAATAAAGCTGCTGCCGCTGCTGCCGCTGCAGGCTCTGACACTAGCGACCGCTGATCCAGAAACCAGCACTTGCTCAATGGCGCAAACACGCTCTAATTTTCCTCGGAGAAGCTGCCCATTAACCGTCGGCCAGCAAAGTTTTGCTAGCTTCAGAACATTTGCAAGATATAAATGAGCATGAAAAGGAATAGGTTCAGAGATGTGCTTTTGGATGTCCCGTTGAATGTGTAAACACGGCTGGGAATTGCAGTCTATTAATACTGGAGTACGGTGGAAGGCACGTCTGCTTCTTATTGTACGCAGAACTCAATATATCTTGCTTCCTACTTACAAAAAGATGTTTATTACCTGTAACTGTACAGAGGTGTGTGCTTCACAGCAGCAGTGATTGGTAATAAGCCTCCTTTTCTCATTTACATTGATAGCAAGCATTAGTGAAGATATATGCATTTCATTTCATGGTTCAGAAAGAACAAAGTATATGTATATGTGATAGCAGTGGGTGGTTAATGAAATGGTCTGACAAACATAAGCTAATACATAATCATACCAGAATGTGGACTGGAACACCTGTTCCTGCTTCACAGGCTTACAATTCTTAAAGAAAAGTTACTATTCTCAAGAACTGAAATCACTACTATTTAGACATCAATATGCTCCGAGGAAATTTTAGTCATTTTTTGCAAACGCTAAAGGGGGGGATTTTAATGATACCAAATCTCTTTTGCTTGTGTCCTAAGAGTAATGAAAACTTCACACATGCATGAAGCTCCAGTAATTATTTTAAACTGCCTTCTGTTGTCCCCCTGAGGAACACGGTGGTATTTGTTTGATGCAGTTTAATTAGTGTCAGGGTAATTAATGCTATGCTATCTACATGAGATCAAAACCCTTTCTTTGTAACACTCTGGTAACTAAGAACTAAGAAAAGGAAGTGGTTTGAAAATGTGGAAGCTTGGCAGGCTAGATTCAGAAACGAACCGAATCGCTCAAATCTGCATTTACGCACCCAAAATATTAAACACATCCAGCCAAGTCAGCACCTTCAAGTGTGAGATTGGGATCGTAATGCATTACAACGGCGCCGTAAGACAGGAGACCCACTGCCTCCCATGTAAGTGAAATGCTTTTTCTATGGATGTAATCAAATTAAGTGAAACATTCATGGACACCATGCACCTTGTAAGGAGTTTAAATCCTTTAATAATGAAATTATATACTTTTGCACAACCGGATCACCATAGTTATTTATAAGCAGCATGTGGTGCTACCATGTGCTGATATATTTTTCTAAATAAAAGCATCATTTGAGTTTAATGAATGAATGTGATTCTGCTTTAATGCCTGAATAAAATTTGCATTTAATTGAATGTTCAGTCTCCACTTCAAAATACTGCTCTCTACTAAAAGGACCGAGGAGGTACCAGAGTGCAGAAGTTGGGAACACAAACAGAAATTCCAGACACACACACTGCACACGCTGCATAAATCCTTTGTAACTGTTTCTTTGGTAATAAGGAACTGCGGTATAAATCTCACAACACACAAACTCGGGCTGATTACAGGCTTAAGGAAATAGCTACAGTTATCTTGACTGGATAAATTATTATATCCTAGAGGTTATTCTGTTTTTTCTAATAAAGCTTCAGCAGCAAACAGAAAAGAAGGAAAGAAGGAAAGAAGGAAAGAAGGAAAGAAGGAAAGAAGGAAAGAAGGAAAGAAGGAAAGAAAGAAAGAAAGAAAGAGAGAGAGAGAGAGAAAGAGAAAAAGAGAAAAAAGAACAAGCTTGGGATTTTTTCCTTTGTAACCAAAGAAATTATGGGCTTGTCATAATGCCTTTGACACTATTACTTTGAAGAACAGAAAAATTTAAATTTTAGAGCCTCACACATAGCCTGGAAAACATATTTTATGCAATAATACAGAGTTTCTGTGAGGCTTCTTGCAGAAAAGGAAACCCTGATTTGAAGGCAAACAAAGTGGCTTAGTCTATCGTGTGCATGTCCTGAGGGTGCAAACAATAAGAGCCCTGCTCAGAAATGGCAAATATTCTGCCAAAAAGCACAAGCAGTAGCCCTACAGCAGTCTGCAGATTGCGCTGGTATCCATCGCCATTAATTTCATGTTTATCTTTATCACAAGAGATTTCACCAGCTTACGCTGGTGGCACAGCAGGGTCTGAGGGTCTCCGCAACACACTGCTTTTGAGGTCATCCATGACCGAACACCCCGCGGATCAGCTGACCAGCAAAATATGCTCCTTCCTCTCTCCAGTTCTGCTTCCCGCAACTCGGTTGTTTATCAATTGAAGTGATAAATACAAATGACTTTGATAAGGCAGGCGACGTAGTAAAGCAACCTGCCGAAAGCCTGCCGTAAGAACCGCCCGCAAAGTTCAACAACTGTGAAAGAACTATTAAAAAGGACACACAAACAAGTGACCTTGACTGACAAGCGCACTTCATCCCAGCAATAAACAGCGGCGGGGCTGATAAGTGTTCATTGGCGCAGAGAGTAATTACCTATCTGTCAGCGTTGCTGGTGTGTGCGAAATAGTATAAATGAAACATACATAATGTACAGCAATAATATCGGGCATGCAGAACCTAATGCATTATCATCATTCTCAGGGCTCAGGTTTATGTGGCTGCCACCACTGAGTAAATGCCTTCTAGCCATGATAATTTCATTCTAATCTCTGTTCCATATTATAATTTTCATAGCTAAAAGATACTGAGGAGCAATACGTTTCAATCAAGGGCTAAATAGAACACAACCTGTAACTGGGTATTTTATACACCTATATATATTTTTTTTCTTTCAAAAAAAAATTTAGTCAATTTATGAATAGACTGAAATAAGCTGTAAATTTATGGATGACAAACTCTGTCTGTAGCAATGTCACAATGTCTGGAGACAGGCTTTACATATCTTGTACAAGGGATGCCAGCTTTGTCTATCATATCTCACAAAAGAATTCAACCCTCTGGAAGAATAAAGGTTTCTGTGCCCCTGCCTAGCACGTTATCAAACAAGGTTAACTTTTAAATGAACAAAAGAAGGGTCCTACTGAGTTAAAAATAATTTAAAAAAGCTTTTAGACAATGTACGTTATTATTTTAAATGCAATGTACGTTATTATTTTAAACGCTGTTTTAAATTCTATTTTATTACATAACCTTCCCAGCTAGACTACCACTGCGGTGAACAAATCTGCCTGCTTCCTCATTAATATCTATTTTCAAATACAGTCTTTGTATATTTTGAATTTATTTTGGGACTCTCTACGAAGAGGAAGGACAGTGATTTAAAGGCATGCTCAGCCTCCCCTCCCCATCGCGCCAGGAGCAGGGAGAGAGAATAGCGCTGGCCGCTTTATCGAAACCCATTTGACCGGATTTTAGTATGGGGGGGGAAAGGCACAGTTCAAACCTGCGCTGGGACCTGCCTGGCACCCGCAGCCCGCCCGACAAACTGTTGAGCTGCCGGCCTCCCTCCGGCAAGCCGAAGGGATGTGCAGCTCTGACACGTTCGCGCTCAAGGAGCCTCAAAATGGGACTTGGAGCAAGCGGGTGTCCTTCATCTGACAGCCACCCCAGGGGGAAAAATGGGAACGTGTTGGGGTGAGGGTGACTCCCCAGGGCAGAGCGGTGTGCTGGGAGCAGCCCTGCACTGGCCGGAGGGGACGGAGGGAGGGAGGGAGGGAGGGGAGGCCAGCCCAAGCCAGGGGCAGCCCGCTCTGCCCCTGGGCCCCACCGCAGCCCCCGTCCATCCCGGCTCCCACCCCACCTCAGGAGGTGCTGTGCTTTGAGAAACCCACACCAATTTATTGTCGTTTAGACAATTATTTTATCACCCAATGACCCCTCCCCACCCAGGAAGGGGGAATCAGGAAGAAAACCAGGAAACACGGGGGTTGAAATATAAACAGATTTAATAGAATAAGACTAGATAATTAACATTAATAACACTAAAGAACCTATATTGATCCCGATACCAATGTAAAATATACAAGGATTATACCCAGCCAACTATGTCAGTAGGAAGCTGTGCACTCCCAGCAGTGGACAGCAAATGTCGGACACTGCAAGCAGTACGGGTTCGGGAGGAAGGGAAGGCCTCAGGGGTCTGGCAATGGGGCAAGAAGTTCTCTGGAACGCCACCATCAAGGGAGAGAGAGAGAGCTTCGCAGCAAACTTTCTAATTTATATTGAATGTGACATTCATGGTATGAAATAATCCTGTTGGCCAGCTTGGGTCAAGTGCTCAGGTCTTGCTCTTCCTCATCCCTGCACCTGGCTAGCTCAAAAACACTGAGACCTCGAAACCCACACACCATAGCTAGCTATAAAGTAAATATTTTCACAAATTCAGACACTGGAGTCTTCTAAAAGTACAGTTTTCCCAAGCATCAGAAGAGAAATTAGTCCAGGACAGGAGGGATTTCCACGCACCTATGCGCACCTTGGCCAGGACTCATTACATCAGCACCCTTCCTCATTAGATAAGCAATGCACGTCTGGGAAGACAGGCAAATGTGAAAGCTCAGTGATTACAATGAGGAGGGGTGGGAGGTTTATGCAAACCTTCATTTCAATTTCCATCAGCAGCCCCTCTCATCATTTGCTTTTTTGACCTTCCATCTGCGAGAAACTCAACTCTCTTCCAAGGCTCACCTGGACCCAGCCCTGGTGTGCCCAAACCTCCCCAGCGGCGTCTGTTGCGGCAGGCAGAGCCTCTGCCGGCCGCCTTTGGAAAGCCGCCCGCGTTCGCCAACAGATTTCACGAGCAACCCCTGCGACAAACCCAGACGAAGCTTCAAGTGGTACGGAAACCTGAAAGCCAGCATGTTTTGCCTGGCTGGGAGTTTCACTAGAGAAATTTCACATGGCTCTAAATATAACTCAACAGCAATATTTATTTTATTTAAATGTCTCAGAACATTGCATTTGACAGAAGACAACAGACTGGAAAATTGCTTATACAAAATGCAAGAGGTAGTTGCAGTATTTTCTGGCACGTGGCATTGCTCTTCCCTTTGCTGACACCCGTATGGCTGCAGCCAGCCCCCGCCCCCGTCCCAGCACCCTCCCACTCTCTGCTTTCTGACACGAGTCCTTAAACGATTGTATTTCAAATAATTACTCAGGACCCACGGGATCTGCAGCATTTTGGCTGCTGAAAGTTGTATTTTTACCATATGCCGATGGCTCAAAGTCAAGAGGGTGAAACTTTCTACTAAAGTCCAAGTTGGCTCCAAGGATGGACATATCAAAAATATATCATGAACGCAGCCCATAAACAGCATGCTGGCGATCCCCCTTATAAATTTAACAAAATGTTACCAATACAGAAATATTATCTCACATCTCTTGTGAGGTTAAAAACAGACCAGAAATGCCCAAGGCAGGTTTCTGTGTCCACATCACAGGATTAAAAGCGTGGGGCAAAACCTATTAAGCCACTACTCCCAGATTTACAGCCAGGATGAGTTTTAGAGGAACAAGAGTTTAGAAACAAAGGGCTTTTTCTGTCTGTTTTCAACAAAACGAAACAGCCTCTCAGAGAGGGGAAGAGAATAATAACGGAAGGCTTTTTTCTGTGAGAAATGAAGTGAAAATGAAAATGTTTTTTAGCCCAGCTCAGCACGCTGGAGTGAGCAAAACAAACCCGGAGCTATTCCGTCCCACTTGCATCAGTTTGCTAAGCCGAACCGGCATCCTAACTGGAATACAAACCCCCTCTTTGCGATGCTTGCTGACATCCAGACGGTATACAAAATTTAGTGCCTTGCTCCCGAGTACCGCTTGCAGGTGCAATAAAAAGGAAATACAGCGTGCTTAAAGGCAGCAAGAGGCAGGGTCCCCAGGAACCACCGCCCCAGCAGAACCTTCCTCTTCGCTGCCTGTGCATCAACCTCATGAAAAGCCAAATCATTCAGAAAGCAAAAACTACCGGGGCTCAATACACCGCATCCCAGGCTGCTGGGGACTGTCCCCCCAACTGTCCTCCAGTCCTCCTTTGTTTCTTTTTCAATGCCACTGTTCAAACGTGATGTGCATACCCCTGTAATAGACGGTGCCTAAAGGATAAAAGGCTTATTACGCTTTCAGCTAAAGTTGTTAATCCCCTAAGAAGCTGAAACAGCATGTGCCATAGTCTCGGAGGCCCGGGGTTGGATGAGGATCGTCACCTATGTAGGAAGTTGTTGTTACAATGGCAAGCAGCACGGTTCCTTTTGGCTTTCCGAGAATGCAAAGGAAACAAAAAAAGTGTCAAGGAACGTGTTGTGGTTTGGGCCAGACTGGCCACTGAGACGAATGACAGATGCTCTCTCCAACCTCTCTCTTCAAGGAGAGGAGGGAGAGAAAGAGACGAGTTTAGAAGAAAACTAAACTACTTTAATGAAAATATTAATAATAAAATAATAAAAAGGAAATAATTAAATATATACAATATATACAAAACCAGTACCGAGCTCCCAGGATGACGATCGCGTCACCGGCAGGCACTGGGAAAGTTCCAGACTGGACTCAGTGACGGACAGGAACTGGATTCCAGATCTGGATTCAGGAATGCACGGATCAGGATCGAAGGCAGACGAACAGACAGAGTCCTCCTTGGACACTGGCCACTGAAGAAGGAGAGCTGACCCTTTGATCCTTCAGCTTTTACACTGAGCAGGAGGCAGATGGGATGGAATACCCTGTGGGTCAGTTTTGGGTCACCTGTCCTGTCTGCTCCTCCCTGCAGGTGTGACCCCTCTACGCTTTTCCGCTTCTGACCCTCCAACGGGGCAAGTAACCAAGTTGGCTGGTCTTGGTTGTTATAGCAATAAGTATAAAGAGCCTCTCTGCATACCATCCCTTGGCATAAATGACAAATAATCAGGTATTAGCACTCTGAGAACGGTGTCTCCACAACATGCTGTTAATTTCAGAGAGTTCAGTTAGTTAGAAGAGGCTTAGCTGAAAAGTAAAATTACTGAACAGAAAATTGGTTCTGTTTTACCTCAAACCAGGAAAGAATGACACTTCAAATCTCAAATTAAAGGTACATTGCTTTATCAAGCATAAAGTTAGGAAGTGCCAGAATTAAAGGTGCTCCATGTTACTGTATCCCATTCCCTTTCTTTTTATACATTACGACCCGATCATCAGCTGCAGGTTTGTGTATGCTCTCCTCTTCCATGGCCTCAGTGTATCATAAGGACAGTTTTCAGGGAGCAAATTAAGATTAGGCAGTAAACGAGGCTGTTTTCAGCAAGGCTCCTGCCTCTAAATGGCTCTCAGGGTCAGAGATTTTCCAGCAAGAGATGGGGAAATGAAATTGTGTTAGGGAACTGGAGAGAAGCATTGATGTGGTCAAGGGAAATGAACAGCACACCAAAACCAGTCCTGTGCCTTACGCTCTCCCAGATTTCCTATCTCATGTGTGGCAAGGCCTTTAAATCAACTTTTTGACAGATGTCTTTAGCACACATCTCATTCTTCAGATGGAAAATTTGTGCTACCTGGAGCCTGCACTTAAGCAGGCTTGAAGCACTTAGAACTGGCATAGGTGTAAAGGGGTTTGGAGACGTAGGATGTCTGGCAGTAAAATAATATGGCTTGGAGAAGAGGCAGAGGGCTAGGAGTTAGTTAGGAGGTATTACACTATCATCTTTGCTCCATCAGTGGTTCACCATATAGAAGTGAGTTGCCTGAAACTACCTCAGTTTACCCATTTGTAAAATGGAGCTAATAACAATCTTATATCTCCCAAAGGAATCCTAAGCATTAATTTAGTTCACATTTAATGGTCTCTAAAACACTATACTGAAAAGTATGAACCCCCCCCAGCTAGCTCTGTGTTGGTTTCAGTTGCTAATGTGGTGAGGCACATTTCCAAGAAGTTCTTGGGACATCCTCGCCCCCTCTATCGCAAACCAACCCATTACCTGAAGAATAAGAAATCAGATGGCAATCACGTGGCAATAAAAAGCTCATTATTGCTTATCGCATTGTGTCTTGAATTAAAGAGAGCCAGGAGGGCCTTGGATGGCTCTAAATGCTTTTGTTAGCCCTGCCAAGCCTCACACATCCTCAACGTGATGTGAGAGGGGAGGCACCATGTGTGAGCTGATGGTGTATTTTAGCGATGACAACTTGAAAGACCAGATAGGTAAAGCTGTAAAGGTACTCTGCCCTGTATCCTTCTTGGAAAACGATGGCAGGAGTTAGGCTATTCTGGTTCTTTATATTTAAGATAGAAATTCAAACTTTTTTTTTCTCCCTAGTAAAAATAAATCTTCTTAGCTGTGTCATCCTCCCCCCTTCCCCTGCTCCAACATGTGAAAAAACAAGAAAACGCAATGGAGAAGAAGGAGTTTTGACGTTCCTCTGCCCAAATTCAGGCTCTCCCCAGCACACGGCCCAAGCAGAAAATATGGACTCTTTGTTAAAGTAATGAAGTACATTAGTAGCTTCCCCCAAGCCTAATGATGCCAGAAGGATTCTACTGTTTTATTTAATTATTAATAAATTCTCCACCTGTTTGTATTGCAGAAGCAAATAAGAGTCCAATTAAAATTTGGAACCTCTTGTAGTAGGTGCCTTCATACCTGCCTCTAATGTCCTTTAGTGTTACTGTCAAACACTGAATTTCCCCCAGTATAAATTTTCCCGTTGGAAACCACTGGCATCCTCTCTCCTAAACAGCCTTGTCAGAGAGTGGACTAAGGCAAATTACATTGAAGCCAAGAATATGCCTGTTCTGGCTATACACTTATTTAAAGTCAAGGACATTTTAAAGAGCAGCTCCGAGCTACTGTAGAGATGCCAGCCTATGATATTTTGTGAAGTATGTCTACGAAGTAAATAAACATAATAATAAAAAACCCAACATGTAAATAACATTTATTCATAGACATTACCCATTACACAGTAACCCTGAAATCTGCTGTATACCCTAGCTTTTACTCTGAAAATAAAATATAATACACTACAATTAAAATGCTCTAATAAATGCTCCATCCCTAGAGATTAATTATTTAAGAAATTACAAATTGGTACTTTTTCGCTGGGTGCTTCATACTGACACACGAATAGTCCCTCCTCCTAAGTAAACTGAATTACTCCAGTGAGTAAGCATGGAACATTTAGGCTTTTATTAACAAACATCTATGCTTCTCTAATTCTCTAAAAGGTCCCTTTCTTGTCCATAAAGGCTGTCTTATGCAGCTTCCAGAACTGTAAGAATTCCTGACTGACTAGTGAGACGTTATTATTCTTCCAGGAGAGAACGATTAATAAAATATTGCCTCAGCAATGAGAGATGATAATACATTTCTGAAATAAAATAAATACATAAAATAATATTTATTTCACGCAGTTAGAGATACCTACTGAAAGTTGTATCTCATCTTGTCTAGGATATAGGTGTTCTGTCACCTATACCATGTACCAGATCATAATCGCAACAATGAAAAATACCAGAGCTTTTCTCCCAATTTTTATGTAGCATTATTCAGATCTTTGTAAATTTCTGATAGAAGAAGACCGTATGCCACAACCAAACATATACGCAAAATCTCTGAGTTATGGAGCGTGAGAGAAACATAAACATGGAGCTGTTTCACTTTTATGAATTTATGACTTGGTATCATTTGAATGTATGTTTTATGGTCAGAGTTTTGAAAAAGGCCTCACATGATCTCTCATTTCACATCCACAGTTTAACAGTGTTAAATTCAAATCTGCACCCATAGCATGCAGAGAGGTAGGGTTATCTTATCAATATAGCTGGCTGTGCTTTCAGAGCATATGTCGTACTGAACATCCAAATGACATTAGCTACATCCAAGTCTAGCTATTATGTAAAAAGGGAAGATTAAAGGTTTAAGATTTTTAAAAAGAGATAATTCCCTTCCTTAGTATTTTTATTATAAAGGCTATGTGTACACACATACATAGATGAACTCTTCTTACATAAATAAGAGCACAAAGAGCTTCTATATTCCTGTAAGAATGCCCGTACTAAAACAGTTGTTTTAATTTCAATAGCTGTGTTTTGAAATATTTTAATTCAATTAGGACAAAGCTATTCTTATAAAAAAATCTATTTAATGTTGAAAATGTATCAGTTTTGTAAATTTACAAAGCAATAATCCCACACTGTGAAATGGAATATAATGGAAACACTTTCCAACTGAAGAGAGGCACGCACAAGAAATCATGGCCATGCCTTAGTAAGGATATAGTTTAAATCACTCGGGTTTTTATCAGCCTGCAGCTTGGCATGAGTTTGAACCCAGTGGCTGGAGGTGAAAGATCTCTGTACTAATTTACTGCACCACTGAAATGCCTTGTAATCCCTCCTGTGACTCCAAATTAGTTTAAATCTGCAATTTTTTTGCTCTTGCGTCCTAACATACTCAACAACAACTTTTACAAACACTGAAGATTTCTGTTCTTTCTCTTCTTCTCTAAGCAAAATGAATCTGAACGGATGTCAACACCTGCCGTGTTCCTGGGATAACAACAGATTTCATCCTCTGTACCTGAACCTAGTGCGGCACAGCAGTTCACATCCACAGTCATGCAGGTTACCAGGAGCACCTTGCCTTCGAGTCTTTATATTTAGTTTGCATTTACTCCCTGTTTTCAAAACCTTTGAGAGGCTTGCACAGCATTCATAGAAGACAGCCTCCTTTCCTTTAAATGTCAACCACTCCTGACAGCTCTGCCCCTCAGGAGCTCTGAATCCTGAAGCATGAATCTTGTGCTCTCAGAACAGGCCTCCTTCAGTAGCCGGCTTCCTCTAAAACAAGCCTAACATACAACCTGTGAGCATTCACACTAAGGGGAAAAAATGAAGAGTGGAGCATACTCCTTTAGGGAGAACTATCAGGGTAATTTTTTCTTAAGATGCAAACCATCTTACATTTTTTCTTTTCTCTAAAGAAGTGCATATATATCTCTATAAATATATATGTATATATAGTAGATATCTATGAATATATATGTTTACATAATATATATACACACACAATGAGTTTTAATACCATAGTCTTGGGCACAGTATGGAAATGTTGAGGAATACTTGGATTTGTGTTCCTCCCTGAGCTTTATGATGATTTCTGATGACAATCTAACTTGTGCTCAGTTCCAATAAGTCATTTTACCAGTTGAAAAAGTTCCTAACTTTGTAATTAGAAGTAGCAGAAGAAACATCCTGCAGTGTGCCATGGATTTGTGACAAACGTTTCATCTGCTTTACCTTCAGTACACCTTTTTTCCTAAATCTCTACCTGTGATCTGTTTTGATACCACATTTTGTTGTTCTGTGGGAAGGCAACTGAATTCAGTTGGGGATATCACAGCCATGCCGAAGTCAGAAGGAACTCCTTCAAAAAGCATGCAAGCTCTTGGCTTCCAGGACACCTTGAGGACAAATGGCACTGGAAACAGCGTATGAGATGTTATTGCAGCAAGGCCAGAGGCATCTGAGATGACAGTCTTCCGGATCTTCAGTTTAATCCAGTGCACCCACTCCTCTGAGCAAGCAAACCCTCACAGTGCTGGAGAAGGGCAATTTCAGTCCAGAGGGCTGTTGACAAACAGCCGGACCTGGAGAGAAGCTGGGACTCCCAGACACTGCTTGGGACTAACTCCTCTCTGCAAGAGGGAAAGAGATTTCTTATTCACTGGGCCACCCAGTTAGTTAGCAGAAATGGAAAGAGCAGTGTTTGTGAGTAAAGGCAGGATGGGCTGGGTCACCAGTGATGCTCTGCTGATTTACGCTGCCGGATGTCAAAGGAGCTCTGCTAACTTTGAGCAACAGAGGCCCTGTCCTATTTATCTAAAAGCTTTCTGCATCTGAATTTTCTGCACACTTACTTCAATTGCACGTGACTGTGTAAATGGGTCTAAGGCAATTTCTTTACATGTACATTTACTCAATGCGCGTGCCTTACCCAAAATACACACAGCAGCAGAGAGGCGACAGACATGTTAGAGCTCCTCCTCTTATTACGTCTCCCTAAAAAGTGATCAGGCCATTAGTGGTTTCAAAAAAACATAGCACATTCATCAGATTTAGGAAATCTAAAAGGTTTGCAGATAATATGCAAAGTATATGATGACACAGCAAAGACCATCATCATCATTCAGATTTAGGTAAAAAACATGTTTATCATATCCAACAGCACATTGCTGAGGTCCTTCTGATAAAGAAGGAAAGAAATTAGGCCTCCACACAGGGAATACCGTGCCTGTCTAATCTTTCTTCCTCTGTTGCTGTGTCAAGAGGCAGATCTTTCCAACATACAGATCCTCATTGGACTCAAAGCTATTGCAGGGAGCTTTAAAATGAGATATATGGGCCATTTTCCTCAGCTCCTCTGAAGTCTTTAGGGCCTTGTGTGCCTGCCAGATTACAATTTGCCTCTGGCAAAGAGGCCACTATTTTTTGAGTCCAAACTAAAATCTGCGTATAAGAAACTAAGAACTCATTTTCTAGGTAACTATTCTGGTGATGCCTATCTTGTCAAAGTCTGAAGTATCAATTAGAAGTAAAATTAGAAAAAAAAAAACCCAACCATCAATTAATGAATTTGGGATTTTGCTCTTTGCTATCCATATGAGGTTGTTTAAAGAGAAGTCAACTTTAAATTCAGTCAATTAAGAACATGATTTAAAAGCAGCTTCAGGGGCCAGACCTGCCCTCAAGCCAATTTACCAATTTTGTGGCTTTGCAATCAGATTTGTGTATTTTTGTTAAAAAAAACCCCAAACAACAAACCAACCTTCCTTCTGTATCAAAGGCACAAACAAACAAATGGCAAATCTGACTAACGCTCCACTGGCTTCAACAGGCTTTGGATTCATTCTCACCGTTTCCTTCAGGGAAACAGTGTAACAGTTTACAAACAAAGTACCATAAACATAAGCAAATGGAGAAAAAAGTATTTTCCTTTTCTCCAAGACAGTAAACTGCTTTGGAATAATAAAAGAAATGCAGCTTAAATTGCCAGTGTCCTTTATTTTTGTGTTCTGTAGTCCTGAATGTTTATGGAAGGTTTTAGCTCGGCATGCTCTTACTTTATAATCCTAGAATGAATTGGTTTGACTTTGACATTTACAGGAATTTAAAAGTTACTGCTTGCAAGTAAAACTATAAAAAAGACAAGACATAAACAATGCTATTAGATGTAGTCACTAGACAAACTAGTTGTACTTTATTATTTTTGGAACTATGTCTGTAACCTAAATCATGGATTAGAAACCCATTGCATTACGCACTGCACAGAGCCAAAGCAAATAAGAAGGCATTTTCTTCCTCAAATATCTTACTTTAGACAATAGACAACAGCTGCTTAAAGACAGAAGGAAATGGCATAGGAAGAGCATTCAGTTAACATCAATTAGCAGTCATCTCGGCACGTAAGCAGATAAACCATTTTTTGTGTTGTCACAAGGCAATGGAAGCTCTGAAAGTAATTTCTCATGGGCAATATCCTCAATATCCTCAAAGATAAACTGGCATTCTGGGCTGATAAGGAAGAGTGTGTAAATACTTGGATACTATATGAAAGATGAGTTGAATCAGTGAGAAGAGAGACCATGAGAGACTGCAAGAATGAGACTAAGCATGTTGCATTTGATGGATTTATCCCTGGTTGTCACATGCTGAGGTGCAATAACTGAGACATAACAGAGCAGGGAACGGAACAAGCACGCAAGATACACAGACAGACGAGAAAGGTGATGGTGTCCTAAAGATGTTATGCAAAATAACCTGTAAGATTTGGCATAGTCTAGATAGGAAGATGTAAGTAGATGATAATGACGTCTGCATCACATGCCTGATTCACAGGAAAACTGGTGGCACGGGCTATAGCAATGGAGAAAAGGGCAACAAGAACAGTGGGGGTTGGAAGGAAGTTTGGAGGAATGTAAAGCTCTCTCTTATAACAAGAGCAGAAATGAGAAAATGAGGCATGCCAATTAAAATCAAGCATGTGCACATTTACACCTCTAAATAAATGAGTTCAATTCTGTTACCAGTGTTTAGGCAGTCAGGAGCTGTATTTGCCTACGTAACCTAGATCATTAACTGCTGCAAGTTTCTGGAAAAGATCAACTGTTTACTGTCAAAAGGACACTGGTTGTTCATCATAAGACCAATAACAAATGTTTGAAGCACTAAGTACTTATTCCATGGCATGTAACTTTGCAGTGAATTTAGAAAATCAAACCCAAGCTTTCCCCATCAAGGACTGCAACTATTGGTCAGAGACTGATCAATACTCTCCAGAAGTCAGTGTTATCTGGGAAATAATGAAAGTGCTACTTGAAATGTTCATTTACACACAGGCTGGAGCTGCAAAGGTGAGTGACTTGAGGTCAGGAATTAGCCATAGTCTCCTCAAGTGCTGAGGACAAATTCTTATAAACGTAGATAAAAAACAAAGAAAAATTTCTTTTGTCCTTCTCAGAGAGCTGCTCAAGCTGTAACTGAACATCAACTAATACCTGAGTTGTTCATTCTCCAGCCAAAGGAGATCTCCAAGTTATAAAAATTAAAAAAGGCGAAACAGACACTACATTGCTCAAGGGTCAAAAATCTGTACCCAGGCGGGCTGAGCATATGCATGTCTTGACTCCATTAATTTCATGGAAAAACTGTACAAGTCAGTCCACTCTGCAAAGTGAGCCTCGGGGTTACAAATTAACCCCTTCAGTGGCTGTTCCACTACCCACCATTCCTTGCTTACCTTGAGTAAGTTGACCTAGCTTTACAGCTGATGAGCAACTGCCGAATACCTTGTTTGTTTCTGGCTCTTAGCAGATTAAACAAAAAATTCCCAAGCTTTTTTCAAAAAACATTAAACAGCTTTGGATAGATTCTAAATAAAACCAATAAATTTTTGCAAGACACTTCCTAATGTACATAATGCCACATTCATGTTTTGTGTCTGAGGGATCAGACAAGGGACAGTTTCTCATCCAAGACAACAGCATTTATCTTAACTGAGACTGGCACATCTGGGCCCAGTTTCTGAACCACCCCTATGATGCCCTTTCTTTACCTGCTATAAAACTGTGTTGTAGAAGAGCAGAAGAGACAAGCGGATGCAACGACCATGTGGAGTGTGCTCTGACTTATGTTAGGATAGAATATATCAGATAAAGGGAAATGATTACAATTATAGCAGAAGAAAGAACCTACATATTTATACTAACAGCATCCATTTTAATTCTGCTTTCAGTTCCTCCCAATTATCACTTTCTTTCAGAAATATCCTGATCTTGATTTCTGTCTGAACGTACTTTTTAAGGAAAGCTTGAGCATCAACAGCTCAGCCATTCATGAGAAGTGAAATAAAGTCTTGCCATAATGAAAAAAATCATTGCATCCTTGCTTTAAATAGCTCTCTAGTCAAGATGGCCACAGTTGGAGAGCCAGCATTTGGCAAGAAAATTTCTCTCAGTGGGAAGATATCTTGGCTTCTTTGAAGGAAAACTTGCTTTGATTTGGTACCTTCTTTTCAGTACATACTGAAAGTTCACGCTACAAGGTCTGCTGGAAAGAAATCTTGTCACTGACTTGTTTGGTTTTGTACCAAGTCCCAGTAACTAAGGAGCTATTTGGTATATAAGCCCACTTGAGTACTCCCAAACATGCACTGAAAAACGTGGGGAAGCCAGTGTTGTGAAATAGCAGGGATACCAAAACTTGGAGAAAGAAATCCTACAGCTCTCAGAAGCTATTCAGAAGTACTCCTGTCACCTTCCACGATCTGAAGGAAGTTCAATTACATGGAGTGCTTGCATTTTCAGTATTATCTTACCTACTACCAAATAGATTTATTTCAACATCTCAGGTAACACTTGCCCAATAATGACCAAAGACCTATCAATCCCCCTTCCTCTATTTTTACATGTGTGTTTTTGCTGCTGTTGAAACAACAACAACAAAAATCCTGTAATCAGTTTCAGTCGAGTCAGATCTTCTACACTAAATTTTGGAAACTAACTCCCTTTTAGAACCAATGCTGTAGTACCTTGGATGCAGAGGCTCCAAGAGAAAACCTGAAACATATCAGCTTAACGATAGTGCCACTAATGTATTTTGAACACCTTGGAGTTTGCTAAGCTTCAAACTTGTCTATGTTTTTGGGTTTTGACCTCTCGCACATCAGCTATGCAACTTTTGCATGTGAATTGATTAGAAATGGTTATGCCTCTACTTATAAATCCACTTACACTTCTTAAAACTCCACTGCCCAGATGTCCACACACGCACCTGCAAATCTGCTGTAAGAAGAAAAGCATTGCAAAGCAACCAAAACGGTGTTGCACGGTGACGGGGCATGAGTCACAGAACTGGACAGGTCTCAGAAGCCAAGAGAAAATTGCCTTCCTGGTGCCAATCGCTTCACCTGTCAGTCTCTGAAATAAACCACAGCTTAGATGAAATTAAGGCTTAAAAGGATGTTAACACCCTTGTTTGTTTCTGGAAGACAAAGACAGTGTAACTTCTTCTGACGCTGCTTTATTATTCCTCGTCAAAGCAGTTTTACTTTCCAGACAGAAAATTTGAGGGACAGCTTATGCTGCCTATAAATCGTGATTTTCATAGAGGAACTAACCCCTTCCTTTAAGGGAAGCATTTTCCCTAAAAAGAAAAATATGGGAGCGGTGGGAATTGCCCTGAACTTTGAGGAATAACTCAATTTCATCACTGGATCATTGGATGCATCTGCCTATCCTAATCTCATACCCTTTTTCTGTCTTTAGTCTCCTTATAGCACATCCTACTTTTCCCCCAAACTGGGGGAGGGGGCGGGGAGGGGGTAGACTTAGACTCTTAGACTGCCAAAGAATTGTTTTGACACAAAAATTCATCAGGCTATTCTTTTTGGGAAAGTATTTTTCTATTTTTCCCCAGTACATTAATAGAACTAACTATAAATTACACCTTAACAAGCACTCTAAATAAAAGGTGTACTTACAAATCTTCTAATAGCATAAAAACATTTGGATCCAACAGGGTACAAATCTGCAAGTTTTTTGCAATCTGGATCTTGGTACAGAAACCAAAGTGCTGTGCCCAGGAGCCCTTTCCTTACAATTAATGCTGGAATGGTGCTGCCACACTCAACCAGCATGACGCATGAACAGTAATGGTTTTTAAATGTTACAAAATATTAGTATTTGTTTCTGCAATAGCATGCAATGAAATCCAGACCACAGCAGAAGCTGTTATTTTTAAAAAACCATGGATTATAGCTGGGTGGGAAGGGATAGAGCAGAATGTACTGCTTCCCTTTCAGCAGTATACTAAACCCAGTAACAGGCAGGCACTTGGAGTTAAGCTCCATCTTAACAGGCTATCCATCAAGCCAATATCAACAGTTTGAACGGAATACACAAATGCGGAGTTCAGGACGTAAACACACATTGGTCTCATAAACAGGCACTACACAAATTCAAACATGATCATACAAATCAGTAATTACCGCCATAAAAGGCAATTTAAAATATACACCATAGACTTTCAGTTACATAGTAACGAGCTGGTCAGAAACGAAGCTGGTAAATGCGGCCAAAGCATAAGACCTACAACCACTGGATGAAAGTCAGACTTTGCTGACAGCAAAACCAAACACCCATCTAGCTAGAAATGCACTTACATCTTTACGTTGAAGAACTCCAAAATGTACTTCTCCTGCAAAGGTCAATGATAATAATCTGTGGGTCTCTGAGCGGAGGGGTGTCCAGCGTCGGAGCTGAGGCACCAAATGCACTGGGCGCCCCTGTTAGATGTCCTCTGCAGAGATAAGCCAGGGGACAGGAGGAGGCTGGGGTGGGTGAGGAGGACCTGGAGCAGCTCCAGCATTACTCAGCATGGTTCCCCGTTTCTCTTGCATATGCACATACAAACAGGGACAATTACCAACCTCATCTGGTGGGAAAACAAGGCCCATGGAGAACTTTTACACCACAGGTTCAGACAAAGCCTGCAGACACAGTCTGCCACGGGAAAGGTTTACTGTCCATACCACAGCCTCTCACTGTAAATGACTGTACAGGTACTGCATAGTGATAAATTAACTAAAAGACAATCAGCCGCGCTGTTATGATGCTTAATTTCAGAGACACATTATCATGGCTGTAAAATGCTTTCTGAGCATAAAGCTCAGAATTGGTCTGTGCCCTAAGGGACTTCTGCTCTGCTTGAGCCCTACCTACCTAAGACACCAAAATGTACTTTGTGACAGCCCAGATCAGGTAAAATTTTTGTGCTGGTCACTCCCTGATTTTAAGGCTGATGGCACTGTATTTTCAATTCTTTTTAATGAAGAGTCAGGAGCATGATGCACTGAGAAACTCTTGGTGTTACCTTTTATAAATACTATGAGGGCAGCTGTTTGCCTGCCCAGGTTTGCTCTGATGCCTGCTTATCTGTGTGACTGTGCTCAGAATCAAAGAACTATAAAAGCAAGTATGTAAAGAAAAGGTTAAACAAGTAACAATAGCTACAGGTACACAACTTCTGAGGAGGTAAAATAAACACAGTTGATTTTCTTCAAGCTACAATCCTCCCAAGATCAAGCCTGCGATGAATGGAAACCTGCCATCTTCAAAGGCTTGAGAAGCAAGAGGGATTTTTCTAGGCATGCTGGAAAAATCAGAGGGTATATGAGTGAAATACCCAACAATTTGGGTTTAAACTGGATTAAACTGAACCTGCGTGAATTATACCAGACAGATCACATTTAAGTAAAGGAATATATGTATTTTTAGATACATCTTTTTTTTGCCATTGTGAACCTTTGGTCCAGTGTGCTTGGTAGTTTTCGAAATAAATACATTTTGTTCTGAAACAAGCTTTCAGTAATTTTAACCAGCTGCTTCCAAAGGAAATGTCTGGAGGGTCCCATTGCACTGGGTCTGCTGATACTGTCAGGAGTCTGTAAGAAGAGTAATTTAATATAGGTCCTAACTTCAGAAATGGCATTGCAGCTAGCAATTGTCCCTAGTAATTAATATCTACAGCATGCCCTCGCAGATGAGGAGGCTAAAATATTAACACAGATTTGAAAAAAAAAAAAAAGGCATTCTATTTTACATTCATAGATTAAAGTAAAGTATATTTAGTACCGGAAGCTATCTTGATGTGCAGTTTGGAAGTCTCTGAAGAATATAACCTGTTAAGACTACGCCACAGACTAAACTATTAAAAGACTGCTATTTGCTAAAGTAATTCCTTAAGTGTACACTAACTCCAAACTGCACCAGGAGAAAGTTACACACTTAAAAGAATGGAGTTTTCCATGACTCCTGCCTAACAAAATTTTGATTGAAATCAAAGTGGCAGCACTGAGAACACAGGGTTGACATGACAAATGCCATAGCCAATTTGAACAATTATGAGCCCAAATCTGCCGTCATTTACATATACATGTGATTCCAGCTGGTGAGCTCAAATTATGCATGCACAACCAACAGAGAATACTTTTTTTATATATCTCCAAGTTCCACAACAAAAAAATACAATGGAAATTCAAGTCAAGAGCATTTAAGCAAAACAAAAGAAGCTTTAAGGAATATGCTGAAAATCATTTTGCTCTGTGTATTTGCCCTAAACACTGCAAGAGTTTGATAATGATCTGTGGTTTTGCATATAAACTCGCCCTGTAAATACAAAAAGAATGCAAAAGGATGCACTAAGGATATCAAATGTAGCAACAAGTCAACATTATTTTGTATATCTCAGCTGTTGTATTGCTGTTTGTCCTGCTCTCCTCTGTGGGTACGCAGCTCAAACTGACGACAGCGAGGCTTCCCGAATGGGAGCACGCCTCGTGCGAGTCTCTCCGGTGTCCAAAACAGAACAAAATCATTCCTGAGTATCACTGATTCAGGCTGGAATCTCAAAGAATCAAAGATGAAGATGATCACACTGTGCTTCTCCTGCCAAGTGGGAGACGGAGGAATTTGTGTTTACACGCTTGCTCGGGCCAGCTTTGCCCATATGAGGTCTGACAGTCCAACGACAGAGCTTGAGCAGCTCGGCAGCTTCTGCTGGGTCTGCCTATACCACCATAGCTCTCTACAGCCACAGAAATGTCAACCACACCTGTAATGGCCACCACGACCACTGCATGATCAGTGCATAATTTCAGCAGCTCAGACAGCACATAAAATGAGACGACGCTGCCCTCCAAATGCCAGGCATTTTCAAAGTGTAACCCCTGAATCTCGGAGAATCAATGAGTTGCATCTCAGATGTCCACAAAGGTTAACTGAGAAGAGCAAGTCCCTTGCCACCAGGAGAGGTCTGCATCTCCATAGGAAAAAGAAAATACGTGACCACAGACCAAATACTTTGAAAACATCTAACTTGCTCCATTTCACAGAGCCCACTGGGGTGAAGGCATTAAGATAAAGTGGTCTTTTGGAATTTACATGACAATAAGGGGGGGAAGTTTGTTGCTTTGCTTCACACATTGTTGCCTTCACACATTCCTCTTCCCGGGAAGAGTTGATAATGCTGTCTGTGGTTCACCTACAAGTGCCTTCCACTAACTTAACTGAGATCACAACCCTTTCAAAATGAAATTTCTAAGCTCATGAAAAAGCCAGCTCTAAACAATATTCATATAATCTGTGGTTTAACACTTGGATACTACTTGAAGACTCTACAATTAATTATATTTTTCCTTAATTATTCAAATTTTTCCTTTATATGCTTCTTCAATACTATTACAATACTGTTTTGCAAAAAGACCTGTTCTTAATTAAAAAAATCTTGTGAAAGGGGAGCTTTCTTTTACTAATAAGAACATATGGTTTGAAGCTATCTTTTCATTAAAATCGTAAATGTCAGTGTCAGTATTTCACCTAAAATGGATCACTGCATTATGAAAAAGTATAAATCAGCCAAAAGAGCATAACACACGCCTGTTTGCAAAACCAAGGCATATGTGATCTGATCCTTTCTGAGATCAGTGTGCAAGTCTAGCAAGACAAACCAGGTGCAATATAGTATTCTTCCATTTATATTACACCCTTCTTTTATTACTTTTATTGAACATCGAGTGTTTCAACAGCAAATATTTGCAATATAACCAGTCTGCATTTGCTGATCGGCTTTTTCTCAAGAAATGGACAAAACAAATCACGGCCAAAAAATGACCATCCATCTCACAGGGAAAAGCTGGAGCAGAAGACAGCGTGTAAAATGCTAAAATAAAATGTGACCCCGACCTGCCATGCTACAGCACACCACTTGCTCTTTTGCTAGCATACCTAGAAACATATATTGAGAACAAATGGTGCATTTGACCTTACTGACAGTAGCACCAGAGGGAATCCTGTGTTGTTTCAGAGCTGGTAAACCTGTGTATATCACCACTGGAGTGCAATTTGTCCTTCTTCTTCTTAAAAACAACCACCCCAAACCCCCGAAAACTCCCTACAACGTTAAAAAAAACCCTCTATTTTTTTCATAGCACTGGTATTTTAAAACACTATGTGTTAGTACATATACATTGACACGTTCTGGAAAGGAAATAAGGACTTGCTTGACACCATGAGGGTAAATTAAGTTTATGCATGTGTAAATACAAACCACAAAATACTATGTTTATGGTGTGATATGATAAATGAAATCAACCTTTCATGATTCATGATGAATACATTTACTGAACTACATTTTTTTACCTTATGGGCACATGCATTAACCCACGAGAAGAAAACGATTTCTTGGCACTATACTTCTTTGAAGAGAAAACTCAGAAGGACCCGCTCCTGTAACCAAATAATGTCTAAAGCGGTGCACACTGGGGCACGGGTGGGGAGGTTAAACAGCAGCGAGGGGCAGATAGAGACAAGACTGAAAGATTTTCACCCCTTCGAGTCAACAAGGGAGTGTTCCAGCTGACATATGCAGCCTCTGCTTGCCCTTTGTCATGTCTGTGTTTCACCTCAAAAACTGTCAGTGACTTGTCAGAATCAATCAGAAAAGCTAATGCAATTCTGCAATGATGTACAAGTTTGGACAGCATGACATCAAATTTCTGGTAGTGTGTGTCAAGTACCATATGAAAACAGATGTCCTCATTACTCCACTGCTTGGGTACAAAAGAGTACATCCTACCTTTTTGACCCGTATCTGGCAATCGGGGGATTATAATAAAGGACAGCAAGTGATACAGCCTCTAGCCTGTGCTTCTATCATATAAATTGAATTCTAACACTCCTTATCTTCCAGCAAAAGAAGTTTGCTCTATCAAGTACAATTTTCCTACTGGCTTCTGCTTTATGTTCCAAAGACTTAGAAGTCAGTGTGCCAGTGCTCCGTGGACCTGAGACAGCCCCCCATCTTGCTTAACGCAACAGGGGTTTCCAGAGCTGGAGTCATTAACTGCTACAGCTTGACCACAAAAGGCAAAGTCCGTTACTGAGCAGTTGTGCAGCTCCTGGATGGAGCCCGAGCTCCGAACATGCTGAGGGACCCGAGATGCAGCCTCACCAGGGGGTTACATACATCCCTGTCCTTTCCTACAGCCAAAGTGCTTGCTCCTAATACACTCCATAGTCCTCAGGTGCCACAGCTGCATGGAAAAGGACATATGGCTGCAAATTTATCCAAAATACAGCCAGCATTTTAACGGAACATTTTATTTCATTATCTTAAATGATGAAAAGCACTTTTTCCAACAACCTTCCCTTTCATTAAACCAGGACGTACAAAAACAAACTAGAGTCTTCTCTAGCTACACTTCTCCTCTTTGATACTGTCACCAAAGCTCTACTGACGCTATGTAAGAGAAGGGAGACTGTTTTTTAAGAAGGTACTAAGTCAGAGTGCCACCAGACTCGAACCGTCCAGGACTCTCTTGCCTGACGTGTAACTGCTGAAACTGGTGAAATCCCCAGACGAACTAGTCTATCCAAGGCAAAGCATGGATAACCAGCCTCCAGGGCATCCTTGCTGGAAAACAGGCAGATTCTCTAATTCCATTAGTAGAGGAATTAAGGGAACACTATAACCTGAGGTGTATTAGCAAGTAAAAGAAGCTTGATATAAACCCGATTTAAATGTAAAAAGAATAAATTTCTGCCACATGTAATTAGAGGGAGAGGAATAATTTTATCTCATGAGGAAAATGCAAGCACGCCTCCCTGTGCCAGGTAATACCCAGGAACAGACTCATAATTAGATGCCTCAGGAAGGAGCATTGCTCTCCCTGCTTGGAGAGAGCTCTGGAATCTGAATCTTCCCAGAGAATTCCCGTCGTGCTAACAGGGAACAGCGATGTGAGTCTCGGAATTACTTTGTTTGCTGGTTGTGCCTCTCCCTCTCTCACTGGGTACTTTGGGGCATGCAGCCTGCTGCTATTTAGGATGTCTGTACAGCCACAAGCCCTCTCTGGGAAAGAGCTGGCAGTGAAGCTTTTGAGCAAGGATGGGCATCGGCAAGGGAATGAATCTCATCTGCAAGAGCTCACATTACGTACTCCCCAGTAAGGAGATTTGTTTGCACAAAGCCACTCAGCATAACATAATACAATAACATCCAGAGTTCTGTATCGCTATTCCTGTTCAAATCTCTAAGCACGTTACAAAAGAGAGGCAGAAACCAGTAAGAAGATCTGGTTCATGGAAATCTATGATCCCTGCTTTAATAACAGGTCACGCTATCACCAGTTTCTAGAACACAGTATTCTCCAACAGCAATGGACAGATAAATATGGTAAGGATGGAAGTGTCATCAGTTAGAGGAAGATGGAATCAAGCCTTTGAATCCTTTCAGGTAGTGGCTTATCTACTGAGAGAGCCAAAAGAGACCCCTCAGGTTACAAGTTATGGTTAAGTTCTTTGTGATTTGGTTTGAGGTTGCAATTAGCGCACTTGCTCTCACAAGCGCCTGAGCAACTCATCTCGGGCGCTAAACATCTTAGGTCAACACTAAATTAGTCTTACCTTTGATTTGCCTTGGAATTGGCTTCCTCTGTGTCCACTCTTCACAGAGATTTTAGTAGCTGGCTTTTCTCCAGGTACTTCAATGCTTCTTACCCTCAGTCCAGCCTTTCCAGCTATCCGCATCCCAACAGAGTCATACACAACAAAATTTTATTCCATTACCATACCTAAAACACTTTGAGTTAAAGCATGGTTTGCAAGAGTATGGTAACATCTGCATGTTTAGCACATGAAAGGAGAACTTCACGGCTATGAAGTTGGCATATTGCATTGCAGGAGTAGCTGCTGTATTGCCTATACTATTAAAGGCATTCCATACTTCAAATTCACTCCTTAAACACATACTGGTGCACAGTTTAGAGGCACCACAGCTACAATTCAGGATTCTTTGGTATACACTAAATGCAACCATTTGACCTCCCACACCTTGTACATTAGTTCCTCTTTCTGTGCCACCTCTTCTCACAAGCCCAACTTCTTCTAGAAGATGGACAAAACGCAGGTCTTCAAATGAAGAAAATAGAAAGTATTTTCAACCCCATCAAATGCACGAGTGAAGAATGATCAACAGTGTTCAGTGCAGCACCAGTTAATAAAGCAACTGTATCAAATTTTAAGGCTAAAAGGATTTTTTTTCAGGCATAATAAACATGCATCAAAAAGATTTGCCCATCCTCCCCATGTACTGTACATAAGCTGATGTTTCTTCGATTACCACGGCAGATTAAAAGCTGATTATTACAGGAGAGGAGCTTTTCATCAGCCAATCTGAGAATGACCTCCTACTCCACAAGCAAGCTGCACCTTAATCTCTTCTCTTTCCTGAAACACATGCCAACAACATGGAGTATTAGAAGAACCCAAGCAACATGCCTACCAGAGCGAAATACTGCACAGTGCACAAAAACTCATCCTGGGGAAGAGAATCATAGAGTTGTTTAGGTTGGGAGGGGCCTTTTGAGATCATATAGTCCAACCCACCTGCTCAAGCAGGGTCATTTACAGCTGGTTGTCCAGGACCGCATATCAATAGACGGGAGATTCCATAACCTGTCTGAGCAACCTATTCCAGCGTTTGACTATTCGCACAGAGAAAAATGTTTTCTTGTGTTCAGATGTAAGGAATAACAGAGAACAAACCACATGCAACAAATATGAGCCATATCACTTCACGTGCCACTGAAAGGCGTTCTGATACTGAGATGTTGAGGAAGAGTAAGAACCTGAGAAGAATAGAAGGGCCAGATCTTAAGTGACCTTCATGCAAACAGACAACAGACATTCCCACAGAAACCTCTCCTGTTTCCCTGCAACCTTACCTTCTCCCTCCTGCCATCTGTCTCGAGAGTACCCACACCTACACTCCCTGCATTTTCCCAGCTGGTCAGGGTTCTTCATCCCCTCTCTCTTCCCCTCTCACCCCAAAAACCGGAAAACTTCCCAGTACCTGATGCATCCCTAAGGCCAAATATCTTCCACTGTATCTGCACGACACCTCCGAAGTGAGGCAGCCACTAGCTGCCACACTCAAAGCATTGCTGCTCAGAGAAAACTGGTTATAACACAAATATTTAACAGATTTTCTCCTTAAAATTGAAATGAATGGCATTTCTTCAGTAAATACGCAGATTATTTTAAATTAATTTGTATTTGCTTTTCTGTTCACTGAGATCTCTTTGGACCAGGCGACAAACAAATTAGCCTGGCTCTAGGACTGCTCTATCTGCAAAATAAATCTCATTTCTTATTGAAAAAAATCAAAACCCTAGGTTAATATTTTGATTTCTTACTATACTGAATATGGATCTTTTACGTTTCTTTTGCACTTGTGACTCTCAGCGCTGTCACAAAAATATTTTACTAATTTCCTCAAACATTAGCACAGGTTTGCAGTTGTTAAAATTGTTCTTTCTGATATTTGCTTTGTAAAAGCATGATCAAGGACAGCACAATTTAACTTCTGCAAACAAAATTTTTATGATAAATCAACAGGGCAGCATATACGTGTATTATGAAGTTAATGGACTGTCAAGATATTAACAATGTTGATTCCTGAAGAGAAGTCTAGAATTTAAAAGACAAAACTGGGTTTATCGGATAGGACAGATTGCTGCTTGTCTGACTGACTTAGTCTGTGTGACAGAGCTACGAGCTGCCTTTGGGTTCACAAGTCCTTCAAAACCGAAGATTCATGGTAATAGAAAGCTTTTCAGCATAAAGCACCCAACAATCAGAGTTAAAGTTTTATTTATTGGCTCTGACCATCTACTTCTGTTATCAACCATAAGGGCCCATACACTTCATCAACTCCCAACAATAGCCGCAAGCTTGGACAATCTGTCTTGTGTCTTCATTGGGTAAAACTTCAATGGAGCAGCATCGATTAAAGAACAGCCCACGCATAAAATGGAAACTCATTAAAATAAACTTTTTCAAAGGGGGAAGAAACTTCAGTTCCAATTGAATTGAACTGTTTTTATTTCGGAGATGAAAGCTCCATTACCCAGCTATACATTCATGTGCTCTTGGCTTAAGTGCTTTTTATTTGACTTAAACTTTTGGTTTCTTCCCATGTCTTTTTGGAGGCTTGAGAAACATAATAGGAATTCAGAGCTTATTGAGCTTGATTGGAACACAGTATCTGTGAACCTCATCATAATACCTCCCGGACCTTTATGTTTATCGTCTCACTGTGGCCTCTTTTGTGTGTTTTCCTGGCCTTTCCTACAAGACCAATTGTCTCTTTTCACATGTATTTGCACAGACATTTTTAATGTTTTAAACACTTTTAAATGAGTGGCCACAAAATAATGAAGAAATAAAAATAACGCAGGTGTAGTCATTTACATTATAGATGGAAGACTGCATAAGCTGCTGATGTCAAGATAGCTTTTCTAAAGTGTTTATATGAAAACTGACTTGCAGCTTACTGCCTGAAAACCTCACCTTGAACTTATTATGAGGGCAATAATAATATGAAAAAATACAGATGGTAACCTGTGCTATCTGGAAACTTCAGTTTAAACAGAGCAAGCTTAATACATGGTAGACTACTCATTTATATCAAAGCTAAGTAATAATATCCCAAATGCTTTGATTTTAGATGACTGAACACTAAATGAAATGAAGTGTATTCTCAGTTACTTACATATACTGAATGTCAAGAGAAATTTATTTAACGCTGCAAAACTATACAGAAATATTCACTGACTGTGCTGCCAAACACCCTGCACTGCAGAAAATGAACCCACAAAATGCTTTACAAAATTTCATCACACTATGTGCTTTTGTCTTCATATACACTTTTACGAAACATAAAGTAATCCAACTCTATTAAAATTACATGCAAATATTTCTTAAAGTTTTCTCCTTAAATAATAGCATACAACTTGCATAAAAATCAACATACAGAAGCTGAATGTGTGTTTGTGCTTCAAATTCACCACCAATATTTTTTTCGCCTAAATTCCGGTTTGGGGTGAAAAAAATCAAATCACCTTTGATTTCAGCTAGACACAGATGCACACAACAGAACTCGGTTCCTCAAGTTTACATATGGCCACACAAAGGCTGAGAAAACACAAAGGTCTATTAACGATCATCTCCCCAGAACACAAAAAATGTACTTCATGCAGCACATTATTTAAAAACAAACAATGTGTGGGAATCAGACAGATTTAAGACCTGCATTATTCTAAATTTTTGCATAAAGACTCAGTGTTGATTATAAATTAGTTTTTCTTATCAATGTGTTCATTCTCACACATTTAATTCCTGAGACTGATAGACATTAGTCTAACACTTAGACAAGACAAGGAGAGTTTGAATGCTCGAGAGAAAGCCGTGTAAATCTGGGAGTCTGGGACTCCCAAATCTGATCACAATCTTCCAATTTCTGTATTGCGTTTGTCCTTAGGATATTGAATGACAGTACAGTTCACCGTCTAGCGAGGCAAGCTCCCATTAGTTTTCATCTTGGTCCTACAGACAACATCGGTGAAGATACACCTAGGCTGCCCCCCAAGTTTCTCTGCTGACCACTGTGCTGCCACAGCTTCCCTACCCTCCATTGCTGTCACCCTAGCTAGATCAAAACTGGCACAGTTACGGCAGCCTGTGCTTCATTTGCTGTGTAGAGATGCCGATGGCTTAAGACAGGCTTAAGCACACCAGAAAGTCCATTTTTTCCTTCTCTGCCTCAGTTTCACCAGCTGTAAATCCAGCCTCCTCCACGGAGATACTGCACTAATCGGTTAGTGCTCATACTTAATGCAGTCAAAGCAGGATATCAAGATCAGTTTTCAAAAACATTTCTTTTAAGGGATTTGGTAGCTTTTTTCCACTCTAAAAGCATTTTAAACCCTGAAAAATGTCTCAGCTTTAGCAAAACTTATTTCCCGTATTTCTTATTTAAAAATCTCAATTTAAAAAGTCATTTGAGATAAAAACCCCACATTGCTCAGGGCACCAGAATCTTCAGGCAGCGTTTTTCTGCATAGAAAGTCATGCTAGAGTGGAGTGGGAGTTTGGGTACACAAGAAATGTGGGATCAAGTACAGATATGTTAGATTACTCTGCTACTGAACATTTTTTCATGCAAAATTCAAAACGCTATTTAGAACAAAAAAAGGTGCACATGAAATAAAGAAATGTGTAATTGGCATCAAAATCAATTATCAAATAGGTAAGTTAAACATATGTGAAAAATACAGAATTATTACTAGCGTGAGGAGTATTTTCACAGTATTTCTTGACGGACTTTGCAGTTCAAACACACTTATGTCAAAAGTTAAACATACAAACCAAAGCAAAAGTCTCTAAAACTGAGCTATGCTTCTACATTGCTGTGCCTAGAGTTTATGTTCCGTATAACTCACAGGGATTGCTTCTCCCCATCAAACATTCTCAAGCCAACTGGAGAGCCTTTAAGAATAAAGCAGCAGAAGAATAAAGTAGGATACAGAATTCCTGCTTACGCTGTCTTCACAGGCCATTTCAGTATTTTACAGGTGGTTGCAATCTGCGTACATTTTACCAAGATAATATTAGATACGGTCATACTCAGGTTCAAATGTGCCTTTTATAGCCCCAAACGGAATGCTGTAGTTTAAAAAATAAAATACGAATACATCAAATTATTATAGTTTAACTTGAGACTATTCTTTTTTTCCTGTTCTTACAAAATACAAACTTGCACTACACACACACACAAAAATTAGGAAAACTTTGCTTATACTTCTATTGTAACTGCTGGCACGGAGCTCTATCCCAATTAGACCTTAAAGAAATGTACTGTCCTATTATCTGAGTGTGTTTTTGGAAATGGCAATCAAAGAAATATTCTAACATGAACAAGTGTTTCTAAGTGCTAATTATTCATGGTATCACTTGCTGATTGGTGCCTGCGGCCATGAAAATTTATTTCTAGGCTGTATTTACAGTAAAACCAAAAGTGCTTAGTGGCAAGTAGCTTAATCAAATTTAAGAACAGCAGACAGATAACATAGGAGGTTTTTTTTTTTTTTGTTGCTTTAATCCTCTCATTTGGTTTTGAAACATAAGGCCCTGTTCACTTCATTTAAGTCTCACAATGACTGGAAGCCTGATCAATCTGTCTTGTGTCTTCTTAGGGTGAAACTGCAATTGAGTGGAAGCAACAGATGAACAAAGCCCACATTCAAATCTGTAGCTCATTAAAATAACGTTAAAATAGGGTAAAATCGCAATTGTAAGTGAATTGTAGTTGGCTTCTTTCAGCTACATACATTTGATTAATAAACCATACATTCATTAGCCATGAACCGCTGGTCTTTAAAGTAAATTTAAATGAATGACCTTGCTTTTTTGATCTTCAGACAGTTTTGAAAACATTTATGAAATAAAGCTTAAAAAATAGGTCAAGGGCTGCTTCCTACAAGGCAAAGAGCTAATGGGATACGATCCGTCAAATCCCATAATCAATTCACATTCTGATACAGAAACTTAGAAAGCTGCAAGTTTACAAGAGACATATTGTAAAACAGCTTTTACAGAGCGAAAAAAAAGAAGTATTGTTAATTTGCTTTAAACTCACAAGCAGTCCAACATTTCCAAGAACATATTTTAAAAAAATACTGTAAGAAGGCAACCTTAATTAAGGTTACGGCAACTCAAACAACAATGAGAGAGCACAGGGCTGGAAGAAACCCCCCCCAAGTCATGAAGTTGAGTAGCCTGCAGGTGTTCATCCCAGATCATCCTGTTCAGAAACCTAAACAAGGATGCTTCCACCTTGAAACATGGGTAGAAGTTAATTTAGCCCGAACAGGCATTTTTACATTGACTTTCCCTCAAGATCATCACCGGTATTAACCAGAGCTGCTGAAGACAGCAGGTTGCTGCTGGCAAACAGGAGGTTGCAGCTTCTCCGCCACCGGCAGCAAAGCCTCAGGCCCTGCAATGGCCTGAGGTCCCTCAGGTCCCTCAGGTCCCTCACTGAGAGACGCAGGGTAGTACAGGTGCCAGTACTTTGTATTTGGACAATCCACACACCACCTCCCTCCTTTCAGCTTTGATTCCTAATCTTGAAAGACACTCAGCACTGATGTAATTAAGTGGGGAACTCACTGCAAAGCTGACCCTCTCTGAGCAGAGCCACGTCTCGGCAAATTATTCCTTCTTGTGCAGCTCTTCTGCAGATCCGAGTGCAAGCACACAGCCCCTACTAGCTGGACAGAACTTTGGGGCAGGGGTCTCTGCACCAGGGACCTCTCCACAGCGGGGATGCTCTTCAGGTGGAATGGGACAGTTAGGCTTCTCTCTTTTTGGCCATCTTGTTTTATTTCCCAGAAGAGCTCTTCTTTCCGCTTTCCGGAGAGAAGATAACTGAATGAAGAATAGAGCTTTGTCCCACAAACAGAAACCATTGTCGGAGGACAAAAAGAATTACCAGGAATTGCTCCTAAAGAACATTCACTTATTCTAGGGACACTTCAGTATTCCTGGGAATGAATCAGTGGTTTTCCCTTCCTTCCCACTGGAATAATCCCAACTGTCTGCCATTGTTCTTTTATGAATTTACCATGAAGACACAGACTGGTAGTCATGGTGACAGCTGGAATAAACCATTGCTAATCCCATTCCTGACGCAAAATCACCAGGCCATGCTTTTAAAGAAAATGAGCAAGAAAATAATTCCTAACCCAAATTCAACACCCAGCCCAACGCCTGAGTCAGCCAACCACCAAATCTGTTTGTTGTTTGCCTGTCTCCCCAACATCACTGAGGTATCACTCCACACTCCTTGCAGACTGTTGATTATACTTCTTTTACATTTTTGGGGCTCTCTTTGAAGCTGTAACATGAAACAATTTAAGTCAAGATTAATTTCTGTTAAATTAAAGAAAGGATCCTAATCATCCTGCATATCCTACACACCTGAGGGAAAGTATCATTCCTAGTGACAACTCAGGTGCTCAAGAGCTGAATTCCTCTGCAGAGGTATGTTTTACCTCCCTTGACTGCAGAGGGACAACTACAGTCTTCACTTAAACAGCTTAGGACAGGTGAAGGTATCTTACACTGCATTTACCAGAAATTTCACATTTTATTTAATGCCGCACGATGGCTTTAGGTTGATAGTGTGGTGGCATGCATCCCATGTGCCAAAGAAGACAGTAAGTACCCTGCTTTTGGCTGTATGCGTGGGATTTGGCTGCAGATTAAATCTAGGTACCTAAATGTTGGTATCTAAAAATGCTCTATCTTCCCCCCCTGCCCCAACAGCTACCAGTACAGTCAATGGAGCTTGAACTGATTTATTTCGCCTGAAGTAAACAAGCAGGGCTCAATTCAGCTGCCTCAAGACAGGGGTCTATCTAGTACTGTGAGATGCTCCATGGTATTTATTCCACATTCACACAGAGCTGGCAGGTCTGACACTGCCACGGAGGGAGAATTACATCCTTCTGGACCCACAGCTGGACGCCATGCAGGACAGACATCTCTGTTTAGGAGAATGAATGGTGTCCTTTATGTCTTCATTACAGCATCAGTATAAATGATTTCCACAAAACCATTGGCAGCATCTCAGAAGAGGTGACCAGGGAGAGAACAAAAACACACTGGAGCTACTCTGAATGCCTGTTTGCACTCCCTGGAGGCTCAAAGGGTTCAACACACCGAGGTACAAATACCACCACACTCAAATAAGGAGTCTGTGCATGTGTCCCACCAAGCCCCAGGTCAGGTCATGCTGAAAATTGGACATCACATATAGACTATCTGGAGCAGAAGAGCACTCCCACTTTCTCACATGGCAGCACTGAATTTATCTTTTAATAAAGTACATGCTTTGACTCGTTTTCTGACAATATCTAAACAATGTCAACACCTATTTTAGCAAAAGTAACTGCAACTGTGGCAACCATTTGTAACTCTCCCTTAATATATGGCATAACAGGGTAACTTATCCAGTCCGATCAAAAAGTAGATCTCAGTTCAGCTGGTCACAGGGAGTCTTAAGTTAAATTCTTTTAACCTCTTTCCTACAGTGGCAATATAAATCAACCAGATTAACCCTTAGTGAAATTTCTCATAAAATTGAGAAAAAAGTAAATTTTACTGCTAAGCTTTTTCAAAAGAGGCTAAACAAAACTCTTGGGTTTTTGTTTTTTTTTTTTTTTTTTTAATTATGCCAAATACTTATTTTACTATAAACACCATCCATTGGTTAACACTGTACTTGAACCATTACCATGCTATGTTACTACATGGCATTTTCCATCAATATCTTATATAATATTTCTTGTGTGTTCAGTGCAGGAGAGAAACTGGCTTTAAAACATAAAGAAGAGGAGGTAAATATCCATCAGTTAAAAGCAAAAGGATGGTAGCGGAAGGTTTTTGACTTACAATGTTTAAGATTCTAGAACTAAGTTGATATTTATAACCTTTCATATTTATTTCATGCATAAACTCTTTTAATTTAGCCTCATTACTATCATTGAACTTTGATTCACTCACTGCTGGAACAACAGAGTTAATGTGTCATTTAAGAAGAAAGCCTTCAAGTTGAAGGCTGAGTACACATTCCTCATTTGATACTGATTACTACTGTGCATGCATGTTGAGGACTGGATGTGCAGTATTTGTCTGCAGTGAGTACTGAATATCAAATTTGTTCAATAAATCTATACACAAAAGTTTCTATGTCTTTAGAAATGCCGCATCACCTACTTTCCCAAATACAAAATTCACATAGGAACTGAAAAGTCAGCGATTTCTCCTCACAAAACATGAGAAAGCTACCTGAGAGCCACCCTCACTTGAGGAAAACACAAGTAACTTCCATTTTTGCTGGTGCCCAGCTCTGTTTTAAGGGCTGACCCCACTCAGATACACAAGAGCTATGGCAGCGCAGCCACTCAGTAGCTGCTTTCACCGGTTTGGAATTAAACTGTGGACAGCTGAACATATAAAATAAAGAATGCCATATCAAATCAAATCTATAGCAAGTATTAGTAGGGGGAAGGTATTTTCTGAGATGACTGAGATACATGACTTGGTAAGCATCTAAAACAGAATTGGATGAGCATGCAGGGACAAAGATTGCTATGGGATCTCTAATAACCATAAGCAGTCTACTTTTTTAAAACTCATTTGCAAGAAAGTAGGATAATTTTTCTCTCAGTGTGAATGGGTCCGTATCTGTTGGCTTGTATTTGGAAAGCTGGAAAGACACCTTTCAGGACTAACAAGTCTCTGATTAAAAACCATTCAGAAATGGAAATTCTGCATGCTAAATTGCTGCATAAAACTGCTTGGGACGTACAACATCCATAAAGTGCAACTGAACTTCATTTCCAAACACTGAAAAAAGATTAAAACTCAAGACGAGTCTGTTTTGAAAATATCACTGTGCTCATTTTTGTTGAAATAAATACACTCATCAAACAAATCACGAGTTGCATGGTACAATTATGCCCATTTCTTTCTAATGGCAACACTGTAGAAAAGCGGTTCTAGGGCACTACACACCTTTAGAGATACTGAGGGTTTGAAACAATTTTTGAAAGGAGCCAGCTAGACACTAAATCTTTCTTTTCTAGGAGAACCACTATTTTAGGTTAAAAACTAAAACAACAAAAGCAGTAAGTCTTAATCTAGCTGGAACCCAGCAGAGCATCTCCAGTTGTCACAACTAGTTCAAATGGAGAACTGGGACCAGCTGCAGAACCCAGTGGTTTACACAGAAGAAAGGATGATTCATATGGGAAGGAGGTTACTAGTGAAGTACTTTAGGGACTGGCTTCAAGACTAGTTAGATTTAATACCTTCACCAACAAAATATTAACTCTAAGGATGGTAATAAGAACACGAAGTCGGGACTCACTGGCAACAAAAAGAAGGCCCAGAAATCACAAAGAATAAATGTGGGACACCAGTAATGGAAGATCTGTCAGCCTCAGCTGAGAGGTCATGAGCTTCAGGACACAGACAAGAATTTCTACTGGGTGCTGGGCTTCCACAGCTGAAAACACAGAGGAGGCCAAGGACCAAGAGCTATTAATTTCTTCTAGTAATGAGATGCAGAAACACAATAGTACTGTCAAACTACATACTGTCAACAGTAATATTTGTATCACCTCCAAAAAACCTCAGATGGAACCTCACCTGGAATGTCAAAGAAAATTTAGTGGACAATTAAAAAAAAATTCCCCCCCAAAAAGAAAGATGAATTACTGATGAATTTACTCCTATAGTAAAGGAGTGAGACCAGTCCTTTGGACAGGAAGATATACTTATTTAGCATAGTAAAATTAAGGCTTCCTAAAAATACACTGGGAAGAAGTGGAAGGTGGAAGCAGCAGATTTATTCAAGCTAGTACAAAAGTGTGGGCACAAAAGTCTGGCTGCAAATTACCTATCAGCTCATTTGGGGTTGAGATGAGAAGTCTAATTAATTATTCTTTCTTCAGCTTTTTCCCTCTTTCTCTCTCTGTTCTCTTAAACAGAAGAATGATGCTTGGGACCACAAGTCACAAAACTTGTTTGTGTTCTTATAAATATGAAGTTTCTCTTCAAGCACTTAACTTCACAAGTCGAATCCTTTAGAGAAAGACATAAGACAACAAACCCAATTCTCCCAAATTTCTGAAACTTGCAGTAAAATGACAGCTCGCCACAGGAAGACTGGAAATCAAATTTCTGTAAGAGAAGTCCTTCCACGTCACAAATCAGGCTTGATAAATTAGATGCCTTGTCATACGAGTCTCGAATTCATGTGCCAAATTGGGGGTAGCAGTCAGGCCTGCCTTCACACCGTGGTGAAAACCTGTCTCTGCCTGAAGTCCATGGGTGATGTGAGGATTTTTAGCAAACTGACAGCTAAAAACGTAACCCACCTTCAAAAAAGAAGCATATGGCTTCCAGCACCCGATTCTGACAACATTTTGTCCTTATTCCAATTTTGTGCCAAATTCTCTAACTCTACTACATTTTCGCCTAACATATTATTCACCTTGTGAAAGGATGTTAATCAGTATCGTTGTCAAAATGCTTCTTTGGGAAGAAAATTTTCACCAGGAAAAGGAGACTGCTAAAAAAATATTTTTTAGGGGATTATAACAACACGTGTTCAACAAAAAAATAATTAAAGAAAAACGATGGATTCAGATGTATGCATTTTTATACTGAGAAGTTTAAAATTCTAAAGGAAACAAAGCAAAACAGGTTTTATTTCTATGTGCCCACCTTAAACAAACTTTATTTATATTAAACTATCATTTCCCTATCTCCATCAGGATTTTAAGACCTGAGTCATCCTTCACTCTAAAAAAGATACTCCCATTTTTTTCCTAATAAAACCCAGCTAAATAATGTCAATACACAGACATACAGCACTAAGAGTTCTGCATTATGGTTTCCATTTACTTCTTTTATAACCCATGTCTGGATCGGGAAATGCAGGGCAGATACGATGACACTGAGTTGACGAAACTAGAGTCTAATTCAGCCTGAGACCAAAAGGAAATGATTCTCTCCAGATAACTGCAGCACAACCCTACACCTATAGCCAGGTGCATCTCCAGAATTTTTCTGATGAGGACTCATCATGGGAAAGGGTAAAAGTGTTATATATTAGTGATGTATTATTTTTCCAAGGCACTGATTTCTGTCTATCTACATATTTATACTGCTCTTCATCAGAAGGACTGTAACCAAATACTGATATTCTGTAGCTCCCATTTGTGTAATTCCATTTGAAGTAAAGCAGATCCAGGAATTGCACTTGATAAAATCTCCAGATTTAACTAAACTATAATGTCACACCACCAACATTTGGCAAAACTGAACAGCATTGGAGGTAGGTACTGGAATCACTCGCTGAAGGCATACCAAAAAGAGGTGTAATAAAAACCTAGGTCCAGAAAGCTGTGTGAGAGCAAGCAAAAGATACAAAGAAGAAGCTGCGGCTCTTTCAGAATGGGGACGTGTCTTATCAGTATTTTGCGCAGTGCACTGCACACAGCTGAAAGCATCTTTGAGCAGATGACTTTGGCCTCCACCACAACAAAAGATGAGGCAAACACGACCCCGTGTCTGACGCGAAGGGTGAAACTTTGAGCAGACTTTCACAGACGTCACAGAGAAGTACCCAAGAGTGAACCAAGATTTCCAGGATTCCTTCACCCCACCCTTTCCAGGAGGTGATGACAGCAGGTGTCTTGGCTGCTCATCCTCCCTGAACTTCGCTGGTGGTGCAGCATCTCCCTCTGTCTCTCTCCTGCTCAGAGGTTTGGTCCTCTGGCAACCAGTGAGTAGGTGTCTGATACATTTTTTTCAGACTCTATGGCAAGGATTTCACTTTGTTAATACTGCCAGACGTATATGATAGCTGTCAAGCTGGTGAGTTATTTTAACACTTGGAGAACTGGCTCTGAAACAGTCAGGTAGCAAACTGCTAATGAAAAAGATAAGCAAATGAGTCAAATCAAGCATGCTACACTGTCTGTCTTAATGTTGCATGGTATGTCTGGAAAGAAAAGCAAGTCTTTCTACTGGCCAAATTCATTTTTATAACACCCAAGTGCCTTCCTGTAATTCATTAACTGACCTGACTCACGTCTCTCCCCTGCGGCTCACTCTCATCCCCAGGGAGAGGATTGCAGGTACGGTGTTTTGTAAGGATGTGGGGGTTTATTCCTCCTACCCACCCCCAATTTTTCTCTGCAGAGTTCTCATGGCGACTGCCCAGAGTTTTTCATGTAGATGGACCTACATACACTCAGAAGGGTAGAAGTTTCTGAAGAATGTTATTCTTTATTATTTAGTAGAAGGAAATGCTTAGAATTGTTGTATACACCGTGTGTGCTTGAAAATGAACCATCTAATGCAGAATTTGGTCCTCATTCAGGGAAGTGGCCATTACTTGAAGCCACTATAATTTATTGCTCATCTGCTTTACCATAGTCTTTTTTCACCAAACAACTGCGTGATCCAAGTGAAGACTTCATTTTTAAAAAAATTATAAAAGCAGGCCAAATCAGAGAGCAACTACTGCCAGAGCACCACCTTATTTAAGGCAATCAAGTTTTTTTCATATTAAAGAGGAGTTAGTTAATTGACAGTTCATTCTGCTGCAGCGACTGGACATTTATGCATCAGATGGAGCATTCTGAAGACTAAAGTAATTCAGACAGGAAGGAGGCCCAGATAAGAAGCATCCATATATACTGCTAAGAAAATTACTCCCAAACAAGTTAATAATGGTGCAAGGGCAAAGGGGCAATATCACTATTTTTACTTCTGTTTTTTGCTTTTTACACAGAGGCTGACACTGGTTTACTACTAGTTTAAGTAAGGCTGGGGTGACCCTTCATAAAATTAGGCAAGTAGCCTGAAAAGAAAATACATTTGAAAAGCTGCTCCAAAGCTGTGAAAGGAAACATGTTGCAGCTGGTGCAGGTGATCATCTTTTCATCCAGGCTGCCATCCTCTTCTTGTTTGCTTCCCTCCTACATGCTCATATACATCATTGTTAATTTTAAAAAGACACATCCTTGAATTTATTCCCTCTGCAGATTCTTTACTACCTTATCATTTCCAACCGTGAATCACTAAGAGACAGGAAAAAAGATCCTTACACAAAGAAACAGATATCAAGCTTTACATGACTGTGATGATTTTGAAAGACAGTAGTCCCCCAACCACAGTTCTTGACAATTACATTTGCTAAAGCATAATTACGACTTGATTGTAATTCAGATTTTGTAATAACAAAAATAAACAAAAAAGATGTATCTATGTATTGTAATTGGCTGATCATACAAATACTTATTAAATATAAACACATATGCTTTTGTAGATTTGTTAGAAAGATTCGTTAATTGCTTAATGAAAGATGTCTTTCAGATACTAATTCCTTCATTTAGTTCGACAGATTAAATTTTATATGAGGAGATATTAGCATGCATGCAATGAAGTGACAAGGACAACTAAAAAGCTTAAAATGTTAATGGATGAAGTGCAGCTTTCTCAGTTACTCTAAACTAAAAGCTATAATCTTCATTACATGCACTAAAGATTATCTTTTCCCCTGCTTTCTGCAGAGATAAGACAACTATATTTAACACAGAAACGAACACCACAATATGTTTCGATTCAGCTGCTATATTTTCATCATCATAAATAAATTATGAAAACTTTAAACAGCGCATGAATGATTCCACATAGAAAACAACAACAAAAATGCAATTAATTTTTATAGAAGAGAAAATTGATAGTTGACATCCAAGCAATCCAATAGCTCCTACATTTCATTGCAGTAGCTTTAGGTAATTATCTTCTTGATAAACTCGCTTTGCAACGTGCTTGCAGAAAAAAACCAAACCAAACAATTTGACTTTAATTACTATGGCACTACAGGGTTAATGTCAACCATTGCTGTAAAAAGCAAATTACTAGCCACACCAAGAGTCCAGAGCCTTCCTTTCTGCTGTAGACTGGAGTTCAATCTGGCATCATCTTTTCTCTTTCCCCAGTAGGGTGCAGGGAGCCCTCTAGCTTCCATGTGGGTTTCCTACTGTGGTACATATTGGCCAGCATACAGCTGCTCTAAACAACTATTTGCATCTACAATGCGGTCATCCCACCACCTTCTTTTCAGATCAATATGATTGGGACAAACAATAGTTTGATTTTGATTGCTCTATAGTACGCTTGGGTAGAGCCTCTGAATGCGGGCGAATCGCTCGGAAACAATGGGCTGGTTCATCATCCAAAGCGTCCCTTTTCAAACAGCTGCCTCTGCCACACTCACCCTGACAAACGTCCAGAAAAACAGATGGTTTCAGCATTCATGGGCAGTTTAGTGAAAGCCCTAGAGTCAACTATTCAAGACATTTTATCATCTAGCTGATAATGGAGCATTGCTTGGAGATAAAAATTAAAAATACATTTAAAAACTCTATTAATTCGCACCCACGTGCAGCTCCCCTCGCACACACGCAAAACAATTTCCCCGTTGCCCTGTAACACTGCAAAGTGCAAGCGCTAAAGGAAGCTCCTCTCGTATTCCCTTCTGTGGGATAGCTGCATCGCTATGAAAAATGACAACCGGCGGGTAATCTCACAGACCACATAAACTGCAATACCCACAAACAAAAGCAATGAATTAGTAATTGAACGGGAAGTTGAACTTTGAGCTGCCTGGGGTTTGCTGTGGATTACACCAGGTCCTGCCTCTTTTTTTTTTTTTTTCCTTTTTTTGGTTTGTGTGTATATGTGTATCTAAGAGACAGAGATATTTTTTGCTTGTTTTTTTTCAGGTGAACATGAATGCTTTTGAGGCATTGTATTGGGAAAGGTACAGGATGAGTCATGATACAGATTCTGCTCATACCTATGGACAATTGCATCATTTCCACCCAAGTCACAGGTATTAGCAGCCTCCAAGGCAGAGAAGCTGCCGTACTAGAAAGCCAAGGGTCTCTGCTCCCTTGAACATGGCTATGCCACAGCTTGGTCTGGAAGGACATGAAGGACAGGCTGAAGCGCAGCATGGGTCCTCAGCTCAAATGACCACAAAGCCTGACCTAGGGATGACAATGGGCAGTATTATCTTTCTGGGATGTCTGGGCAGTATTTTCCTGCACAGGATGCAAAACTACTTCCACTTGCTCCACAAATCCCTACAACTTTGGGGAAGCTTAAACTCCCTCAAACCACGTTGGAAAGTCTAATTCTTCTTGAGGCAGGATAGGAGGATTCGGCTTCTCAGAAAAAAAGGAGTTATATTTATTATTCCTCATTTAACAGCTTACAAAAATTCATTATCTATTCATCTATTAATATTTTGTTGGTGACCACATGAACTTTCTGCAGCAAAGATAAATGCCACACCTGGCACTGCATTAGTCCGCTGAGCTGCTCCACAGCTAATCTGGACATGCTTACTCTCTCTCTACCTTTCAGTGGAGCACGCGGGACTGAACCCTGCAAATGCTGGGAATTTTTTGGTACGTATAAGTAAGCATGTGTCATACAGCTCTAAAGAAAAGCAGAGAAACAGAAAACAAGACCTAGCAATCATTTTTGCCCATACCTCAATGTCTAAATGATACAATTCAGCAGATGTATCTTGGAATTGAAAAATAAACATAAAAAGGAAAGAAAGAAAAATCTGACCATAGACTGTAAATGTGGATTTATTTCCTTCTTAAAAAATTTTACTTTCTAAAACCACTTTTCTCACTCTATTGCATTTCAATTCAGGAAAAAAATATTCTGGATCCAATGAGAAATCTCCAGCGAAGAAAACTTTACAGAAGGAAACCTCTGAGTGTTGAAGGATGGTACCAACTTGTCAAAATGATGATGCTTAAATCCATGTAGCCACACACAAAAATAATCATCATCATGTATAAAGCAGTTTTTCTCCACCCTACTAATGATGTCAGTTTTGAACACTGGTTTCTCTGTTTCCCCAATAAACTCATCTTCCTTACTGCTGTACTTGCACAGAGAGACCCTCTGAAGCCACTCCAAGTATCTGCTTCCCCTTTCAGATATTTTCTGCTGCTTCTGCTACGACATCTCTAAAGATGCCTCTGCTATGACATCAACTAATCGTGACTGAGATGAGTATGTGATTCAGACAGCCAATATTACAGTTAGGACTACAAAAATATCGGACTCTCGAAGACCTCAGGAGACTGTCTAGACCCTCCTGCTTCATAAAAGGGCTCAGGGGAATAAATATTCTAGGCAAACCTAACTCCTTCAACCTTTCCTTTTAAATCATGCTTTTAAAATTCTTCATTTCCTCATGATTTCTTTTGGAAACTCTCCAATTTATCTACATCTTTCTTTATATGCAGTCCCCAAAACTGGATTCAGTACTCCAGCTGAGGCCTCACCAGCACCATATGGTGCAAAATAATTACTTCCCATGTCTTACACATGACACTCCTGTTAAAGAATCCCGAAAAAAGAGGTGCTTTATTTGCAATAGCATGTCCTTTGTGAGTTATATTTCACTTGTGATCTCCTAAAGCCCCAGACACTTTTCTGCTTTCCCGTTATTTCCGCCTTTTGTCTTTGTGCATTTACTGTGTCTTTTCCAAGGGCAGTATTTTGCACTTCTTTACCGAATTTCACCTGGATCATTTTTATAAAGATCCTTCTGAACCGATTCATTCCTCCAAAGTGTTGCAAACCTCCCCCCGCCCCAACCCGTTGTCCCTGTAAAAAAAAAAAAAGGTGTATTTTCTCATTAGCATTTTGAATGATGGATTAGAGAGCAGAACTTTCCGTGGAAGAGCCCGGTGAGTGATGCTAGGTGAGCTGCCCCTGCTACAGCTGGAAAGACACCACTGACAACTTCTCTTTGAGGACACTTTTTTTCAACTGCTTTGCAACCACTTATGGTGATTTCATCTAGGCCATATTTTTCAAGCTTGCTTATAAGAATGTCATGTTGGACAGTGTCAAAAGCCTCACTTAAGTCAAGATACATCACATCTCTTACTTCTCTGTTATCCACTAGGCCAGTTACCCTGTCAAAGAAGGAAATTAGATTGGTTTGACACAATTTGTTCTTGACAAATTCATGCTGGCTGGTTTTCATCACCTGATTATTGTCTAGGTGCTTATGAATTGTTCTAACATCTCTCTGGGGTATCAAACCAGGGCCAAACTGGATGTGGCAACTGGAAAAAGGGAATTAATGACAAGTCCTAAGCCTGACTTTCTTCAGCCCTGCCAGGCTGCTTCTGTTTACATTAAACATAGCTTATGCTTTAAGATCAAACCAACAAAACCTGGCCACCTTCTACGGTAGGACCATCTTGAAGTTAACCACTGTAGCTGCACCACATTGCTACAGTGCAAGAACCATGTAGAAACACTCAAGCTAATTCCTCTCCCAGAAGCTGCAGGGCTAAAATCCTACTCTCGCTTTCTCCAACGAGGCCAGAACTTTGGTCTTCCATCTTGGGATGAATTACCTCAAACTTCTGCTGCTCAGACATTCAGAGCTGGCTTTACATCTCCTAATGACACGTTATTGCAGTATTGTCCTGGTTTAAGACATACTTAGTTTTCTGGAACATTTTAAATGTTAACCACTCATTTCATTAATGGAAGTCTTCACACTGCTTGTAACGGCCTTTGAACCAGGCTTCAGGACACAAAATTTATCATCTTTCTTTGCTTTCATAGCCTCTCTCCCAGAAAGGTGCTGACCTTGTTTGAGACTTTGGGTGGTACTGCAACAACAATAATAAATATGATAGGAAAGTCGTAAATCCCACCTCAGTTTACAGAATGAGAAGAAGTCGGGAAATCAGGAGATTTTTTGGCTGAAAAAAAAAAAACAAGGGGGGAAAAAAAGTGCAGCAATCTGGGAGCATTCTGTTGCCAAAACGAGAAAAAAGGAAAGCCCTTTCCCTCTCTGTTTTGCTTCCAGTTTAGTGTTTCCCTGATCAGCGTTCCTGGTTCTTATTTTGCTAATGTTCAAGTGAGCTCTTCCTTAGGCACAAGTTCCTATGCAAGAGACAAACAAGAGATTCTTTTCTTCCTCCCTTCTATCACTTCTTCTCAGGCTTCCCCTTACTTTTCCTTTTTACCCCTCTCAGTCTCCAGCACATTCATCCTCCCCCACAGACTCATCTCACATCCTCTGCCACGCATTTTTTTCTGTCCTACTGCATAGGAACTATTTCTTTGTTTCCTTCTAAGTCTTCTTAACCATATAGGCTTTTATATAGGTATTGAAGTAAGTGTTGAACATCATCTTGCAGTCACATCTCACCCTTCGCATCAGGGAGCTTACAGAGCATCAAAGAGAAACAGCACAAGAAGGGCCATGGAAACAGCCATTTCAGCACCTCTGAAGACAAGCGAGTGTAGATGGTGAAGACCGAGCACAAGAATCTGCAGCACAGAACACAGCTTCACCAGGAAGAAACAGTCCTGAAGGACCGCTCACACTTGACTGTGGTCATGGCTGTTCCTCAGCTTTATTCTGATGAGTGGTTTTGCAACTGCTGGAGACCCTATGTGGCCTGCATACTGTTTCTAAGGAGGCTATGGTAGATGCCTCACGTATGCTACATGGCAGCCTACATACACCAGGGCCCTAACTCTTAAAAAACCCAGATAGGCTAAAACAGCAGTTCTGACTTTTTTAAGGTGGTACTGAAGACATTCAGTAAGACCTTGTTCCAGTACTCCTCGATGAAAATCTTTGACCTACCATTGAGCAGGCCATCCCAGTTCATCTCTGTTTCCTCTATGGCCATCTGTTTGTCTTGTTTTCAAGGTGCGACTTCTTGATGGAGAAATTATTTCCAGCTTTTACCATGCTCAGTACTAACGTAATAATAAATAGGTCTGCATTTATAAGTGATGCTAATAACATAATTAGATTCTCTAATCTCTGTTTACTTTTTGAAAATAGAATTTGTGTAAAAAATTCATGTAAGAATTTCTGTTAAAAAGTATCATTTTGTTTAAAGTCTGTTTCATTGTTACTCTGCATAAATGGGTTTTCCCCTGCTGTTGTGACAGCCTTGCAGTCCAACACAGGAGATAGAAGTCATTAAAGAGGAAAATATAACAGTAGAATTACAGAAACTGGCAAGGTAACATAGAAATAGAAACATTTCCTGAAACTACTAGCTCTTTTTTTTTATGAAATGACTGGATTTGAAGTTGATGTTGTCAGTGCAAGTAATCTTGAAATTTACACTACAGTAGTTTCACTGTCTCAAGTCAAAGGCAGAGATTTTAAAGGAAAAAGTCCTTTCTGAAAGCTTATGCATTAAAACTTTGGAAGTTGTTTGTTGGCGTGATGAAGATTATTGCATTATCGACAGAAATACCATTTTTTTATTAAGACCTATAGGGCTACAAATATTTTGCTGCAGTGTCATCATCGTAACAGAACAATACATGATAAAGTTTTAGATTTTCTCTCCAGTCTAAGTGCTGTGAAATCCATTCACCTAAAAGCATTAAGCAGTAAGTTCAGTTTTTATACTTAGCATTTCATAGGAAACATAACACTAGATCATTCAGGGGTTAAGCACAAGATTAGAATAAAGTATATCCTGTAAATTTTGTGTATGATATAGGCTGCATATGGACAGTTCTTCCATCTGCCTCGATGACTACGGCAAAGATACAAGTAGATAAAATTGCAGTTAATTTAGTAACATGTACCCACATGATAGCAAGTCCAATTTTGATTGAAATCATTTGAAGGTTCTAACATTTGCATCTCTTCAATCAGCTTTCATTTCTTACAGAGATTCATCATCTCAGTATCTAGCTGGATTGCATGAAAATATGGACCTCCATTAATTTCTAGAACAAAAAATTGAAACTAATCCCGGAGACCATCTGGAAGGCATGAGTAGCATAAAAAATCAGCTCCTTGCCTGTAAGGCCGCATCACTTCTTTAAAAAGAATGAAAGTAATCGGACAAACTTGGTTTCATTTTCAGTTACAAGTGCAATTCAAGAACCTCTGTACCTCAATCACACGTATCTAAGCCATGGCTGTAATGAAGGGAATGCGGCACTCAAACTAAGAAGTCCAAAGCTTATGAAGTTGGAGCTGGTGGCCAGCATCTTTCAGAGCATCCACTTACTCTAGCTGGAGTAGTCCTGAAATGTAATGAAGACTTTCTCTTGATGGATACAGAGAGGACAAAGGGAATATGAACTGCTTGTTTTGGGACAAATCTTCAAACCATTTTTGATCCTAATTAAAGGTGTCTATGTGAACATCAGCCTTGCCAGAAAAAAATGGAACTGTCAAGGCACAGAAAGAAATGGTAGATGACATAACCCTTGTCTCACATTACTGCTACTTATCTGTGTAGCTTCACTGTAGCAAGTTTGATCATACACATAAATAAGAGTTCATATATGTGTATGCACACTTACACACAGGTTAACAAAAATTTCTAGTCTTTTACAGCATCAACATGTCTGTTTTTCTCATTCTCTTTAAGAATAAACTCTCATTACAAGACTTTAAAAGTTGTATACCGTAACAATATCAGAGATGTGTTTATATTAATCTGTTTCCTGAAAAGACTCTGTCTACATTTTGTTTCAGGGCTAAAATGTATTTGGGGAAGAATACGCTCATTCAGAATAAATGCTTCTTTAAATCCGCTTTAATTTTTTCTGTTGAGTTAATCAGATATGACACTGATTTTATCCTGTATTCAGAACCTGTTAGGTATTCTGTCCAGCTGAAATACAAACACTGTTTCAATTACAGAGGAAGGCAGGTAGAAATTAAAAGAGGCATTGCTCCTTTAGGTTTAAAGTCGCTTGGCTAGTCAGATCTTCAAGAAGAATCTCTGTTACTGAGCTGAAGATTTAAACAATCGTGACTTTCAAGAGTGTGTTTCCACCCCATTAGTGATATAGTAGTTCACATCAGAAAGAACTACTGCATTTTACAGAATTCAGCAGAGAAATGATTCTTCTGTAGTACTCGGTAGCAGCAGTATTTCAGGTTTTTTATGCCATGGTTTTTACAATCTAAACACAGAAATTAAATGCCTCTCGTCATAACTCATATCCTCCAATTGCTTTAAAATGGACATTTACCTCCTCAAAGGGGTTGACAATGTCTTTTTAAATTATAACTGCTGATTTATATCACTGTAATATGACAAAGTAGACTTACACTCCTCAAATCTGAAGATAGAACAAATATTCCTTGCACACAGTAGCGGACAAAGGTTCTTCAGAAATAAAATATGCCTGCCCTCTACTGACCATCTAAGAAACTCTTCTTTTTTAAAAAACAATATTTGCACCAGTAAAATTTTTAATCAAATTTTAAATTTAATTTCTTTCCTCGTTTGAACTGTCTCATAATGTCACGTCTCTAAAGCAGATTTCCAGTCTTCACGTACTTGTTGCATCCCTCCAGAAAGCTCAAAGCCTGTCAGTTTGCACAACATGTTATATGTATCTTTTTTTTTTTTTTTTGATTCACTGGTCTCCTGGGAAAATCAGGGAGACAGAATGGAGTAGCCCAGAGTTTAAAATCTGACTGTCTGCCCAGAACTGTTAATGTAAAAGACTCCTTTTTTTGCAGCAGCTGTTACAAATCAAGAAGCAATTGTACTTTGGACATTCACACAGAATGAGTTTTATCCTCAGGAGAGCTTAGAAAAATAGAAAAGTGTTTGCAAAATTCATTGGACACCAAATTTCCAGGGTATTTTTAATCCAGTTTGAAATGCTGTGCACATGTGCTATCCAAATGACCAGTTTTTAAGAGTAACAAGAAAAACAAAGTCCTGGCTAGATGTATGTGGCCAGCTCTGGCAGAGACGCACAAGGACACATCTGGATTAGTCATCTCCTTTTGAGTTGCAATTTGTCTAATCTGTTTTAGACTTACTTAAAATGAGATGAACCATGCTCTAGAAGTACTCCCTTCCCCCAAACGTACGTGCAGTCAGATGAACCTCCAGGAAGGTACTCTGCATTAATATTTACGCTAACCACAAGCAAACGTAACCCACACTGAGGAATACGAGGAAAAAAGGAAATGCTCCTCTCCTAGCAAATCCAAGGACACAAGCTGCTTCAAAGCACGAGACTTGCTTGAGTTCCAGTGAGGATTTTACCCTTGGACTCTGGGATGAATGGCTTTCCAAGCAATGATCTTACCACCATTTCTTTAGGGCTAGGTAGGACCAGTACTGCCTCCAGCACAAGCCAGTGCTAACTGCTGCTGTTTTCAAACGCTTTCAGAACTTGCCTGTGCACTGTCAATATGAACAAGTTAGGCTATGAACTCCAAACAGACCAATTATTCCTGACCAGCTCTCCATGTGGGCACTCAAGGATAAGAAAGCATCCACAGTGAAAGTTAACCACCTGATCACACAAACAGGACCTCCGTGTCAGGCTGTCCAACCCTGACACTGATTTGAGCGGTGATTTTGGTAAGAACTGACCTAGCCCAACTCGTAAGTGCTACTAAAAGTCAAAAACATAACATATAATTAATCCATTGCTCTTGCCATTGAAAACCCATAGTTATTCACTAGGTGTAGTCCGGTACTAATGCAGGACTCGTATACTATGCTTTACTTTCTATATTATTGCTATGACTTTGTATATTCACCAGCAAGTGGATCCCTTCCAGTCCGTGCTTTCATCAGCCTTTGGAAGTGAATTGGTATCTTCAGAAACTGTAGAATGGAACTAGCCACAAAACTCTGACCAGGTGTATGAATAGCACTGGGGCAGATTAGTAGAGAATTTGAACCAAAAATTCCATTGAGGAAATAATTTTCCTATGTATATACCAAACTGTGCTATGTAAATAACCTGACAAAAAGAAAAGCAACAGAAGTTGTATGTTTTAGTAGGCCATGTAGATAGCTTACCCTTTTCTGAATATTTCTCTCTCTCTATGGTATATAAAGATACAGAGAATATGGAGAGATATATTTTCCCCCAATAAGAAAAATAGCTGCATCTTTATAGAGACGTACAACAATTGTGTGTCTGCTACTGCTGCTAGACAGCTGCCTAACCTTTGTCTGCTACTGAGAACCAAAAAATGGTTTGCAAACAGCTAAGGATGAATAAAAAGAAAAATCTCTGGAATGGAGTATTTTTAAAATGGAATCATCTGCTCATGAGTGAAGTTTGAAGAGCAAAAGCTTTTATAATCAACTCTACACCCATCCGGGCATTTGAATACTCTCCCATCACTGCAATTTATAGAGCCTCCTGTTTTGAAAAAAAATCTCTACTGGGAGGCTGAGGCTCCGCTCTGGAAGTCCACACGGCACAGGCGGCAACACCAGCATCATGTGGTCACTGGAAGTCAGCCCCTGGAGAAATGAAGATGGGAAAGAGAAGATACACCAACCATGCTTGTATCAGCTATTTAAAGATGAACTTTCAGTATAAAACCCCATAATTACAGTAGTGACATAGTGGAAATATTAAATATGAACAATATGGATTATACTTATATTGATTACCTCTGGTTCTTATGGTGAGACCAATAGCTTGTGACTGAACATAAGTTTCAAATAATAAAAAAAAGTTATGTTGACCAAATACTGATCATTAAAAAAGCACACATGATCCTTCTCACACAAGCCCAAAAGGATTACCTATCCATGTGGAGACAACAGGCAGTAATTAATCCTTACAGTATTTACAGCAAAATTTCCTCGGGGAATTTTTAATCACTCTTTCCTTAAGAATAGCCACAGGCAAAAAAGGTTAGTAATTTACCTTACACTAAAATTAATCACGACCTTTTGGAAAACCTAACTAGAGCAACACTGAAAAATTTAGTCCAGAGACATTTTCGCTATCTATTTCTTCCCTATCAACTTTGCTATAGATACCATAACAGAGACAGATGCACAGTATCAAGAAAAGCAGCTCTAAGCGCTGCCGCTGCCAGACTATTGAGCCTCACAATGTACATAAAAAAGTGTTACCCCTGAGGCAAATAAACATAGCAAACACAGTCCTCCAAGAAATACTACACAGTATTGGGAGTTTTATGCTATATTTAAAACTTGTCCTCTTAGTTTAATAAGGAAACATTGGTACTCCAAGAAGAAACTACTCTTCCTGCTAATTTAAAACAGGCTGTTGATTTTCGCAGGAGGACTGTTAAGTGCCCTTTTGAGGTTCCCCTAATCCAGAGAGCCTCAGAGAGGCAGGGCCTGTCTATGGAGACAGAAGCTGAGCAGAGCAGAAAGACGCAGCTCGCTGGCTGACAAAGGAGAAGTTTGCATTCCCTTGCCCGGCAGATGATGTCCTCTTTCACCTTAGCACTGAGACAAGAGTCCCTAGGGTCTTGCACAGTGAGGAAATGTGGGGTTTTCCAAGTGGAGGTCCTAGGGAAGCGTCAGGCATTGCTGCCGGACACCACTTCCTAACCACACAGACGATTAAAGAAGGAATGCTAACCTGTGTTCTGCAATTTATTGTTGAACACTTCCCAGATAAAAAAAAAAAAATAAAAAAAATTGCCTCTTTAAAAACACCTTTAGCACTTTCTTTTTTCCTGCATGCCAGGACACAAGACTAATTGTTGTAATCCCCCGTCTTCAAAAAAAAAAAATCTATCATGGTACTTTCACTTAATGTTATAGGTTTTAGTTCTGATTTTCAATTTCTTCCTTTTCCTTCTTCATTTCAGCTTTCTGAAACCATCTGCTTTCTGTTAAGATGAATTCTTAAAATCCCGCGAGCTGCTTATACGACGCGAGTAGAAGTTGGATTTTCTAAAAGAGGCAGAGATTTGCAATGTAAACAACCTATATGCAGCTTATATCTTCATTCAGGTTTATAGCAAGTGGGTGGATACATTGCATAACCACACTTCAGGAGGGGTAATTAGGTGCTGAAATATGCATTTGCTTGTGTAGTGAACCAACGGCACTAAGCCATACAAGCACGCATATTTTTGTGCTCATAACTGTGTTTCTTTACCTTCTGAAAACATGATCTCTTATGGGGAAGAATATTCAAGGTCGTAAAAGCCTACAAACCCCTTTCACCACCGCCTATAACTTCTAAGCTTTGCAGTCTCTAGTCACTCTTCACCACTTAGGAGAGCATAGAGCCCCAGCGAAAATACTTATAGTGTGGGTAGCTAAGGTTAATAAGGTTTACGAACTGCTCCATAAATATTAAAAAATAATAATAACGCAGCAAACACCGCGTGATTTGTTTTCTTTAGGTATATTCTATGGGAAACGAGCAAGCTGCAGCCTAGCTGAGGCTACACGGGAGTAGCGTGTGGTGTGAAGCACCCGCTGAGATGCTCTGCAGGCAGGTTAGTGCCACAGAGCTGTGCGAAGCGTCACGCGGCCTCGTTAGCTCCTTCTTGTTTAGATAGTGTTTCTGTTCCCACTGTGTTGTTTCTTCTTGATTGCAAATTAATTGAGATGGTCCGCAGGTTACAATATTAAGACAGCAAATTAATAGATGTTCAGTTGCGGTGGCCAGTGCCCGTTATCCGATCCAATGCACGGGAGAAGCCAGTGCCACAGGATCAGGCACAGTTCCCCTGGCATCTAACTCTGGCTGCACAGCCCAGCCCCGTGCCAGACCAGAACCCAGTAACTCTCCGTAAGAGCATCGTTAAAGTCTGTGTCTGTGCCTCAGTCCCCTCATCAGCAGAGTATGGACAATAATGCTCTCTATCCCCAAATTACTGTAATGGCAAGATCCTCAGAAAGAAGGTGAAAGACGATTGTATAACATTACTAAGTACAGCTTTATTCTTTTTGGAAGTAGACAAAGTATAGGTCATTTCAGCCTTTAATCACATCCACGTCTTTTTGCTCTGGCATATTGGCCTAGTTCAGCCTGAAGTTAGTGATGATGAGTATTTTTAGGTACCAGAACCCCACTAAGAAATCATTTTTAGGCCTTTTGTTTTTAAATAGACAGCTACTTGTGTCTTCCTGAAAGGAATGGATCATATCTGCAAAACGATTTCGTCCCTGCCCACTTAACAGCATTGTGATCACCTTGGCTTAGAAGGTCTCAGCAGTGCTACTCCGAAGTTTCAGGCAAACGGCAAGATCATGTCCGTATTTGAACCATTGGGTTAGACAGGACCTGTAGGTCTGATCTTGGTTTGGAGAAGAAGAGGGACAAGAAGGATGGTTGCATTTTCAAAATTTGAATTAGTAGATTGTTATACTATCAAATACATACGTGGAAAAACGTGACCTGTTTCACCAATGACGAGCACGAGCAAGTCTGATTCTGGGAAGAGCCCAGCTGCGAGTGGCAGCTGTGAGGGGATAACGCAGGCATGGTAAATGCAGCTTTCCGGAAGGGAACCCCCAGTCTAAAAAGGTGATATAATCTAAGGGGTTCTTGGTCTTGACCCCATTTCGTTCTGCATTAAACATACAAAACCCAAATGAACACACAGTGCCCGAGCCATTAAACTGCCTGTGGTGTGATGTACCTCTGGAGACTCTCAGGAGGCTAGGAGTGCAGTCACAAGGCAACACACTCCTCACCAAACTAAGCGGTCACCATAAAAGCACTAAATTAGGTATGTAGTTGAGTTTCAAAGAAAAAATTGGGGGGGCAGAAGGGGAGGATTGTTCATAAATCTGCCCTCTGATGAAGATATTCTACTACAAAATCATTTGTAAGTATATTAACCTGTAAAAACAAATTGCTGATGGGTTCATGGGTTGAAAAAGATTATTATGGAGGACCATTAAATAAGAAAGAGAATACTCACAACAAGGAAAGAGTGGAAAAGTCTAAACTGGCGTTAGAATTATTTTTTCATTACACTAATGTACTAGCATTCATGCTAGTATGCAGATACTAATTTATGACAGTATTTACACTTTGTTCACCGTTTTATAGATTTTACTTTGCACCCATTTTTCCCTCTTCACATTGTGCAGAAAAAAACTTTTTTTTTTTTTTTCTCACATAGACATTTTTTCATGTTTTTATTTATCAATACACATCCTACCTATTTGGAAAATTAATGTCTGACTGGAGAATTAGTGGGACTGTAACATCAGAGGTCTGAGCCTGAGCAATGTGCAAAAGGGATTTTTAACCACACTTCTGAATAATACTTTTCACTCAGCCCCAGTTAATTCATTCATTCTATAAATTAGATTAGAACAATCAGACCGGACACTATCTTTTAAACCATGTTTTGTATAACCGAGCTCTCTATCCTGGGATATTCAAGAATTCTTGTAAGGCAATTTTTGACCACAAATAAATAGGTCAAAGCCCTAACAGCTATTTGATGGCAGGGGAAGGGAGGATGACTTAAGAACTGGAAATCTGTAAACGGTGAATACAGATAGACAGAGAATACAGAATGCGAACACTGCAATATGCACTTGAGTTTTAAGTTGAGTCTAAAAAACCCCGATCCAGGCATGTCAGACCTGACACTAAGGGGACTCTCAGCTGAAACACAAACACTGTAAGGTAATACATGAAGGAAGACAAGCAGGAAGAAAGAGTCCAGTGGCATGAAGACAATCCTGTTGAATCAATTAGCACAATTTTTAGGTCCTAACTCAAAGTCGAGGCTGTTCTCCTTAATATCCCTCCTATGACAAAGACACAAATGAACAGAGGACTGGCAGGCAGCTAAAGACACCGGCTGTTTAGGCACTTCTAGCATGTAAGTTTGTTATTTACAGTGTATATTGCTAATGCCATTGCAAAGGCCACTTTTCCTCCAGTGTTGTCCCTCCAGCTTACAATGTCTCTCTTCTATTTGCTTTGTAGCATCCTTGTGATATTTTCTGAAGAAACACCCACAATTTGCCTGGAGCAGGCCACTTGACCACGAGTCACCCTGCCAACAGACAACACTCCATTTTCTGGTTTTTGGTGTTTGGTGCAAACAGATAGAAACAAGAAACGAGCTCAAAATAAAGTCAGAAAAACTCAGCATAACTGAAGTTACTGTGGTGGAAACCATAATACTTAATATTGTCCTTTTTTTATTATTTTTTTCTGGTCTTTTCCCAAGCATGCACAGATAGCTGTCTGTACTAAACATGAACATTCCCTGACCAAGCACTGTATTCCGACTTCTCTGCGAGTGAAGAAGAGAGATGGAGACATGCCATTCCTTGTGGCGCAGTTCCAACACCAGAGCAGCTATCAGCGATATATATTGAAAGGAAGAAGGTGAATCATTTCTTGCTATGAAAAGAACTGCTACTTTGCTATGAATTCCTTTGTTAAAACAAAATTTCTTTAGTTTCAACCTTTTTTAACAAGCAAAATGTTCTAAGCTGGTATTTTAGAATTTGCATAAAAGGAGACCTCTTGGACACACTTCATCATTTCAAAATATACACTTTACACCTAGGAAAATGTATCAAAGCCACAAATGCTTTGGTCAAGAAGTTTCACCCCTCTTGAATTGACTGATGATATCATATGTTCTAGGAATATTTTTATCATCTGGCATGTTGCTCGGCACCATATGGCACAGCACACTGACAAGAGAGAAAGGACTAGTTTTAAATATTATATATATATATAGGTAGATAAAAATAAATGTTACACTTCTATAGAAGTATAAAGACACTATTGCACATTTCTGTAATTCCTATTACAGTGGGGTCTCATTGTGGAAGGTATGTTTTTTGTCCTCACACTAAAATACAGAAGTAAGAACTACACAAGTAAAGCATAGAATAGTTTCAAAAAAAGAAATGCAACCCCTCAAAGAGAGCTTGAACTGAATGCAACACTTATTTTCTCACTTACTAATGCTTCTTTTTCCAAGACTTGTAATTATTGTAATAGTGACATATTAACCCTTTCTCTTGGAATTAATTTCCTGCGGTTAATTCAGATAGACATATTTTATAGTAATTTATAATTTTTATATAGAGCAATAGCTCCAGTTCTGTCAGTACTGGAAGGGATGAAGTCTGCTGGTTTTTCAAAGAAAACTGTTTAAAGGGAAGCTCATGTCATTTGGCGTTAATATACATATAGATGATTTCTTTATTTTTCATCATTATTTGGGGTAAAATGACATTATGAATTGTACAAAATACTGTACTGAATATTTATTCAGGTAGAGATCATCATTTTTTCTATTTGGACAAAGATGTGAACTTTTGGTTTTTTTAGGTGAGGTCACTAACTAGGTAAGATGGAACATTTAGCCCAGAAAAGTGTTCTCCATTTTACTGAAAATCCTCTTCGTCTTTTCTTTTCCTCTGTGAAATCTTCTTGATAGTGCTTGGTTCAGCCTCAAACACAGCAAGATCTCTTCTTACCCTCTGACACGATGATAAAACAGAATATGGAAATGTGTCTAGGGAAACAGAAAATTTCAACATATTCTGTACTAATACAAAAGCAACCAAACCTGCATGACCTCCTTTTATTCATCTGCTACTCAGCTTTTTCCCTTCATAATTCACCATTTTAGGAACAGGATACTAAACTGAACACAAATCTTCTCAAGCTTTTGAGGACATCTTCCTGTCCATTCCCTGTGCCTTCACCACACAAACATTTGTCTGTGTTAGGGCTTTTCCAAAGTAATTTTCGCAACCCAAGACTATAGGAAGCCGGACCCCAACGACTTAAGTGTTCATCTTCCTCCCACCCCCAGATCCTGCCCCTTCTCCCAGGCCCACACACCAAAGTCTACCCCACCTCCATGAGATGCTTGTGCATATTGGACAGTATTTTTCAACTTTGCTATTGTTCAAGTCTTTATTAACCCATCCATGCTCACAAATAACTGGTGCTAGTCCATCCCACAAGCTGCATCGCACTCTCCTCCTGCTTGCCTGTCCTGGCACTGGCAGGCTCCCCATCCTTCCACCCGGTCTCACCATTCTCGGTAGGAAAAGCTTTTCCCAGTTCCAGATCTTGAAACAGTTCTTCCTCAACAAATCTCCACATCATTTAAGATCTTATATGAAATTACTGAGTTTGCCTTACAATTGTTCCTATTATAGTGCATCTAGCATTAGCATAGTACAGTATGAAGACAGCAGAGAAAAAAACAAACCTGTTAGTGATCTGAGTATTTTTAAAATGTCACCTACTCCTTAGAGTCAAAAGTTCAGAAGATCTTGAAATGAATGGTTAAATGACATACATTAACCCAGTATCAATAGTAAAGCAGTCTCATTTGCAAGAACTACAGCTGCCCTTACTGCAGACATTTAATCACAGAATCATAGACTGATTATAGTTGGAAGGGACCAACCCCCCTGCCCTGGGCAAGGACACCTTCCGCTAGACCAGGTTTCTCAAAGCCCCATCCAACCTGGCACTGAACACTTCCAAGGATGGGGCATCCACAACTTCTCTGGGCAACCTGTTCAGAGTCTCAGATCAATTTAAGATCAATGAGGCTGCAGGGCAGCGCAAAGCACAGGAACTGCAGGGCTCACAACAGGCTCTGGCAATCAGCAGGGCAGATGTTAACATGCCTGAGAGCTCCTGAAAGCTTGCTTCATGCCCTGGCCACCGAGCCAGGTTCCCAAGTCTCAAGTCTTCTTGCTGGACCCCACATCAGAAGCATGGAGGGGTGGAGGCTCATGGCTGTGTATGGTTTGCAGACTCCGTGGCCCAACAAAGCTACAGTATTGCCCAGTTTTCTTGTAGTTTCATAGCTACAGCTTTGCGCTAAAGTGGTTTGAGGATGAAGGGGTGATAAGAAGGAAACTGTGCATCATTATAAAAGCTCTTCTCACACTTTAGGGATGCACTCGTCCTCAGGTACCTGAGGGGCATGCTCACCACGCTGTGAGGGGCTTCTCTTTGGGTTCCAGGCAGACAGTCAGAAAACACCATTAGAGCTTCCACCCCTTACCAGCACTAGAGATGGCCTGTTCAAGACAGAGTAACTATGCAGACATACACAGACGAAATAAATCCTTGGGCTGGAAGCTGCTGTTGCAGTAATCAGTAATCATGTCCTGGATTATGTCCAACATGGACAGTTCCAAAGTCAACAGCTTTAAAGAACACAGTTTCCAAATGCTATGGAAAAGCCTAGTAATTGTAACTCGGGAGGGCAAAATTAGAAAGAGAATATGCAAATAAGATTTAGAAATCTTCAACAGGACTTAGATTTCTATTAGCCAAAGTGCCAAAGGTTGGAAAACTATATAACTTGGGTCAATAAAGAACTGAAGACAATGTTTACTAATAAAAACTAAGGACAGAAAGGGATATCCTATGGAAATAATTGAAAATACAGAGTCTTACCTTAAAGATTATACTTTCCACCCTTTACTTCTAATGGGTATTCTCTTTTGCATCTAATAATCCTCTGTAACAACCTCTCTCAACCCCTGAGTCAGTTTGTTTGTTACAAAGGAGTAAGGGCAATTGGAGCCCTCACAGGGTGAAACTTAAAACGTGATAACGTGGTTGGTAGGACTAACGATGCGAGATGAGAGAACAAGCACGTTAGAAACAGTGGAAATTATGAAACGAAGTAAAACTGAACTCTGTGAGAAAGCCTATTGGCTTGGAAATATGGGCAAAGATATTATTAATCAGCCTGAATCAGCTTGAATCCCAGCTGTCAGACATAAATAGGGTTTTAGCCCAGAAAACCTCTTACGAAGACAACATCTCTAAAGAGGGAAGGGAATCAACCACCACATAGGTAAATGAAGAAGCTTGCAAAAACTCAGTTAAGTCTTAAGTGAAAAAATTGAGTCTTAGCAGGCTTTCATCTTAGAGGAGAAACACATAGCAACCACCAGTGACGAGGAAATGACAAACCCTTGTTACAAACATCGTATTTTAAACACAAGGACGAGGAACAAAAGGGGCTGGTGTGGAAGACATGTACTCTCCAAAGACATGTTGGCATGGCACCACCAAGTGAAACACTAAAGCCCGCTTCAAGCAAAGGGTCAGAGTAGATGCTCTCACAGGCTCTTGGATCTACAATCAAAGAGATGATAAAATCAATCAGATCATGCTCAGAACCGGCCTAAACATAACCAGGCAGCACAGAAACGTCTTCTCAACAACAGTATTCGGAAAAAACAGCCCTCTACTACAACTAATTCTGGAATTACTTTGCCCTGAGTCCCTCTCCCTGCCATGGAGCCTACCATTTGTTCAGTTCTCCCTCACTGTGACTAATAAATCCCATTATCTTCCAAATATTTGCTCCTGATCACTTTCTCACCCAGCTCCAGGGACCTACGAGTCCCCACATTTGGTTAAGTAAGGAGGACAGGCGGTTTCTCCGGCAGTTACGATGGTGAAGTCCCTGCACGGGTTCTAGCCACCATCCAGGGCTTGCGTTAAAGGACACCAAGCATTCCAATATACAGCTTAGTAACACAACATCAAAGCTGACTCCCAGATTAAAGTCTCAAGTGTGCATTTACAGAGCAGTGGAAAAGAAGCCAAGTTACCCACAAGACCATTTTAACTTTTGGCATTTGAGGAAGGATTTGGTACACAGCAAGTTTATCTCAGCAGGCTTAGGAGTCTTGAAAATCTGGCCTCTAAGGATTATCTTTTCTAAAGGGCCTCATTACAATAAAAATTAGACTTCTCTACTGTAAACACTTTCTGTAAACATTAACATCCAGAAGTAATATCCAGAATAAAACCTCCACTTCTGGAATATCTGTAAAGCTACCAATATAATTTTACTGTGAAAGGACAATTTTATTAATCTTTGATTTTTCAACCTTGGCAAAAGACCTCAGTCTAGACAGACTTTATCAAACCAGTTAGTGCACGAGAAGCCTGTTCTCTAATTTTTATAACTTACGTTAGCACAGTTAAGTAATGCTGGTGTGCAAACAGCTACGTCTTCTGTCAGTTAGTTTCTAAAGCGGTGGAGGAAGGCTAATGAATTGCAGAGTTATACAGAAAAACAAAGTGAGATTACTTAATTCAGACTTATGGGTGCTTAAACTTCAGTTTTGTTTCAGACCAGAAACTTCTGTGCATCTGATATAGCCAAATGTCAGTAATATCCAGGTTGAATGGGAAGAACTGAGCCTACCAGAGCACCCAACCCATGAGAGTTGGGTCGCTCCATCAACTCCCTGCAGCGACCAGTGACGCAGACAGTCAGGATTTCAATGACAATGGCAGGATTTCTCCTGTTAAAATCACTGGCAAAACCTCATTTTGATAAATAACAGGAACACCATCAGGCTCAAGGAATTTTATTTATAAAAACTATGTTTAAAATTACATGAAAACCAGAATCAAAATTTTCAGCACATCTAAGTGGTTGTGCAAGTGAGTGGAAAATCTAGCCGCTCACTGAAATGAAGGACAGATGCATGGTAGCTAAAACTCCGTGAAATACTCTGCAAATCTATGGATATATATTAGCAACAGAATAAAACACTCCCCTCCAACTTCTGACAAAACTGAAAACATGGAAACAAAGATGTTAGTTAAACAACCCCCTTCTGGAAGAATGCTAATTAACTTTTATAGGTTACATTTTCTTGATATACCGAAATCAAAATGACACAGCCATTTGTTTTCCCTGGCAAAGTCATGCACATCACTGATTATTCAGGTTTTGAAAACTGTGTATAATACATACTACCACCTACACAACAGCACAACGCTGACATTTCAGCACAGAACATGTTGAAGCAGTATTTCTGTACTGGAAAAAAGAACAACTAACAAAGACATTTCCTAGAAGGTATCCATCGAAGAGAAGAGAATAATGTATAAAACATGGGCCTTTTCTTGAGAGCCTGAGGTTACAGATGCCTTTTACACCACATCATGTTCCCCACATAACAAATCTGGCAGAAGCGCCAGGTTGAAAAATGCAAAGCAATTTCATTTTGATTTTGTTGAGCAAAAAAGACTTAACTTCTTGCAGTAATTTTTGTGAGGCAGAGTACATTTAGGGGAATTACAAACAAGTTGCCTGAATGTCTCCGTTCCATATTCTTTCTTACTTTAAAAATGTATTAATTATTAGAGTCACCACTTTTAATAAGCCAAGATAAAATGACTGTATTCTTAATACTACATCAACCATCTTCTGTTACTCCAGCTTATGAGAGCGCCTTTACTTTTCATCCATGAGAAAATCCAAATGATCCTACCTAATTGTACATGAGTTCCACCCAGATAACTTTCTAATTACTCGGGAAAAATGGACAGAGCCTCCGTATATAACAGGATGCTCCCAGCTGAGCAAGGGAGGCAGCTCCCTGCTCTGCAGGATCCAGATACACTGGGCATCATCCAAATCCCGGCTGTAAATGGGTGACTTGAGTGAAGTCAGCAAAATCCATCAGTCCAAAAACGGTGCAAAGGACATAAAAACCAGGCTGGGTCCTCACAGAACTCCTGGCAATAGCACGAGAGTGAGGAACGAGCTATGCTTTCTAGGGAGAGGTGTATGCCAGGTGCTCCCACACACAAAGCAGAGACACGGTAGATGACCCAGACCAGGAATCCCAAGTCTGGACTAACTTCTCACTGAACTCTTGACTAATCAGTCTGTAAAAAGAGGTTAAAATTTCTGACAACACTGTATCACTGTGCAACAATAAACTGAATTTTTCCATGAACTTTAGCGGTGAACACTCAGCATTTTTCTTTCAGTGAGATCTTCTCGAAATAATAGTGATTTGAGCTCCAGTGTGGCTCCATCACTGCAGGCACTCAGTGAAGATGACCTACTGGTACCAACCAGCAGCACACTCAACCACAGATGACATGATTTAGAGATCACCAATACAGTACACACACAGCAGGCTTCCAGCACCGCCGTAGCTGCAGCACCACAGTCACGCTGGGGAGTCAAACCACAAATGTAAAGACTGGCAACAGTTTGGTTCCTCTAACACATGCATATTTTGTTTACAAAAAAAAAAAAAAAAAAAAAAGGGAAAGGGAAAAACACAAGCTCAGAAGATCATACATGAACTCAGAAAACACATTAACTTAAACACATTAATAAGAAACAAACTGACTTTAAAGGAGCTGGGCTTTGCTTCCAGTTTCACCCAAAGATCTCCAAGTGCCTGAACTGATGATAAATGGTAACTGACACTAAGGAAGATGGCAACCAATATAAATCAGTTTTAAGGAAAAAGAGAGACCTTTTTCTTTTAAAAGTTATTATTGTCATAAAGCTGTAGGCTGACAAGACCTATGTATTGATATTATTTAAAAGATATGTCTCATGAAACATTTATCAATTTAGCTAAGTTTAATTTTTTACATCAAACAGTACAGCTAAACGAATGTAAAGCTTACATCAAAATAAGCACCTAAAATAGTATTTTCAGGAGTTAAACCAGAGTTAAATGAAAATTACTTATTTACAAGCATCCATAATGTATCAGTTGTGGTTAATTAGTATGCTAAGATTGCAGGAATGTTTGAATCTGGTAGTAATCAAAGGATGGTTGGGATTTTCAGTCTACCGTTCTCTTCTTATGAGCTTTCTTTGTTTCCAAAAGTTTTACCACCTATTATACACCAATTAAACTACCTACCCTACACCTTTTTCATCATACATCCGGGAGTTATCTTCCTATTTGCTTACAGCCTTCGTTAATCTAGGAAAAATTGCCTAGCTGAAAAAAGGAACGATTTTAAAGTTGAAGTAGAAGCTGCCAATTCAGGTTTGAACATTAGGATTAGGAGAAGTGATACTCCGGATGGTAAGTAAAAAAACAGAGAAGAGGACTTACATTCTTCATTATTGCAATGGCACGAATATGATAGCTGACAAGGCAAATGTCCCTTCTTTTGAAAAAAATTAATTCAGCTCAGTGTGGCTCTGTCTGCGGGCTAGGACAAGGACCACTTCCCAGGTACTGGGTCCTGTCACACACCCTGAGCGTACACTGGGATTTCCCCCAGTCTCCCTTCTCCCCTCACAGCTGGTTTCTGTGGGAAGGAACACATGCACATTTCACAACAGAAAAAGCCCATTATTTTTACTACCCATAACACTTTTTTTTTTTCATACTATAAGGAACTATCTTGTACTAAAGTGACCAGAATAAATTCTTAAAAATTCAGGGATAACAAACCGCAGCCAGCTCTGTGCAGCTCAGGGCTACCAGAGGAGCTTCTCACAGGGCAACTCGCTCACAAACTTGGGATGGATTTTGTTAAAGAAGTACCATCTCAGTTTCCAGATGCCCCAAACAAACAAAAAATACTACAATGTCACAAAATCTTTGTGGCTCAAAAGCCACTTTGCCACTTTTAGTGACTATGTGATTACTTGTCTCATCACTGTTACAGAAAATTCGCATCCTACGTGGTCCACAGCTGGAGGACAGGAGTCCTTGACTGTGTTCTGCACCTTATTGCTTACAAATGAAAAAAGGCTCTAAAGGCTTCAGCCTTCTCAGCCACTGAAACAGAGTACTTTTGCTTTGTTTAAGTCAATAGAATTACATCTCCCCATCTTTTTTATGAAAGGAGAATAAGCTTCAGATTGCTTTTAAAGGTTAGTATCCCAGTGGAAAACACCAGATCGGACTCGTCAGCAGATGTGGTTAAGCACAAGCGTGCCAGTTTATGGAAAGAAAAATAAGGGGTGGGTTTAGCAGAGGACAGTGAGTGTGCCAACTCTGGTTAGCCACAGGCAGCTGCTAGCATTACAGATCCAGAAACAAGTCTGAGAGACAATTCACTGCTTCACAGTGTTACAAACATGGGAAAAAGGTTTGCTTCATGACCAGGGCCATGTGGCCATTGTACTTTAGTGCAATCCATACAATTCAAATATATGTAATATTGCAGATGAAAGGAAACCTAGAACCAGCCCCAGTCTTTTAAGCTGTCAACCAACATGTGTAATTGGATGGAAGTGAAAGTACTATTTTTAAATAACCTCAGTTACCAACAAGAAGCAGTCTCATCCCCTACAAACTTTTAGGGGATTAAAATTGCATTCCAGATACTGAATTGTAAACTCTTCAAGAATTGATGAATAAAGGCATTTCAACTGTTATCAAAACTGAGCCTTGAAATTCTGTTCAAAGCATAAAATTAGTAGCACATTTTTCTCCCCAGGAATTAGTAGCATTAAGGTGAGGAAATACTACTGTATATTCTGAATCATACCATCAAACCAGAAATTCACATTTGCCTCAAAAAGAAAGTGCTGATTTGTCAAAAAACTTGAGCTTCTGCTCAACGTAGAAGCACAAGTCCCACTAAAATCAGAGGCTATGCAAAGGCTTAAAAGGAAGCCATTGCTTCAGCAATTCACTGAATCACAACATAAAGGAACTCTTATGAACCCCAACTAAACTTGCAGGCTGAGAGAGTTGGGGTTCTTCAGCCTGGAGAAGAGAAGGCTCTGAGGAGACCTTATTGCAGCCTTCCAGTACTTAAAGGAGGCCTCCAGAAAAGACAGGGACAAACTTTTTAGCAGGGCCTGTTGCAACAGGGCAAGGGGAAATGGTTTTAAACTAAAAGAGGGCAGATTTAGACTAGATAGAAGGAAGAAATTTTTTACAGTGAGGGTGGTGAGACACTGGCACAGGTTGCCCAGAGAGGTGGTAGATGCCCCATCCCTGGAAACATTCAAGGTCAGATTGGACGAGGCTCTGAGCAACCTGATCTAGTTGAAGATGTCCCTGCTCATTGCAGGGGGGTTGGACTAGATGACCTCTAAAGGTCCCTTTCAACCCAAACTATTCCATGATTCTGTGATCCTTTAGATGGTGAGATGGTGAAGGCGAGATCCAGCAGAAGCAAAGAACTCGTGCATTGTCAGGCTGCGTGTCTTTAGCATCAAGATTTCCACTCCTTCCCGTAAGGCCTGGTCTGCCCTACTCCTAAGTAAATGTCATGAGAGCAAACATACCTCGAACAGACGCACTAAGCTGCTTCCTCAACCAGAAAGAGCTACCACGCCATTCCCCCTTGCTCCCCAAATACAACTGCCAGAGGGCTTCTGCAGGCAAAGCGATGTTGGTGAGAAGAGGGACAAATCACAACCCTGTCTAATGTGGCCAGGTCAGCAAAACTCCGTCGGTGTTTAAAATGTCACTGAGAAATTCAGTTACTGTGACTCTCCCAAAAAGATCCTTAACTACTGTGTATTTTCATCCTGCAGAGTAAATATGCAAACCACCCACTGTAACAAAATCCAAAGCCATTTCTTGGTAGAAGGAGGACTGCAGAACAGAGCTCTATTCCCTTTTCAAAAGCCCAAAGCATCAGGATTTGCTGTGATTTTGAACAGATTTTCTTATGCAAAAGTATTTCAGTTGTTACTGATGTGTTATGAATGACAAAACCACTAAATCTACATGCACAGCTTACAGAAGACATTATTTCATTTGGCTATCTGATAAAGCTGCAGCCACCACAGAGGCTCTATGGTGTGAGCAAATATCTAAGGTAAAATGCTGGGCTTGCTGAAACTAATGGAAAACCTCAAGTGTCTAAAGTAAGGCCAAAAAGTCATGTTGAACACTGTCTGCAGTAATACGAAGTTTGATAAGGGTCTGTTATCGCTCGTTAACTGCTTTAACATGAGATTAGAAGAATTAGAAGCTTAAAGGTTAGAAAACGTCAGCTGTAGTAGATATTTTATAGGGAGGAAGATAAGCACAGTAAAAAACAAAAGGGACTTGAGATAAAGAAAGAAAATGCTAGACTGAATGACAGAGAAACTGCCAGAAAAATCAAGGGAGACTTAAATGCACTAATTTTTCACTCTGTCTAAAACTGTTGAAAATCAGTTTGATCATCAGCCAGTCAAGAAGATTACGCTGGTGTCAGGGCAATGACAGAATTATATAAATGAAGAGAATAGTGACGGCTCTAATTCCTTCCCTGGGTGAAGCAAGCAGTCCTGCAGAAGGCAGGTGTTGCAAGAAAGGCAAGAAGCTTTCAAGCTACTCTTGACCGAGCTGAAGGTAAGAAGGGACTACAGCATAGCTCAAGGGCAAAGTTTCAAGCTAGACAAAAAAAATCCCAATATATCTTGATTTATCATAAACCTAGTGAAATTCATAAACATCAATAATTACAAATTCAATGGTTCAGTAAACTCCATTAGGATTCAATGCAAATTTTCTTCAAAAGCCAGGGCACAGGTCTACCTGGGACTCATGGAGGCTGTCCACTCCTAGGTACATTTGACTAACAGCTGCCATCTCATTCCTGGGGCTTGACATTCATTCATTCATATCTTCTTAGGAAATCCATAAAACCTAATACTACCCTCATGCTGAAAATGATGTGATCCTGGGGAAAGGTGAGCGCGTAGGTCGATGATCAGTATACTGAGCAAGACTTAGGGAAGAAGATGGGTACAAATGGATAACTGAGGGAGCATGAGCCTTTGGGAAGGACAAAGCGTTGAAGTCCCTGCCCCTTCACTTTGCAGAGACGGCAGGCTCCCGGCATGAGCTGAGCTGTAAGGAAGTGATGATACGAGGATGAAGTGGGATGGGGAGAGATCAGCCACAACCACAGGACAGGGCAGAAGGCAGGATGAAATTTCTCTTCCTGCTGCATGTTGACTGTCCTAATTTGCTCTTTCATTCTCCCTACTGCTGACTGGAGATGCGCTGCATCACAAGCTGCTTTCGGGTTTCATCCCAATAATTGAGAAATAAATCCCACACAAGGAGAACAGAGGGGAAATAAAGGGCAATTAGAGGCACTGGACGTTAAGGAGTCACTCACATCTGCTGACAGCTATGTTGAGGATCCAGGCGGAATTGCCAGGTGACTTAGCAACAAAAGTGCTTCATTTTTTTATTGTCATTTTGTCTACGGAAAATCCCCTTACAGGTTCCAGTGTGTTAAAAGCAATTAGCAAAACCCACTCAAATGAAACAAAGAAGGGTCTCATTAGCCTAGCTTACCCCCTGAGCAGAGCGATGGGAATTCATGAGGACAGTTCCTATACAGCGCAGTGAATTTCGTGAACAGTAAAAAAGCAAATTGAGAAATCAGGAAAAAAAAAAAGCAGTCTAATACCTAGCAGAAAAAAGGGATGATACAAAACATAAAGCCTGCTGAAAGAGGGAAAAGTGATAAATACAGACTTCATCCTTCACTGACATAAATCTAGCATTACCCACCAGTCAAACTCTGCAGTCAGGTTATAATGTTTATCAGCAGAATTGCAGTAGGGCCCAAGGACCTTATTTATGTTACAGAATCCAACTGTGCTGGTTGCTTTCCATACCCAGAACAGTTTTGAGAAATTTAGCATGCAAAGTCATGTTTACTGAGGCTGCTTTGACCAGCTCAACCTTGGAAAATGAAAGAGATGTCCGTATTCTGTACTGACTTGCAGTAAAGTTCATACTTTGGCAGACAATTAACCGATCTGTCCCTTCCACAATCTTGAGAAATTAGCTGACTGCCATGAGCAGGAAAGACTTTCCATCTGAAATATCTCTGGTTTTTATAGCCTGTGTTAAAAAAACTGGCTGCTCTTCCCAACACAAGCAAGCAAGCATGCAACGCAGAGACTCCAGAGCAGCAGCAGGTGGCACAGATACATTGGTCCACCCAAATGTTCTTGGGGCAGAGACAAAAGATAGATAGCAAGTTGCTATCAAGGCACAATTAAAGATGAGTCAGATGAGTTTGCCCACACCCTTAAGCAGGTATGTATTTGCAAAAGCAGTATTCCATACTTTGAACAGGAGGTGGCCTTATTTGTCAGTTTTGAATGCCATCTTAGGCTATCTTTTATCACTTTTAAGTAATCTTTTCAATGTTTAAAAGGACACAGACATCCATTTACGAGACTGAATTCACCCCCCGTTCTTAAAACAAAGACCGAATGGTAAGAACAAGTTATGGGATAAGCACTGGACTACTCATCACTCAAAGGAAAAAATAAACCAAAGACAGGACATCTTTCCACGCACAATTCCAAGCACAATTGTGTACAAGCACAATTTAACGTAGCTGATGCAGGAGACACTGCAATGGCCTAGACTATGCAGGAGATTAAGACTGGATGGGTCACAACCACTGTGCTTTATTGGATATCTGTTCCTGAGGGCAAAACACAAAAGTATGTCCTACTTCTGCAAATGAGATCATGAAGCCAAGAAGCCTGGACTTTCTTTTTAGCCCGACAGACCTCAGCATTGTCTATTTTAGCTTCTTACCACCGCAGAGCCAATAGGAGTGGCGTGCACAGTTTTATTTTAAAGTCTTCCTAACAACAGGTTTTTAAGGTTCTAAATTTATTGTAGCTGATGTGGTTCTATCTGAACAAGTCCACAGGTTATGAAAAAAATCCCTTCTCTCGCCATGTGGTAATATCAAGTAGGATCTAGCAGCATTTTCACTACATCGGATGCAAGAAACTAAACAGCTTACAGAAATAAAAAATTCTGACTCATTCACATATGCAAGGTTTCTTTGAAGCTTAATTATCATTTTTGTATCTTAAAGCAGCAACGCCAGAAATTCAGCTGTCTGTTCAACCACAAACCAGACATCGCGCAAGCAGCTGTTTCCCAAGCCACTGAACACTGACAAACACGGGGAAATGCTCCTGTCCTGCTGTGAACAATGCTGTGTCGCTCCTTAGCAGCGACAGATAAATTAACCTGGCTTTAAACGATATTATGCGCAAGCCGCTAGGACATAAACTTCAAATTTGCCTCATTTGGTCCTCAGAAGGAGCCCAGGCCCTGAACCCGGCCTGTTGCACTTCAGGGCCTGGACGTGAATCTCCATCAGTCACATATGCTCTGCCCGCAACTGCTTCTGAAAAGCCCAAACATCTTTTGTGTACTGTCATGCACTGTAAGCTTAATTACATCATCAGATACACACATCTAAGTCCTACTGCTGTTGAATCAGAATCTTTCAGGCATGTATCTAGGGTTAAAACGAGCACCACGTACAAGCCCGCCCTCCCCGTACTTTCATTTTCCCTCTCTGTTTTGCCCAAATATCAATTCTGCAGGTTCATCGTGCTTTATAATTGGTTCTTGGATGACTCCTGAACTGAGAGACATTTTCAGTTCACGTACAGCTACACAGCTGCTTCTTTTTCAATGGGAATCGCACACGAGCATTGCAGTGCGGGCTCTGGCAACGTGCCTCGCCCTCAGCTGTAGGGCTTGGAAATTTGCTATTAAAGCAAAACAGTTACCGTGCTGAAAACTAACCTAGACATCTGAAAATCCTTTAAAAATTTTGAAAAAATCCCATCCAACAAAATAACAGAAGTTTTCAAAAGGAATAAGGAAGAAACACATAGTTCACTGGAAACATTTCACAAATACTGGGCCCTACCGAAACAACAACAAACCTTCCAGGGAGGTTTTTTCCTGTCTTCATGAAGTGTAAGTCTGAGATGAGTAAATATCACAGGTCAATTCCTGAACAACTGAAGAAAAAAATTATACCTTGTAATCAATCCACTGTTTTGAGCTATTTTCAGAGAAGCTTCCCAAATGTGACTCCCAAAGCTTCTCATGCTGAAAAACCAGCTGGAGAGAATTAGTACAGCTATGATCTATCACACACCAGAAGCTCTGAACAAGAGCTAGTGTAACCTAAAAAACCATGCCAGCACTGAAGAGCAAAACATGGAGCAGTACTTCCCAGCTAGGGAAGCGATGACCAAACGCTACGGCAGCATCACTTGAGTGAGCCAGCAGTGGAAGTCACTCAAATTCTCTCCGAAGAGATACCAGCACCCTGCTTTTGTTAAATGGATTAAAGGAAAGTATCTGAAAATACTTGGATTTTCCTTGGGGCCCCTATTAGAAAGTTGGAGACCATCCCTCTGAAGCCCTCAGAGACTATGGTGTTACACCGTGACAAAGGGGCAAATCCATCCTTCTGCTGGCACGCACAAAGGGAAAGAAAGAGTACAAAAAGACTGAAATACAGACTTCTCAGGAACTTCATTTTAATCACCAATTTTCCGTCAGTTCTGCCCACTGTGCTTTAACAACAGTAGTTTCTCTTGTTAAGGAATGTACAGGTTCCTTTTGGGTTTGTTTTTTTTTTTTTTTTAAAGTAATTACTGCCAGAGCTAATAATTGTGAAACTTCTGCATTCTCACACAGTGTTGAAACCATCATTTTTTTCTAAATACTACACCACTTAAAAAAAGTTATGAAAATGCGGTCATTTTCTATGATCATTTTTTCAATATATCATTCAAAAATTTCACATTTCGTTCAGTCTTTTTAGGCGAGGCAAATGACATAAGAATTTATAATGGCCACTCAGGAAAAATCTGAGGACGGGCCTCCTGGGAAGTAAGGAATTGGGGTGAGGAAAAATCAGGCCAGTAAGCTGTTTGCTGATTTTTCTGGGGAGCCAGAAGAAATGCGATAGGGAACCACACTTAGCAGTGCTGCGCTCTGTCTTAGCCATCAGTAGCAGATCGACTTCCACAAACAAGAACTCCATGGGTGCAGAGTGAGGCTGTCAGCAAGCAATACGAGTAGCTTGTGACAAGCATGCACAGGCTATCTGGCAGGCCCCTGGGATGCCACGGACCAGGACGGAGATGCTTCTCCAACTTGCTGCTATGGACGTGAGCCTGCAGTGTGTAGTGTTGCAATCTGGGTTTTCACTGCAGCGTCAGAAAGGGACAGCTGTGTGATGGAGAAAAGACTCCTCTAACATTCCATTTTAGCTTCATTTTGCTCGTCTATTCTTCCTTCATGTGCCTCCACAGGGCTTGAGCTGGCCACCCTGTCAGGACACGGTGCGATACTCTCCCAAATCAACAGGGAGGCATCCGTTGCATTCAGCTAGAACCTCCTACTGTCAGGCCTGCACTATGAGGGAGAATAATTTTTTAAGAACATCAGAATATTGCTTAGGAAACTACAAGATTAAATCATGAGAAGCACAACCATAGCATTTTTCTGCCGATTTGAATTACGAATAGAAAGTACGAGCAGTTAAGAGGAAACAAGATATGTTCTATTCAAGAGCCAAGATTTTTTTTCCTGACATGTGCCAAACAAGGAGAAGAAACAGAAGAATCTGGCACCATTAAAAACAGTTTGTGGAGAAAGGAACTGAATATCTACAGCCAAGCTCCATGTGGTTTGTAAAGAGGAAACTTTTGTTTTATGGGACTCTCAGTCAGCCAAAATTCTCCCAGACGGCGTGCAAATGGATATTAGCCTAAAAACCTACACGAATCTCATAGAAGGATCAGTAAATGGTGGGGAAAGAAAAGGAGCACTACTACAGTTTTAAATCAGAATTCAAAATCTGCCTCACGGTTGAAAAATATAGTTTACCAGACAGCTATAATGTCATATATGGTAAGTGTGTTGGAAAGGAAAGGCAGCAAGTTAAAGCACAGAACTAGAAGTCAGGAAAACGAGTTCCAATCCTGGCTCTACCACCAAGTAGCTCTATAAAACTTGGATAAAAGAGAAGAAGACTGCCAACTTATATGTGAAATTTTCCTTAACTTCATACAGTGTATTAACATTGCACTTATGCTGTTTCTTTTAGCTTCTGTATTTTCCGCACTGCCTGGCATTACTATGCACTAAGTTAAATAAGTGACTAGATGGACTACTGAGAACAGTTATATTACTATACCACAACAAGCTCTGCCCAACTTCTTAATCAAAATACTTGACTGAAAAAATCCCAAACCATTTTATATGGGACTGTAATTCTTATAACTGAGCAAAACACTGAAGTGGCTGACGTGATCCAACAGCTTAGCCGAATATTGCGATATAATGTGGCATTTCTGGCTTAAAACAGTAACTAGAACTTGTACTTCAGCATACAGGAGAAAGGGAACGTGCAGGCAACGCTTCCTCAGAACATGTTGAGTAGTTATACCATGGAAGAATTTTTTTCATCTTCTCTGGCAACTGTCAGAGTGCCCTGTGAAGCATTCAGCTGCATTATCCGTAAATTGACCACATTGAGACCACACTGACCTCCAATTTACAGCGGGGGAACTGAGGCGGAGTCCGCAGACAAGACTGCAAGCTCAGGAAGCATCCAAGTCCCTGCATCCCACTGAAGTCACTCCTTGCTGAGGGAGTCGGAGGCGCAGGTAGCTCTGTGGATCGGGACTCCAGTCTGTCCTGTGGTTGCCTCACAATGCAGCTCTCTAGTTCTATCACTAACAATTAAAACACATCAGGTGGCAAATTTTGCCATCATGCTTAAAGGAGAGGTAGTTACTATCTCCTGTAAGAGGATACCCAGGATTAAGATTTGCCCCTTTGTGTCTTCCTTCACACCAGCCTTTACATGTAACATTTCAGCTAAAATTTGCCAACTAGCATGCTTTCCTCCTGTAAACATAGGAGTAAGGATGAATCTCATTTCTGAAGCAGTCTCTATTTGCTTGGATTTTCCTCATTCGTACCTTTAGGACTACCAACTTGGAGGAGGAGCTGAAGGGTCAATCGTTCAGTACTTTCTGTAAGCCATGTGCATTTGTGTACAGCGCTCTAGATGGATGCTCCATGCTTCATGTTGCACTGGAATAATAAAAAAAGCTGAAAGCAACTCCCTTTTATTCTCGCCCTTTAATTTTATTTCCTCCAAAGACGAATGAACAGAAGAAAGCAAAGCCAAGCACTTCAAGGCAAAAAAAAAAAGAAAAAGAAATAAAAATATTACCGGTATTTTTCACAGAAACCCTGGAAGGAAAAACAACTGTAGAAGTAAAAACCATTGTATTTTAGTGAGAAACCTGAAGCTATCGGTTCTTATTGCCACTAAAAGTATCTCCACCCCCCCCACACATACATTTACCAGAATGGCATCTACTGATGGGTTCTGGATGCTAATCAAGACCAGAACAGGTACAAACTGGAGCTGTACAACCCCCAACAAAGTAGGTCAAGAAAACTGGGAGGGAAGAAAAACTGTTGCTAGGTGGCAGTGTACCTTAATCAAAGAATACTGTAAATCATAGATTATTGGAAAAGTTCATTATCTGCTAAAAGAGGTGTCATCTTCAGTGTCATCTTCAAAGCCTTGGTAGGAAGCAGAACCCAAGATGTACATGATACCCAGACTACGTATCAGAAGGATGAGAAGCAGCACTGAACAAAAATAAGAAAAAGAAAAACCTGTCTTGAGACACGCTATTGTGCAAAACCCACAACGTAACGGCTCTGCAGGTCTATTAGTGCCATAAGAGAACCCAAAAGCCAATGAACTGAGTCTTGTACCTCTTGAGAAGGCTATGGGTTTGCTTACTTCGTTTTATTGAACCTTCGCTAAAGCTCTTACCAGAAGATGCAAGCAGAGAAATAAGCTTCCACCACATCTTGGCACAACAGTGAACAGTTGACAGAAAACCCAAGGGTGGTGGTGAGAAAGAAAGGGTTTTTAAGGCTACTTAAGAAACAGAACTGTTACTTTTCTGCCTTAAACAGTTTCAGTCTTCAGTCCTAATCTTTTCAGAGTAGAGTAAGAGTGGACAATGACATTTAACAAAAGGAGGTCATGAAAATGCGTGCACTCCCTAGGACTCCAACCAAGAGGATGGAGAAAAAAAGCCTCTGTACAAAGCCAAGGTAAGAAGGGAGAGGCTAGATTTTTCTGGTATCCTTCTATCTGTCCTTCCTGATGTTCCCTCCAACAGAAAACTACCTTAACATATTGCCTAAATTAGCAGAAGTGGTAAAAAAGACAGGCTGATGACATCTTGTGAACTACAATTCGCTTGGTAAGAGAGCTGTTAGCAAGCTCACAGCTTGTCACAGAGAAGGATAAGATGTTCTTGAAGGCAAAGATGAAATCTATATTCTTTTCAACAATATCTATCTGGGTTCAAGAGAGCAGTTTTTTGGAAAAGTATTTTAGATGAATGCAATCCTATAGATTGGAGGTATTTTAACGGACAGAATAAAAGAGAAAAATGAAAGACGCTTTGTTCCAACAAGGCTTTTAATCTGTAACTATGGCCATAAAGGCCGTAGCAAAATCCTTTCTGAGAAATTTATCAAGTAATTCCTCTTATGCTAAATTTAATCTACAATTATACTGTTTAAGTTTTTTTAATACCATGTTCTGACACATTAGAAACTGGTCAGAAATAACACATTAGAACGTATGTGCCCCATCTAACCCAGCATGGGAATTCCTATGCTGCTGTACAGTAAAACCCACTCAGGCTATACATGCCATATATTGTATCATTCCTCGCAAGCAATCTTGACCGTGAAGCCCATTCACAGTAATTAAAATACCAACCTTACCAACTTATAGAGTTGCAGAGGGAATAATTTTTGAAAACCCCATCATCAGTGTAGCTCGCAAAGGACGTGTGTTAACTCTCCAAGCAGACACAAACCTCTCGTGAGTATCTCCAGGTTGGGTCTGTATTTTCTTTATCTGAGAAACCTTGGGATGCAAACCTTGAGATGCAAACCTCAGGGCTGCAGGATGCAATTTCAATGGATAAATACAGATGCAACAATCTTTGTTTCGCTTCTCCCCACTGTCCCCTTCCCCAAAGCCGGTGGTTTTAATTTGTGGTCAGCCTGAGCCTCTTCCTCTTCCTGGTAATTTGCAGCGTCTGCCCCTCAATGAGGGAGGCAGAGAGCATCCCAGCCTCGTCCCCAAACTGTTGGTTACAATTTGTGATCATTTTCAGTCATGGATATGCAATAAGCACTGGCAGCCAAAAATAAGCATCAATTTAAGTACGAAAAAGTGGAACAGTCCCACACCTATAGAAGCCACTAGAAGCCAACCCCTGCTGATCTCGAGGGCCCTTCCCTGACTTGGGCAGCATTCCTGCTGGATGACGAGCAGGAGTTGGCTTCACCTGCCATCTCACCTCCTGCTCCGTAAGACTGTGCACAGCTTGTGGAAACACAGTTTGAAAACAAAAAAAAAAACATAAAGCTGGGGCTGACTTAGTCATTTTATGAAGACAGAAGAGAGTAATCTATACAATCTCCAGGCTAGGATGCGATCAGGTCTTGCCACAGCAGAAATACTTTTCGTGCGGCGGCACAAGGAAAGCTCTCTCTGGAGAAAACACATTCCCCAGTAAACAGCCTAGATAGGCTTTTCTTCATTAACTGGTAAGAGGGAGATCTTCCTGCAGCATGCAGAAGGCAATGAGCCTCACTTGACATTGAAGTTTAACTCAAAATAAAATTTTCTGTGATTAAGGAAACTTTTGTTCTACTTCTGTTTCTTCACCATCTGTGATACAAAACCTGGCAAAGACTCCAATTAGTTTCCTTTGTGTTATTACTGCCACCAGCACTCGAATTATAAACATTTATACAAAAGGAAATTCCTCTTCCTCTCCTTGCTCCAAAAAGTAGGTGTAAATAGTTTAACAAGAAAACTTCTACTGAACTCACCCTGAAACCTGGGAACACCAGATTACACCAACCACACTGCAGAAAAACGCAACGGCAGATTAAGTCAATGCAACACCTCTCCTGAAAAAATCTTTTATCCAGTAATGAGCCTGAAAGGAAACGAAGCAGAAGCACCTCACATCAAGAAAAGCGAAATCCTGCAACATCTGCTTAAGGACCATCAGGGACGGATTTGGGGAATTTTCTTCTCTGGGACATACAAAGACTGGTTAACGCTCTCAGAGCCACACAGGTGGTCGTGCTTTGCCTCAGTCGACCAGGACAGCGGCATCATCCGGCAAAACAAACATACTGAACCCTGAAGAGCAAGTTAGCACTCAGTGGTGTGTATTTACTTAATTAAACTCTTCATTTATGTATACACACATTTGACTACTGTTGCTATCCCAGATGGAACCCACGCATAGTTGTGGTTAAGATGTTAAATTCGATTATTCTGGTAAAGTTTATCTTAGTACTTTAAACACAACAATCCCCTTATACAGCGTTTGCACACTGGTACAAGCATACCAACGTTAGGGCAACATATTAATTTCTATAAAAACACATGCATAGGTAAAGTAGCAACACTTTTTTCTAGTATAGGCAAGCTCTGCAAAACCAGAGCTGTTTGCGTTTCTGTCCAAGCGGGTATGATCCCTGACCAGGAGTACAACCTTGACTTTGGCATTTAGTCACACAGTCATTTCCCAACAGCCCCTATGTCAACAGGCGCCCAAGTGGTTTTTGCGGATTCCCGAGGGGGGGTGGCCCCACTTGCTGCTGGGTTTGTTACATTCAAACCGAAGAAAGGGAAAGACGAAATCTGACACGTGGAGGACACATGGGGATGGATAAACAGATAAGGGTCAGATAAGCAAGGGGAGATCCCAAACTTGCACCAAATCTGAAGAGCGTGAACAAAGTCTTATCCTCATTTTTTAATCCATTGCACCCTTAGCATGTTTTTTTTTCCTGCAGATCAGAAACAGCTGCTGAAGGCAGCCAGGCTGCTGCCAGGCATCTCTGAAGACAATTTCTTTCTTCCTTTATGTTAAAAAAAAATAACAATAATCGTACATTATACTGGAGCAGGACAGCACTTCTACACCAGCAACTTAGACTGAGGACTGTACTACACAGAGGTTGACAGGGTTTTCCACTTTTATTTCCATTTGCTTGCATGCTGGTGCTCTGTACACTTCTTTGAGAAGCAGCACAGGATTTAATGAAGTGGTTTATTAACGGAGCAGCAGTTTGTTTTTTTGGGCAAGACAATGTGCCTTCTTGCTAAGGCCTCCTGTATAATATCATTCTGCTGTGGCACAAACGTCCATATAGACTCTAAAGATCTGACTTTAAAAGCTCTACAGGCACAAGGGTTATGAAAGTAACTCAAAATGGGTTCTTTGATCCTTTTTGCTTGCCACGCACACCTGGCTGAAAACTTTACAGCAAGAGCTTTGCCTGTTTCCACAATCAAAAATTCAGCCCATTACAATTCCGCTAGAATTTCTACTAATCACAGGCACAATTTTATAATATGGCCGAGCCAGTACAACAGCTTCTAGCCCTAAAATGACACACAACCCCGTTAGGCCTGACCATGCCCTCGCTGCTCCCCTTTTGTTTTCTGCGCTGACCTCCTTTAGGGAGATGAAGTTGCAGGAAACTAAACCTATCAAAAAAAGTAAATAGTTTTTTGCTGGTTCAACTCCCACAACCAGCTCACAGGGGGTCAGATAAGCAACAGGGAGGAGGAGGAGGAGGAGAAGGAGGAGGAGGAGTGACCAGTCAAGCAGCAGCTGTCCATTCAGTAAGCTGAGCTGAAACACGAAGCCACATCCTAAGCTACTCTGTCAAGTAGTTTGTCTTATGGGATGACCCCACTTGAATGCTGGGATGGATGACTTCCACTTAAGGCATGGATTGGGCTCTCTAATTCAAATCATGCTAATAACGGTTCCAAAACAGACATCATGGAAGCGATCCGTCTCTGTTTACAGTCAGTGACCAGATGCCTTCAAAAACAAGAATTTTCACTGTTTTTCTCTGTTATTTGATTCATTCTATATATGGTCCCCCAGTTAGGGTTATTGGTCTAAAAACTGCCACACTGACTTTCTGACTCCTTTCTAGAGGCTAGTACTGCAATTTCTTTTTTGCGTTTGTATGCCTACACCTTCCAAAAATAACTTTTAATGATTAGGAAAAGTAACTGTTTACTATTAAATTTAATTTTTCCTATGCGATTCATTATGCAATTAAAAAAAGTAAGCAAACAACACAGTGAATACTGCTCCCTCCCCTTCTTCACTCCTCCTCCACCAAGCCTTTACACACATTTACCCATCAGCTGCGGAACAGACGCCGAAGAGCATCAAGCATTGGCAACACAAGTGAAAAACACCCAGGAAAAGGTTAGCATATAAAGAAATAGGCATTGTTCAGAAACAGAAAGAATAGTTCCAGACAGTTCTTCTTTCCCCCCCAAAAAAACCTGCCACTTCTAAAGTGTCCCAACATATGCGTGTACCTTCTGTGAAGCTTTAGATCGCGTAGTCGAAAGAAACTAAAGGCAACGCGGTGAGAGACGCTAACAAAAGTCACCGAAACGTCCATGACCCGAATTCTGGGGGCTTTGCCAATACCGCTGCGGCTACCCATGCCACAGCGAGCGGCAGCGGAGGGCCGATGTTGCAACCCAGCAGCATTTGCCCACCTTCCCTCGGCAGGTAAGGTCAGCGCACCCTGGACTCCACGGGAAGGTTCTCAAGCGCCGCACAGGGTCTCTTTTGCTACATACGGCGCGCAAGTAATACCCGGGGTTTTTAGCAAACCTAAGGGTCACTTCTGTTCACACGCCGAACTGCCAGCGGCCAGGCTACGTGCTCCGCGCACCCCTCGTTTTGGAGCACGGACTTCCACGCACCCACGGCAGGCGAGACCAGCCTCCCCGGGCGCTCCGACCACCCACGTGCGAGCGGCGGACCCCCAACCCGCCGGCCCGGAGAGGAGCCGCCGCCGCCGCCGCCCCCCACCGCCCCGGCTCTCCCTCTCCTCCGGCCGCAGCGCAGCGGAGCGGCGCCGGAGCCCCAGCGAGCAGCGGCCGCCCGGGCCCCCGCGTCGCCCCAGCCGCAGCGGGGGGCAGCGGGCCGCCATCCCCCGGGGCCCCGCCGCCCCCGGCCCCTCGGGGCGGGAGGGGGGGCGGCGGCGGCGGCAGGCGCTGATAGGGCTTCCCGGCGCGGAGGGGCGGGCGGAGAGAAGCGCGGCCCAATGCGCGGCTCGGCGGCGCGGCTCCCGCCCCGCAGCCCCGCTCCCCCGGCGCGGCCGTGAAGGAATGCGGCGGCGGCCGCCCCCCGCCCCCGCCGCCCCGGTACCTTTTCCTCCTGCAGAGCACGCAGACGGCCCAGAGGAGCAGAGCGGCGGCTGCCGCCCCGCCGTAGGTGCCGAGCTGCAGAGCGTCGGGGCCCATGCCGGCAGAGCCCGCCTCGGTGGTCGCTGGTGCCTCGCCGCCGCCGGGGAGGAAAGTTTCGCCCGTCCTCCCGCTCCCTTGCAGGAGAGGCGCCCGGCCGGCCGGTCCTCCCCGCCCACCCCGAGCCCAGGGGGCTGGGTTTGGCTGCTCGGAGCCGGACTTGGCGAGCGGGCCCGGTGCGACCCGGCCGGCTCCTCCCCGGGGAGCGCTCGGCGCGGGGAGGGTCGCGCCCGCCCGCCCCCGCGGCCTCCCGGCGGCGGAGGGGGAGCCCCGGCCTTCGGCCGCCGGGGCAAAGGTTCCGGCGCGGCGGCAAGGTCCCAGTACGGAGAGCCGGGAGGGGGGTCCGGAGGTCGCCCCACCGCGCCGGAAAGCGACCCCCGCCCTCCGATCCCCTTCAGCCCTCCCCGCACCCCGGGAGGGGCTCGGTGGCCCCCGCAGACGCGGCCTCGGGTGACGGAGCGGCGGTGGCGTGTCCCCAGCGCAAACGGTGCTAGGCTTGGGCAGGTAGCGCCTCTGGCAGCCCCTTGACCTCCACTTGGTTTTGGTACAAACACCTGGTGTGTGTTCCCTGCTGAAAGAGCAAGGCAACACCACCACTACCCCCAGCTTCATAAAACTTCACCTGAGGTAGGATAAATGAGGTACAAATAGCAAAGGCTGGCTCTTGACGTTGCGCTGCATGAGAAGAAGCTGGTTCCAGTCCTCCCAGTCTTCCCACCGTGCTGTGCCAGCCCCTCTGGCATGTTAGAGAGGACAAGAGAGGAGGAGGTGAGAAACTAAAAGCTGAGGCAGTGGAGAGATGCCCACATGGAAGAAGCGGGATGGGGTGGAGTGGGGCCTCTGAGGTCCAGGGAGTTTGGTACTGCATGGCAGGGCAGGGGGCTAACAAAATACCGGGGCAGCGGCAGTACCTTGTAGCTCCACTGCCGTTCAGTATGAGGTACACTCAGAAGCATCGCTGTGGTGTAAGATACCACTCAATGCAAATTCACGCTGAAAGGTGGAGTAAGATGCTTCAGTTTCTGGAATCGTGGTTTAGTTGAATGCTGAGAGACCAAAGTTCATGTACCTTACTCATCCTCACCTGCATGCAGTATTATGAATTATGTGTTCCACAATATTTGGTGGTTTCTATAGACTTTCATCTTGAAAACAAGTTGTACAACACACAGCTTTCTGAATTGCCCAGTTGTAAGTTTCCTCTGAATTGTAGAGAATTAGCAGATTAAAAAGCCAGTTAGCTAAAAACCTTCCTGACTTTAGCAGATCTCATTGTTTTTAGAGGCCTGACTCATTTCTGAGGCTTTGAATTTGGCAGTGGTGAGTGTCTTCTTCCTCAAATATTCCTGTTGATTTCAGTGACGTACTCAAAAATGCCATCAGAGAAAATCTGATTAGTGTGTCTCACATTGAAATGTCTCAGAGTCTAGTCACTACTGCTTAGAACTATCAGCTGTCCCTCCTAAGATGAGAAAATCAGACCCCCTTATTGTGCTATACGATGGATGGGAGGGAAACCATAAGAGAAACTAATGTTTTACTCATAGCTCTGTAGGGCTTTTTGCAGGGAACTGTATTTGAAATCCCCAGCTTGGGAATCCCAAGGGGTTTCTTAGCTACTAGCCCTGTTAATTCTTGGAAAAGGAGTAATTTAGGACCGAAAAGCATTGCACTGTAAGACATTACACGGTGTAAAATATTACTCATTTTGCAAGTGGCCTCTGCTGTGAATATTTAGTGTTTCACTTTAGGATAGTGAGGAATAACTGTTCACATACAATGAAATAGCTATAGCAGCTAGAGTAAGCCCTCATCCAGATTCAAAACATCAAAACATCAAGAAGATCACTGTAGTTCTGGCAGAGGGTGTGAAGAGGGTTACAACAACATTTTTTAGTTTGCACTTTTCATATTTGCTGAAAATTACTGCCTCAGATCAATTGCAGATGAAAAAAAACCCAATCATCCCACACACCAAAAAGCACCACACCATGAGCAAGACGGTGTTACTTTAAAATACAGGGAACACAACCAGAAGGGTCCTAAGTGCCCTGAGTGCTGCGAACTCTTCTGGGTCAACCCTTTAAAAAGCCCAAGAGGATGGGTTAATTTCTCCTCAACTGGTAAAGGAATCCCAAAGAGTTAGAAGCCCAAACCTGTTGAAGTTTGCCGTCTTATATGTAGTATGAAATACCTCGGTGCAGATCCAGCTGGATGGTATTTGCACATAACGTGCACAGCTAAAGTTATAGTAGATGTAGCTGCACGTATTGGCATCTCAGCTAACTGGGGAAAGAAGGGGAGGCTGAACAGTCCCCTTTAACATAGCTGTAGCAGAAAAGAGGAAATTTATTTCATTTTCGGGAGGTCCAAGCCTAGTCTCATAGTGATATGATCTCGTGTTGAAAAATGACTCTCAAGAATTGGAGGCATTTTTAGTTTCAAGCTGTCGTGAGATCTTCCTGGAGCTCTCGCTACAGCATGGTCATAAGTGAGGAGAAAGAATGCAACTACTGTTTTATTTGGAAAAGGATAACGTTACTCTCCAGCTGGATACAAGCGTGTCCAGTTGTTATCCTTGTTGGTGGGGTGTAATTGCTGTTGTTCCATGACAGTAGTATTGGCTCCTTGGGAAATTTCTTCAAGTGCAGTTCGTATGCTTAGAAAGCTGCTAGAAACAACTGCAGGCTGGAGAGAGGTGAAAGCATTTGCAGAGATATATATAGTGGGTCGGGGGGAAGGGAGGGAGAATTCATTAGATAAGCTTGGAGGGCTTTTCAGTTGGAAGACACCAAAGATTTCAGAGAGGTCCCTAATACCGTGGTAGTAAGGCTAGACAGATAGATAGATAGATAGATAGATAGATAGATAGATAGATAGATAGGCACTCAGTTACATTTCTCCTGTTTAAATTGTGAACATTCTGTACATATGCTACAGTTCAAAATGCATACTGTGTGTATGTTTCATACTGCCAATGTTGTAAGATGATATAGATCATATTTTTTTGTCTTATGAAAATGCAGCAGACTCAAAATAAACTTCGAACAGTATATACTGCAATCTGTACTGTATGTTACACATCACAGTGTGATTTTGCTATATGCAGCACATGGACAAATGCCTGTTCTACTGGGTGGCTTTCATGTGCGCAAGGATTTAAACTCCCAGGCTTAGACAAGAGCAGAATCTCCATCACTGAAACACCAGAGAGGTATGTGTTACAAGCGACGGCAGGAACAAGGCTTATTTTTCCACTCGCCCAGCACTACTCATTCTAAGGCTATTCTCAACAGCTCATAGCTTCATTTTGCTGTAACTGTTGCAGTTGCAATACTGCAAGTTCATTCTTGCCTTCAGTTTAAAAGTGCATGAAGTATTTCAACCGAAACAATCTATGTATTTTTTGTGAACAATGCTAAGGAAAAGTATCCGTGGTAACATTTTTAGTGATTTTGAGAAATGGCGGTGGCATCGGACTTTGAAACGGGGTCAACAAATTAACCTCTGTGTCAAAGATAATCTGTCCAAATTTATTTAGGTTATAAGCCCCACAAGAAGAGAGGTTTTGTATACTCTTGTGACCCGCTGGACCTTTGGAGCTTAATTCCGTGAAGATGCCACTGGAACTGGGTCTGCTTCCAGCTCTTAGCTCAGCAGCTGTTTTCTCTGAAAGTGAAGCTCTGAGCTAATAGAGATCAGGCTGAATTCAGGGCAATGAAACTAAAAGGCTTTTTGTTCACTGCTCTCCGTCTCCCTTCCTGCTGGAATACAGGCAAATGGAAGTGCAGTGGTTTAAGTGTAGGACGAAAAGGCTACAGACCTCTCAAATCTCGCTCACTAGATTAATACATAGTAGACAAATACATTTGATTCTCACTCTGTGTGCTCTCCTTTGAGAACAGATCAATCTGCATTTAATGCTTTTGTAACACAGCGCTGCAGTGTCTCTCCCGCGACCTCCTGTTGTCAGTCACAGCCCATCAGCCTGAGCTCTGAACAAGATCCCGAGCTGAGAGGGGCGAGAAGTCCCACTCATCTGCCCCTGCACTTCAAATTTCGTAGTCCCATTTCCCACTATCGTGTGGACTGACATGCGAAACACATACCTGTTACGTGCAGCAACACAGGTGGTCATATCATGTCAGGGAAAAAAAGAAGCTGAGAGGTCTACGGGGCAGGGGCAGTGGGGTTGACTGGTAGAGATGGGGAACTGAATAGGCAAAGAGATCATGAATGGGAGCCAGGAAGGGAAATAGAAAAGCGGATTAGGAACAGATGAGTGGAAACTGGGGGTGAATGAGCGAGATGAAATCTGGGAACCAAAGGAAAGAGAGAAGAAGAGGAGAGTAGGATTAGGAAAGATTTTGAGAAGGAGTGTGACAGAACTGACACCGCCTCAGTGTAATTCTGCATTAAGATGTAGAATTGTGATATGACTCAAAGGTGAAATCCAAGGAGAGGTGGAACTGGCAATGAGTGGGAATGACAGTATGGGAGAGGAGAAGCCAAGAGGACTGAGGTCAAACCACTGAGATGGTTCGTACAGTTCGCAGGCTGGGTCTCAGTGGGAAAGAAGGAAGGGATGCGGGTCAAAAACTGACAGTGGGAAAGCATAAAAGCGATGGGCAAGAGGATCAAAAGAAGAAGGGACCAACAGAAGAGGCTACATCTTCCTGGCTGTAGTTTTATTTTGGCTAAGATGGTACAGCTGCAGACAGCCTCAAAAGACATGGTCACGTTTCTCCTTACTGCCATCTGTGCGACAAGTCGTGCAATCCTGTCATTTCCCTCCTGGTCTATCTAACAATCATGTGGCCACAGTGAGAACTGGTTACTTCCTAATCTGGCAGAAAACTCACTCACTGATGGAGAAGAAGGAATAAGATAAGACAGATATAAGCCATTGATTCAACTCATCCTGAAGCCATAGAGTCATTAGCTTGTGCAAGGAAATGGGCTGGCAGTCTAAGGTGTCAACTATGGGAAAATGAGACATCCTATTCAGGGAGCTGTGCTACAGCGTGAGGGTTTTCAGCCCTGGTGATGCTCAGAGGAATGCTAGTATGATGCTATGTGGGAGAATTTTCACATTTTCGCAATGACTTTTTAATGAGAAAATTTTAATATATACACATATCTATGAGGAAGTAATTTAGGAATGAGCTTTACAGCAAAATCTAGATTATGTAGACAAAGAGGGTGGAGAGCTCCTGCTTCTTTCTTGTAGCTGGAAACTTGGTGAGGCAAGAGCAGTGGCTGTCCTGGCTAAGTTAACTAAAGACTCTCCTTGAGAGTTGTAATCCATTCCTTTCTGTGGTAAATCATATACCATCATATTGCTCCTAGGCTAATTGTCTGATGGTTCCCTCATTTTCTGCAGGCTCAACTTGAGAGCTTGGGTCTGATTTGCCAAAGTGCTAAGCCCATCAAAAGAGATATGTATCTATAGATATTGAGATGTAAAAAACAGTGGTGTGTTCAGGACTTGCCCTTTGAACACGTAAAGCACTCTCGGCATGAAAAAACCCCAGCATTTAGCTTCCCTACTGATGAGTATCCATGAAAATATTAATGCAGGTTTACCCTAAACCAAATTTATATTTGCAATATAGTGAGGTACTCAGCTGTAGGCCCTGGGGCCTGAGTAACATCACAAAACTTTGAAGAATGCCGTATTCCCTGCACAAGAATATATAGACAGAATTTGGCAAAGCTGTGGTGAAAAATAAATGGAACGTCATACTTACCTTCATTAAAGGCCTGCAATTCTGGAATTTTCTAACTTTCTAATAGCTGACTTTGTAACCCGCAAAATGTACTTTTTACTTTTCATTGCTATAATTCAGTTTTATTTGCCTTAGGAATAGTGTAGTCTTTGCTAGCAACAAATATTTAGGGCAACTAAAGAGTGTTTGTACTACTATAAAAACAAATATCATATATTATCTCATTAATTGGCAGGTGTACGTATATAAACAACATCTGGACAGTTTTCATTTCTCTGGAGTACTGAACGTAACTATAGCACAAATTGGAAGAGAAGTGAGGAAGAGGGAGAGGAGAGGAGAGGAGAGGAGAGGAGAGGAGAGGAGAGGAGAGGAGAAAAAGGATTGGATGGGAAGTGAACGTAAAAAATTCAGCTCTCGCAGTCTTGTCCATTATAAGGATGAATCAGCAATAGGGTGAAATATCCTGATTTGCAAACAGAAACAGTTCAAGATAAAGTCTTAAAAGTACACAGTTAACCCAAGTGAAAAGAATGAATGATTGACGATTGCACATGAAAAATCCTAAAACTATTAGCAAATGTATTATTGATGGACTGCGATGTAAGCATATTATATGAGCCAAATAGTTAGACAGTAGAAGCAGTGGAAAAGGAGACAGTAAAATCCAGACAGGTTGGTCATCAAGGATGATAATACTACTGCCTTCAATGCAACTGGGAATCCACCCACAGATATTTCTGAAACCCCACATAGGGAAATGCAGGAAATACATGATCACAAACAAAAGAAAATCACTGGCTGGGATATCGTCCTAAAGTGATTAAGCATTTATGTCAGGAATGCTAACAGTTGCAAAACAGGGCAAATACATATGACAGATACATTTAAATGTTTAAAAAGGAGACGAGACCTCCTAAACTGAAATCAGTAACACACTCAACTTGTGAGCTCTCTTGGGAAGACTAGACGAGGTGGAGCAGTGCTGAACTGATCAAAGTGCAGAAGAAAATTTTTAAAGAGCAATGCTAAAAGTTACTGCGTACATGGAAGTTAATTAACAATAAAACACAGGGTAATTATCAACTAAAATCATATTTGATGTCAAAAAGTGGAGATACACACAAGTTCTGAATGCATGCTTGTATGTTTGCGCTCACAGTGAAAAGCAATGCAGTTAACAAATAAGGTTTCAATGAGGAAAAGCTCATATAGACCTGAAATGCAACTTGAATAACATGACTCAGTTACAGGATTTCTAAATATTGATGTCTTAGACTAGAGCTGACGGTGATTCCCAAGGTGCTAACTATACTCTTGCACAATCAGCTTTTCTTTCTTATTAGCCACTTCTGAATCACAGTTTATCAATAAATTAGCGCTACGGATCTTTTAAACCATGCCTTTAAAGGTGATAAATTTGTGTTCTTTGGGTTTTGTTAACTTACTGCATTGCTTGTTCATTTGATATTACTTTGTGTAAGTGGTCTTGCTGATCAGTCATGTAATGATAAAGATATTATTTAAAGGATTTGGGTTTACATTTTATTGTTCTTAATAATTTGAATTAAGTTTAACTATGAAAAAGAAAAAGCAAACATCATAGCACAGTAAATTCAGACAGTGTGTGGACAGTCCAAAAAATTGGCTTTGCAGCCATTTGGTCAAAGTTAATGTGTGATCAGTTAAGTCAAAGGCACTCGAGACTGCTCAGCACTTTTTATGATTGACTTTTAAAAAAACAAATCAGATGTGCTTCAATATGACTTGTACACTGCTTCTTTCTTTTCCATTAGTCTATGGGTTTATTACCTTTATTGTTTCTTCTATTTGGGAATCTCTTTATTTCAAGCCAACACAGAAGTGGTTTGAATCTCGGAGCATAGGGTTTTGACCAGTGGATTAAAATCTGGAACTATTCGCTTCCACCTGTCTGTGACCCTCTCTGACCAATGCTCCTGCTCTTGAGGTGAAGACATTTGATTTGCCCATGAATCAGCTCTGGACCCATGGGTTTTCAATTGCCTGTATTAAAGTAAACAAAATTTGAGTTAGTCCTTTGTCATTTAATGAGTGACACTTAGCTCGTTCAGAGGGACTCGGTATGTTCTTGCCCCAGAGATGTCATGGCAAGCCTGGGGCAGAAACTAATGGCCCATCATTATATCAGTCAGCTGATTTTAATCTTGTGCTGCAAATGTGTCAAAGCCTGAAGTTGGCCTGTAGAGCTGCTGGGGTTGCTAAATGTGTGCCTGCTGTGCATGGGGCACACCTATGGGAGGTGTTTTGATTAAAGGAATTGAGCAGTGGGTGGAGTAGAGCCTGTACTTTGGACTCCATCCTAAATAGATACTTTGCTCCATTAAATCTTCTGTGGGTGGATAGAGACTAAGCTCAGGCAGGTCTAAAATCAGACCTCAGAAGTTATTTTATTTCTCCCTAAAGTAAAGAGTGGAGCAAGCACAGATCCTTTAAAAGGGGAAGTGAGAAATGCATATGCCCACAGTTACCTTCCAGGTTTGTCACAGGCTCAGTGGACACTGAGGCCATGTGCCCTTTATTATGATATTAGAAGGCACTGGAGTTCTCTTCTACACATGTACTCAGGTTGGCCTCCAAAGGTGGTCAATGTATGAGAAGGATACTTTCCTGGGTGTCATCTCCATAGGCAGATTCGGTGCCCCTAAGAAGATGTAGGAATAGAGTAGAATAGAAGAGTAGATGCAGCCCTATGAATTCAAGCACTGGGCTTTCAAAGTAGGAGAGAACATGTTGTAATTTGTAAGCAGAAATACCAAGTTGGCTCCGAGAGGTAGAAGAATTAGGATTTGTTCCTTAGCATATACACACTTGTAAGTGAGATGGTAAAAACAACGCAGCATTTTGGTTTAGAAACTCCTAAACCAGAAAGGAAGTATCTAAAAAAGGAAAGTAATTGTTTATGTTGAAAAATATTCATCTTCTTTTGATTGTTTTTTTCCTTTTAGGAGGAAAAATGGTGGTGGGTTGGATCAGACATTTCCTTGATGCAGCACCATTTCTCTACAGAGAACAAAGGGCTGATTTCCAGCTTGGACTAAAATGGGGTGTTTGTTTTGTTCATGTTTCCAAGCCTTCCTCTAGCCTTTTTTCTTCTGCCAGTTCCACTGCTTCCTGCTTTTGCTCTGTGCTTGATGTTTCCAACTGTTTCTTTTTTGCACATCACAGGTGGCTTCTGCTTCCAGAAACGCACAGGTATTTCCACCTAATGGTACCCTCCTGCCCAGTTTTGCCAGTTTCAGTTTCTGGATGAGCTGTGTTTTGGGTTGTGGCTTCATTTCATTCCCCTTGCTCCAGGTAGAAGTATCACTGCTCCTCCATCTGTAGGAGAACCTGTGAAGGTCAGTAACCAGTTGCATCGGCTTCACAGATGTGTCATCCCAACATCCATTATGCTCTTGTATTATATTCACAAGCACTAAATGGTGATATATGTATTTAACAGGCCCCTGTAAATTTCAAACTTGTATATATTCAGAATATAAATTATCACATTTCCTTCCTTATTTAGGAAGAGGTCCCATTTAATTGAAAAACAAGTCTTTCCTATTGCTTTTTGTGATAACTGATAGAATTCTCTATCGCCTCAGACACAATTTTATATTACATGGCATAGGCTGGTTGAAAACATAACGACAGCATGATCATTTTCTGTTGAATTCTGTATTCATTTCTGTTACACCTAATTACATTTCTGTGATGCTATGTTGGAATTATCCCTAGAATTCCATCCATTTTTTCTTTGTAAATTACAATTAACTTTTTAAAAAAGTAAAATAAATGCCTAATTGGTGCTACCAAATTCCTGATAAATTTTGTGCTTCTTGAGCTTCTGTCAAAATTAAAGTTTACTTCTATTTTCATTTAGATTTCTAACCCAGAGTCTGACCTTTAGAGAGAATAAAAATTAGTTTGCTTAAAGAATCTGTTTATATCAGGTTACTTGCTTAAGTATTCCTATCAATCATTTCATTCTATAAAACTTTATGTTCTGTTTTTCATTATATATATGTTTTAGAAGAAAATTGGTCTTCATCCAGTATATCACTTAAGCACATGCTTAGCTTCAAAAGCCTGAACGGTCTTGTTGAACTCAAGCTGAGAGACTACTTAAGTTCAATGACAGTGAGGACCACCTGCTGGAAATTTTGTGCTTGTAACAGATACTGTTTCAGCTCTAAAAACACCACCAAGGACTTGAGCCTGTAAGTCTTTCACATTTAGATCTCCTACCAAAGTCAGGGGAAATCTTCATGAAGCAGAAAAGTGTAATAGTGTAATTATTCATCTGCTGGAAGATGGCATATTATTCTATCACCTCTTAAATAAAATTGATACCTTTACAGGTTTTCTGTCTCAACAACTTTGAAAGCAGTAAAATATGTGCAGGAATTGTTAAGTATTTTTTTTCTTTTCTGAATCTTAAAATTTTGTCCTTAAAAGTTTACAGAAAGTCAAATATTAGGGAAGTATTTTCTCCACTACAATGGTATCCATCTTCCCACAGAGTGTTTTTGCAAGAAAAAACTCAGGGAATGATATTAGTGACAAACTACTAAATAAAATTCAAATGTCTCAATTCACTTTTATTTTAAAAAGAATTTTAACTGACAGTAAAGCAAAGTGTTTTGCATTGTGATTTATTGGCAATGCAACGTGTTGAGCTTCAAGTGAGCTGTTTGTCTTTTGGAGCGGTCTGGAGAAAAGACACTGTGAAAGTACACCCAGAAGATGTGAATAACTCTGTTACCTCTCACTCATTCACTGTTTAACAATTAGTGTTAGTTATTGCAGATGTGAAAATAAGGAATTGTGTTTAAAGTGTTTGCAAAAGGAACTTTTCCCTTTCCTCATTAATAGTCCTGCTGTAGATGACAGCAAATGGAGTGAAGCAACAATCAGGCCATTCATGATCTGGTACGAATGAGCATGTCTCTCTTGTCTCCAACAGATCTACACCACGTTACATCAACTGGGGATATCACCCCAGAGCTCTGAAAAGCAGGTATCATCATACTGGCCATCGCAAGTGGCCTACTCTTTTTTTCCTAGACAGTAGTTTGCATCAAAGGCAGTAGTGTAAGCTACAAGGTCCTTGCAGAAGTTGGTTAGAGAATGATTTCTGTAAAGGATAAGTCTCCTTCTAGTTCCAAGCGATGTTCTGCTTCTGCTTGGAACATTAAGAAGGTGCAGTCTTTCCCAAACACACAATTTTACTGTAATATTTATTATTGTAACTACAGACATAGTTGTTATTATTAGTTATTATGAAGATGATCAAGGGACTGGAACATCTCTCTTATGAGGAAAGGCTGAGAGACCTGGGTCTGTTTAGCCTGGAGAAGACTGAGAGGGGATCTCATCAACGCTTATAAATATCTAAAGGGCGGGTGTCGAAAGGATGAGGCCAGACTCTTTTCAGTGGTGCCCAGCAACAGGACAAGGGGCAATGGGCACAAACTGGAACACAGGAAATTCCGTCTCAACATGAGGAAAAACTTCTTTCCTTTGAGGGTGGCAGAGCACTGGAACAGGCTGCCCAGAGAGGTGGTGGAGTCTCCTTCTCTGGAGGCATTCAAAACCTGTCTGGACGCATTCCTGTCCAACCTGCTCTAGGTGAACCTGCTTTGGCAGGGGGGTTGGACTAGATGATCTCTGAAGAGCCTTTCCAACCACTATCATTCTGTGATTCTGTGATTATTATTACACTATTAAAATCCACCCCATACGCATTTATAGATCTTGCTCATGTATAGTACCTGATGATTATTTTTAGAAATGTCTGATCCTGTTAAACACTTGTCCCTTAGCCTTCATCTTGAAGTTTTGTACTCATATTTAGCTTTGAGCATGTGAGTCCAAAGTGCACCAGTATTCTGGCTGCAACATCTTAGCTCAGAGCTGCTCCAGCCTGGTGGCTGGGTGCCTCAGCTCCACCTTTAATCTTTGGGTCTGGTCCATTTGACATGTTCTTAAGCATTGTGCTTCTGAAAGGTGCCAGATCAGCAGCCCTCAAGGATGAAGTCTTCTGTATATTCACAAAATGGCAACAACACGGGCAACAGCAATGCAAGATTTATCACACATCTTAGCAAACACCACTGTGCAAAAGTAACCATGTCAGCCCTAAGAAGGTGCTTCAACCATTAAGTCATTCAGCTTGATCCAAAGAGTCAAGAGCCTCAATTCTTCAGCTTAGACTGAGCAGTCTACTAATTTATTTGATGTTATACCTCCATAAACAGCTACCTAGCCCAGATAGTGCTTATTTTGACTAAAAGGTAATAGAGGTTCAACAAAATGTGGCACTAGATTCCAGAATACCCAAAGCAGTCTAAACAAGTCCAGTGTCTTTCCAAAGCCCAGCCTCTGCTGTACCCCTCCCTTGCTGAAAGCTCTCAGTGCTGCAACTTGGCAGTCAGCAGGTTATTGCACTGAGAGAGAATTTCAAATTCAAAGACCATCCAGATCTTAAAATGTCAACAAAACACCTGCTCTTCCAGTGTCAGGAGGCCACTGATGAACCACAAATGCCATTTTTAATTATGTGCAGATTACTATATGGGAAGTTTAAATCACCTATGTCAAAATTTTGGTGTAAGCTTATGAAACAGTGAGTGCTTAGTCTGCTAAAGCACGCAGGAAACCTGCCTTTTAAAACAAGTTACTGATAATAGCCAGCAGCAACAGACCCAGCGGTTCCTTGCTGTCCTTCCTGTGACAAGCAGGATATTCATCCCCAACACCTCTAAGGTCTCCGTCAACCCCTCTTTTTGATATGTGGCAGTTTGAAAAGTAGCAACTAACACTAGATCGAATGCAGATAGTTGATTTGCACTGAAGATCCCTTCTGATACAGCTTGCAAGTTGGCAATGCTTGTGGCCGCAGGATTATTAATAAAGTGCGGCATTCAGAAGACTTAGACTTTAGTGCCAATGGGCAGACAGAACCTGTGTCCCCTTAGGTTCTACCTGACTTGTTGATCAAGTTTATCTTATATTTAAAGAGTTCTTATGGACTTTGCTGGCTCTCTAGATTATATTGTTTTATTGAAAGCAAGCAGTAAACTTGAACCGTGGCTTGGGAGGCTCAGGTTGGTCATTAGGAAACAATTTGTCACCAGGAAAGTAATGCAGCAATTAAAGAGGTTACCCAGAGAAATCAGAGTTTAGCCCACCCTTGGAGATTTTCCGCAGCTGGCTCAAAAAAGTCACGCCTCACATGATCTCAAGTTGATGATAGTCCTGTTTCAAGTGAAAGGCTGCACTAGAAAATGTCCATATTTTCCCTTTTGCTGCATTCTTAGGATTACTGACATTAACATTCTGCTTTGAAAAAGAAAAGCAATTGTTAAACCTGGATATTTAAACTAAACAAAAGCTTTTTTCAATAGTGACTAACAGAAAAGGAGAATTAATATAGATTTTAATGCTGGTATATTAAAATGAAAATATACATGGCCTCAGAGAGCTACAATGGGAATGTCTCCCTCCTCACTAGCCCACAGAGGTTTGCACATATGGTAACCCACTTTGCATTGCTCGGAAACTTTATCACAACATTTGCAAAAAGTGATTTGTGTTTTGGGACGGTAATTCATTTTTTAGAAACTTTCTTTTTATTGACTGCTAGAGATGGGCTGAAGCCAGTTGTGTCTGAAATGAAACCGAAAGCCTCATGAGCAGATGGCCTAGCATGTTCAGCAAAAGTGCTATCTGGAAATGTGATGTATTCTTCACTAATGAACAACCTCGAGGACTATCCTCTCTGTTTATCATCAACCTCTGAATGGGTACCATTCCCTTATTCTCACAGGCACTGCTGCAAATGAGAAATAACAAGTAGGAATAGCACTAAGTTTTGAAAGTCACACCATATTTCTATTTCTGTTCCATATTAATAACATAATTTAATATTTGGGGGGGTTCCCCAAAATCTATTGACACAAATACTTCTAAGGGTTGACTTGTCTGTGTATATATATGAACTGGAATAGATCTGTGTCTGTAAATTGAAACCACACTAGATCTATAGATGAACATTTTAATATCACTTCCAGTTTCCTTAGCTTAGCCTACCTCGTCTGATTTTCCTCCCAGTTTATTCACTGCATGCTGACTTTAGGGGTGGGGAGGGAGAAAGGGACTACACACTTTCAACCAGTTTCAAGGTTACAGCCACCTTCTCCATCCACTACTTTCCTCTGGTTAATGTCATGTTTGCTTGGCTTCTACTGCCAGACTCTCAGCTTGCCTCCTGTCACATCATTACTTGCCATTTCAACATAGCCTATTATGTTCAAGATCAGGACACTTAGATGTGTTTTAATGTGCAAATATGAATACGTAGGTGTCTACAGATAAGGCAGGTAGTTAAACTCCCATTACGGTCAATGGAAACAGTTACCCTCAAATAGACAGACATTACCGTCATTAGCTCTGGGCTGCACACAGGGAAGCTCTCCAGTGAGCATCAAGAGGAGCCAGACACTTAAAGCAGATGTGGACACCTACAAAACAAGCCTAAGTTTAAGGTGTCTTAATATGGAGCTGAATCCCACCCTGGCTGATTGCCAGCAGTACTCTCTTTCTCACAAAATTCCCACTCAATTTTTTTTCCTCTCTCCATTTCTGTTGATTGTTTTTCTTCCCCCTTTGCTCCTACATTAACAGGAAATAAGTGTCGTTTAATGCCTTTGTTTTGTTGTCTCATCTCATCATTTGCTCTGGAACAATATATTCGAAATCTGCTCTTTAATGTCAACCTTTGTCCATACCTGGTTTAACTGCTGCTCTGATAGCCTGGCTTCCTCCTCCTGACATTGTTTGACACAAATCATTTATCCTCTCACCTCAGTTTCATATTGAACGTACAAACATGTTTGTTTGTTTGTTTTTCTGAGGGAGGGAGATTCATCGTTAGATTTAGGTTCTGTTAAAGAGAAGGGAATTTGTCATGACGGGTTAGCGTTTTAGCTATCCATTTCTAAACAAACACTGCCTACGGTCCTGTTAACATGCCTCACCCTCAGGCACGCTGATTTTTAAAAGCCTTTAAAATCAAGGGGAGCTGTGGAAGCTGAATCCGTGTCCTCATTTCTGTGGACGTTTTTCTCCACGGTGGTTTGTGACTGTGTCTATATGAACAGCGTGGCAACAATAAAGCAACCAAAGAGTAGAGCATGTGTGCAATGCACAAATTGTGACAACAATGCTGAAGAACCCTCAAGTTCCCCGGAATGTATCTCTCTGAGCAAATATGAGAAGACTGGCTCACATACAACAAAACTATGGGCTATATTCTGAGCTTCATTGCACTGGTTTAAATCTGGAGTGATTTAATTTACTTTACTCCAGCCTAACTGAGATCAGGGTCTGCCTGTATAATCAATACAGTAGACATATTGACCTAAACCTTCTGGAAATAAATAAATACTGTCAGGAACAGTCCTCTTGCAGGGAAACAGACAAAAACACCTGACTTCAAACAGACTTTTAAAAAACACATCTCTTATGAAATCTCTTGGGAGCAGGAGTTCTTTCAGTCTCCCAGGGCATAGCAAGCAAAGCAAGGTAAGTTATCTTGACACCAAGTCCTCGAGCAGCAGATCTTTTGGGGAATGAACAAAGTGCTCTGTAGAGCCAGCCTGGGTTATCATCAGAGTCATCTGTATCCTTGAAAAGTACAGCTGGGGTTAGAGAAGCTGCAGAGAACACTTCTGTTACACTGACATGCTTCTCCAAGCAACGGAATCATCATGACTTCAGTTTGAGGGTAAGTATTTTTAGTGTTCTTTCCTCCTGAGGGGGGTTTCTATCATAACCCATTGATTTGCATGGAGCTTACTGTGAGATATAGGGTTTGGGGTTTTTTTTCTTAAAGAAGAGGGAAACGCACTTGAAAAAATTCCATGCTTTTCAAGAATTTACTTGAATACAGTAGCCTTGTAAGAATTATTTCCAGCAATCTCGAACTTTCAAGTGGGGATCTTTATCATATTAAATAGTTACTATGTTACGCAAATAAATATACACATATGTATGTGTACAAATCTCAGAAAATACTACTTTCTGTTTTGGGCATCTCAAATAATTCGTTGACACTTTGGGAGTCATACTACTTAATGAGAACAATACCCAGTTGACAAGTCTGCCAGGAGAAGTAAGTCTGTATTGTGAAAAAAGAACAAAGATTTTTTTTTTTTTCTTCTGGAGTTCTGTTTCCTCATTAAATAGTAAGTTACTTTTGACAGATGTGCTGTAGCTGTATTCATTTTTAATCTTAGCCATATGGAGGCATAGTGGAATGATGTTTCAGATATTCTACCAATCCAGGATTACTAAAGATGAGGGAAGCAAATGTCAAATCCACAAAACCATACAGAAATAGATTTTTGTTTTAAGTTTCTCCCCCCCCGAGAAGGTCTAAAAGAGAATTTCCCAAATGTATCAACTAAAATTGTCAGAAGCCCTGACAAGACTGGTCTAAGTAACTGGAAGCAGGAAAGCCTCTTGAAATCCTGTGGCAAGTCAGTAGGACTTTGAGGGGTGGGTATTCTTGGTTCCAATGAGGATACCATTATTTGTACTTCCTGCTGTAATCCAAGTAGCCCATTAACGCAATTTTGCACAAAAGCTCCCTGAATTTGTTTTTTTTTTTTTTTCTTTTATACCGCATTTGTATAAGCTAAACTAACAATGTACAAACTGGAGAGCGGATGGTTTATACTTTTCATTCATACGTGCTGGCAACAGAGGAGTTGCCCTGTTTTCCAGAAGAGGAATGTGAATTGCTAAGGAGAAGAGACATGGGTAGCCGTGCCCCAGCCAGTGTTTTCAGGCTGGTATTTCTGAAAGAAGCAATTCTAAATCTAACATTTCATCTGTTTATTTACTACATGCAGGAGCCTGGTTTTCTCAGTTGGTTGTTAAACAAAACAGCTGTCTACTACACATCTGTTTTCAAAATATATTAGCAGATTGTGCAATGAAAGATTAGGGAAGCTTATTTTAATTTGAAATGAGATAATGGGACAATCTTACACTCAGGATCTGATCCTGCATCTTTGTTTTGTTCTGGAAAATGGTACTGAACAAGTAACCATCAGTATCTTCCTACTGTCCTGCCTATCAATATGGACCGCCTGGCAGCAGCCTTTGGTCACATCTGTTTGAAACTTGGGGAAAACAGTGATCAGAAGACAAATCAATGGAAGATTTCTCCCTGTTTAGAAAATTATAGCACATACGTTGATTAGCTATTTATGAATTTTTCAAATCATGGTTGCGAGGCCTAAGCATGGGATTTGAAGACCAGTGACAAGAGGAACGTTGCTGTGCATAGTCTAAGCCACTACACCACTTTCACCGTGGACTGAGGTAGGCTAATTATCCTTTACTTTGCCATGGACTAAGCACGTATTTACAGATGGTATTGCCTTTCAGCTGATGTGAGATAAATAGCACAGCTGCAAGAATTTGACGGAATGTTTGAGCCCTGAGTTCTGATTTGAACCTGGCTTCTACCTGTGTAGCTTCTCACTGTGTTCTTCCATTTCTGCCACGCTTTTTCACAGGTGGAAAATGATTTTTTCACTTGTGAAGGATGTTGTGCTAAAAAAATACTTGCAAGGTACTTTGAAGACATAATTGACAGTGCTATAAGTTAATGACCCAAACCCCATTTGAACTAAGGCCTATCTGGGTGCTTTCTTTTGGGTGGTTGAGTTGTGACACCCTCAAAAGCCCGAGTCATTAGAAAGCTCTCAGCAGCTGTTCTCTGAAAATCAGAGCCACTGAAGACAGTCGCAGTACTAGTTGTGTTCAGATGAGTGTCAAAGCGTATCTGACAGAGCTTACTCTAGGCAACAAGAAGCAATGACTTTCAAAAAAAAAAAAAAGAAAGAAAAAGGACAAAAAACCCAAAATCAACATGTTAAATAGTCAGAGATCAGGAGAGACCTAATCTGCTCCTGTAGGTAAACTCTCTCCTTCAGCTGAGCTCTGTGAGGCCCTCGCCTAAGATCTGGACTTCTTGCAACATGCAAGGAAATGTATAATCAGACTGGAATGGCTCTGGCTGTGGTAAAGTTTCCTGTCTCCGTCTGTGTAGAATTTCTGTATGATAACAATTATTTTTTAAGTGTGAAATTCACTCCTTTTTGTCATGGAAAATTCCCACATCTTCTCATTTCTCAAGGGGAATTCCAGGCACACCAAGTGAAAATTGTTTAAAGGAACATCTGTTTTCTCTCATAAATTATATGACAACATCTTCATAGAAACGCAGCCCGCCTGTATATACTTCTGTGCTTTCACCCATTAATTACGGAGAACATTAAGGTTCCATTTTACTGTGCTTTAAACATCTGGTGCTGAAAGAAGCAGCAAGGAGAAGGAAAGCGTGATTATGTTATTAGACTCAGCAGTCCCAAAATACTGATCAGCATTCATTATTGTCTGTTGCTTCCACGTGAAGCTAGTCTTTAATGTGCAACTCACTGACTGTACATATGTATATCTTATCAAATATATATTTAAAATAAATACATAATCATAGATACTGTTTTATCCCGTTGTGCAGTATTTTTTAATAACCTCGATTTAGAATAGTTAACAAAAACATCACGTGATCTAAATTCAGCCAACTTCTATAACCAACTTGGTACATCAGAATTTAAATCTGGTGTCCTTGAAATACCTACAAGACTTTCTTAGGATCCAATACTCCAGCAGGAAGAGCGTTGCAGTCAAGCTTTTAATTCAGTCCTGTGGTCCTCACGTGCTAAATAACTGGCAGAGGCAGAACAATCAGCCCTAACGCAGCGGGAGTGATCCCTCCTTCACATTTGCAGTGACTATAGCCAAGGCACAGTGTTGAACACTGTGTGACAGTGAGACTCGACACTTCGACCTGACTTCCCGGCCAAAAGTGGCCACAGCTATACCAGCCAGGTCTGCATCCAGGAGAGAAAAGCAAATGATGGTGAATATCCATAGGTTTCTAAGGGAAGGCTTCCACTTTATTTGAAACTAAAGCAGCTCCAAGTTCCAGCATCTGTTTTTATGCTTTAAATTACCCCAAGTAGTTTCTTCATTTTCCAAAATTGCACTTCCTTAAAATGCTTCCTATTACACTATCACATTTTACTGTGCATTAAACATCTGGTATCAACAGCCTAAACAACAAAAAAGCATGATTATGCTGTCAGACTTAATAATTCAGAAATATTAACCAGCTCTTCTACTATCAGGAGTTTTTCATGTGAAATTGGCCCTTGATGTGTATTTTGCACTTATGAGACTTCGCACATACCGGCATAAGATAACAGTGTTCAATCTTTCATGTAACTAACAGAGTTAATTTGCCTAAATGAAATCACTTTATCAGCAATACTCTTGCCCTGCAAAAACCAAGGGATTATCATAGTTTGTTAAAACATACCAAACTGCGATCTGGAAAATGGGGGCGGGAGGGACTTCTTCTGTGCAATAATAGATTAGGAAAGCTATTTAGCCTTAAGCAAACTTGAGAGCTATGGAGGCTGAACCATGTGGAAGGAGACCATAAAGCTCCTTGCCTGTTCAGTAACCAAATGACTGCTGCTTAGTTAGCTGTAAGCTTCAGTTTGAGACCTTTTGCTCCCATATTTAATTAAAACATCATTGTCATCTTCTGTGAGTACTGAGCTGTAATACTGCAGGCCTATTCAAGATCTGTTTCTTAATTGGTCTTAAATAGGTTAATTGCAATTCAAAGAACAAGTCATTACCAGTGGGATGCAACTGTATGATGCAATGGGACAGAGCATGAGCTATTGGCTGGAATGCCTGATGAACAGCATAATTATTATTTTAAGGTTTTGGATGAAAATGTTTTTATTACATAGATTTCTGGAGTTTCTTTCACCAGCCACCTCCTCTTTCTTACCTTTGCTCCATGGGATCTACCCCCGCAGTTGTTGCAAACTTCACATCCACTGCTTGTGTGTCTCTGTGCTAACAAAAGGACTGGGAACCTTTGGTGAATGGGACAACATCAATAATGGAGTTTTTTTGGAGACTTTTTTTCTTCTCCTTAGTAATCAGTTGCAGTCTCGAGACAACAGACCTGGTTTAATTCTGACTACCTGTGAAGTCTCGTTGCGTACAGAAAACAGCTCTTGAACCCTTGTGGGGTCCCTGGGACATCTGTTGGAGAGTGGTATGAACATGTACCCAGGATTTAATGGCACCGTCATTACAGTACGAACGCTTTCGTAATCAAAGCAGTTCTAAATGATACCGCAGGCATTTCCTAACTCATCTAGGATCACTCAATTGAATAACTCTCTACTGCTTTGTTTCCCAGTTACACCAACAGATGCTATTAATATATTAATGCTTCTGTGTGGTGGGCTCTGGTTGCACAGCCTTTTCAGGTAATCTGCTTGAAATAGTGTTGTATATGGGAAATGTATAGTTACATAACCCTCCGAAAGTCAAAATAATTTAGGCACTCAGCTAGGTAGGTACAGATTTTGCATGAATGTTTTAAGGAAAATTGCATTTTTAATCCTTTTACTGGCTTCGAGTCCTGCCAGGCACATAGTAACATCCTCTGGAAATTGAACAGAGGATAATGTAAACCTCTTCAACAGGCAGTGAGACTACTGTCTCCCCCAAATAACCTGAAGCACCAGGGGCTGGCATGTTCCTTGGCATAAGGAAAGACAGTAGCTGAACCAACTTGTCTGGCACTTGCCTCCATCTTTGCTCACCTCTGCTTCAACCTACAGGTCTTGGTGCAATTGCACCACCTGCACACTCGATAGCTATAGTCCTGGGAAGCACAGCAATATTTCTTGTTTACATCTCAGGGTTTTATACTGCTGCCAGAAGTCCTGGCACTATATGAAGGCATTTGCAATAGCGAAGTGCACAGAGGGATTTAGGGAATCTCCAGTACATTTAAGGCCAAAACTCTGTTGGGGTATGGCTTTCTCAGATAAGAATTCGAGATGGAGAGAGAGAAAGGTGTTCAAATTGTGCATTGTAATTTCTGGGCTGAAAGGCCTTCTCGTGGCATTTGCAACATTTCCTAACGCTGTTTTCCTCTGGACTGTTGTTCCTTATGCAGGTACCCTGAGCAGAGAACACTGTGTCCCCAGCTTCTCTCTTAGCTTTGTGGTCAGTGTAGTCTCCAAAGAGCTTAGCTGTCAGCAGGATTCATAGATGCAAATTTGATGCAACTGGGGTTTAAACCATGAATTATTTTCAAAATTAGGACAAAGGTCTTAGTTGGCATTGAAAAACTGTATCGAGGCAGTAGAGGACTTGAGTGGTAATCTGTATTTAGGAAGTCCCTGTCTCCTGATATCCTGGCTGGTACTTTGTTGGTTGGTATTAGCTCTAGACAATAGAGTTTGCTGTCAAGATCAGGTAAATCTGTATTCTTCCCCTTATTCTTGCATTTGGCATAGTAATTACCTAAAGAGCTTGTTTTCAAGGAGGTACAAAAAAACCACGTTTAACATGCCTGAGCAAACACCCCAAGCGTGCAGGCAGTGGCAACAGAGCAGGTGGATGGCAAAAAGAAGGTTATTTTTAGGACTTTGCAAAAACAAAATTTGAAGACTCAAAGCATGTCACATAGGTCACTGAACAGCTGTTAGACCGTGAGCACTCTCAGTCTGCATTCAAATCAGTGAGCTAGAGGTAAAAGAACAGATTTTTCAAGTACTGTATATTCTCCTTCAACCATTTTTGTTAAAGAAATTTTACAACTCGGAAAAAGTGACAGCACAGTCTGGGTGGGATTCATTCGACCAGCTAAAGATATCTACAGAGGAGACTCTACGTATGAGTTACTTGCCTTGACCCCTGTGTTAGCAGCAGACAGGCATATTCTTCCAAGGTGTGATTCATCCCATCATAAAGCGGGGATCTAAACCAGGTCAGATACATTCTCCTTCTCTGTGATGACCACTGAAGACACCTAGGGAGACAATCTCAGATATAGCCATCAGTCACTGCAGACGTCCACATTATTGAGATCATAACCCCCTTATAACTATGCTGAGAAAGTCAGAACCAGAACCAAATTTTTTATACATTGATATTCAGGGAAATTGGAGCCAGGAAAACACTAGGTAACAAATCCAAATGGAAAGTTTTCACCAGCTAAGTAGGGTCTTTACAGGTTCATTTAGCTGGCGCTAGTTATTCCTGTGTACAATACCAGAAACGAAAGGAAGACTCAGTCTCAAACTATGCAGAGAAGCTGTAGACAAATAAACTATCATTAGTCTTGAGTTTTTCTGCAGTGAGAGGATCAACAGCCTCCGAAGTTGCCATCAAAACAAGTGATAGAATTACTGCTGTTCACTACCCACAGTGGTTTAAGGACGTGCACAAGTCATAGCTTGAAGGTAGAGGTAATATCTGTTATTAGAACAGCTGAAGTCATTGAGAAAGCTACAAGCTTTTAGGCACACAAACCTTTTCTCAGCTCTAAAACAAATCTGCTTTTTCAAGCAGAGATGGATAACTTCCGAGCTAAATACAAATGGAGAACACTTGACTGGTTGCACGTTACCCACTAATATAAGGCCACATTTTAATGCACATTTAGTGGCACCCTGTTCTCTGAATAACCTTTCTTGTATCAATTGGTTATTTGTGGAATACGGTCCTTATTAGTCAAGTCTGTGTGGCTATGAGTCTCGTGCTGATAAATAACAATGCTATTTGATCATATATGAAACTTTAGTCACATGGAAAGAGCAAAAGCTCCCTAGGTGAGGTTAGGAACAAACACAGAAAAATACTATAGTGAGTCAGCTGTTGGGGCAAATTGAAGAGTCAAGTAACTTGGACACATTGGTATCTATGTGAAGGTCTTTTTTATATTTTTCCCACACTTCTGTTCGTATTTCATCAATTTCCACTATCCTCCACTGACAGAGATGATTGAAACCTACATTACAGCTTGATAAATACCCCTTCTTAAAAAGATCCCAAGACTGATGTGACATGACAGAAAGCAAATCCTAACACTTGAAATCTAAACACACTTCTTGTCCAATTCTTCCAACTACCATAAGCTAACAAAAGAAGGATGAATCTGGGCTTTTAAATCATTTCTATTAAGCATGGGATTTCACTCTATCTAGACCCACAAATTATTTCCCCTTGATAATACTTGTAATATAGTATTTGAAAAAAAACCCAAACAACTCAAACAAGCAAAGCTTTCCCTGCAGAAATCCAACGGTACCTGGCCTGATCACCAATCCTGATTTGGCAGATGTGGATTGTCTGTGTTGTCAGAAAGTAAATACAAGGCATTTTTATATTTTCATTTGCCCTTTTCCATTCATCCCTGGTATTCCAGATGTTGGCAGCATTTAAAAGGAAATAGCGTATTACAGTACCTTCTTATTCTGTCTTGTATTACTTACAGCTGTAATTTCATAATTTTACAAGACAATTACTTTCCTATTCCTCTACAGATTCTCTGCATTTCTGAATTATTGTATATATAATTACAACTGTTTGTCAACTTAGAAACAAACACCAAGACATAAGTTGTCCTGAAGGACTGGAAAAGAATCAGGGGAGAAGACTCAACAGAACAGGAAAGGCAATTAGGAATAAAAGACCTCTTCACGTTGCAGGAAACACTCTGCTGGTCAAGTGTCCAAAGAAGGACAAAAAATAAAAGCATAAATTCTAGCACTGCAAATGTGAACACTAATAAAGAAAGCAAAAGCAAAAATTGATAAATGATTTGATAAAAGCATAAAAACAATAACAATAATGTTTTTCATAGCAGAGAAGAAATTGTGTGAAATAATTTTTAAGGGCTAAGAAATGACTCAAGTGTGAAAAGAGCAGTCAAGCCATAAAGCCATAGCAGAAAACCTGGATGAATTTTCTGTATTGGTAGTTGCTCTAAAGGAGGACACATGGGTTCCTGTACAGGAACTTTGTTCTATACAGGGAACAAGTTGTGGAAAGAAGTGATCAGATGTCACAATGAGGGGAGGATACCATGAGAGTCTTGCAAAGGATGTGGGCTGGAACCTCTGCCGTCCAAATTATAAATAACCTTGAAAGAGGGGTGGCGAAGTTGCTGATGATTGAAAACCATTCATGGTAGTAAATGTGTACAAAGAGTTACAAAAGGATCTTGCAGTATTGAATGACTAAGAATAATATAGCAAATTCAATATCCGTAAGTGCCAAATAATGCACATAGGGAAGAACAATTGTAATCTATACATATACAGTGATGCGCTCTAAATTAGTTGTTACCACTCAGCAAAGAGGTCTTGACTCATTGTGGGTATGAAAATGTCAGCTCAAAACTCAGAGGCAATAAAAAACCCTAAATAGATTGTTAGAAGTTATTGGGAAAGGAATCAAAAACAAACCAGAAAGATCATTATGCCTTTGGGGATCCCTGGTGTGCCCCGTCAGTACTGTATGCAGTTTGGGTCCCCACCGCACCAGGAAGGATACAGCAGAAGAAGAGTGTGAAAATGGCAATCAGAAGAACAGAGAAAGGCTTCCTTCATGAACAGGGATTAAGTAGAATCAACTCCCTTCCATTTGGAAAAGGAAAGATTGAGGGCAAGTCTATAAAGTCACAAACAGCAAGGAGACAGAGAACTGGGAACAACTAGTAATTGTTTCTCTAATACAAACATTAAGAGGAACCCAATTACCTTACCAAACAGCAAAACAATTGGCATTATTTTTTCACATGGTAATTAAATCAAAGAGCATGTATCCAAAGGATATTATGGAATGCATACATGGGTGTAAAAATAGAGCTGTTTAAATGGAAAGATGTGGCTGGCATGTCCAGCCCATGAAGTCCGTAAGACTGCACAAAATGGGAGTGTATTTGAGGGAGATTGTGCAACATGTGCTGTAGCACTGTCCTGTTTATTATTAAAGATGAGACACTGGGTGCGATAGAACTGTGGCCTGATCCAGTATGAGCAGTTGTGTGGTGAGCTACATCTCAGAAGCTTTCCAGGCTTTCACCATCACTCATTAATGTCAGTTTGTGCTTGTCTGATAGATACAAGTGTCTAGGGCTAACAGGGAGTTTCTCTGTTTAAGAAAGAACTTTAAGAAACAAGACTGCCTTTATGTGCCAAATAGCCTCACTTGGTGAGAATTAATAAGAGGATTTATGAAGAGAAAGAGATTCAGTGTGTTACTGGCCTCATTTGTGGGGTAGGAGGGAGGTTAGGAAATCTCAGAAATTTCAGAAAGCAGACTTTTCTTTTGGCCTCTTAATACACGTCCATTCTGTAAGGCAGTAAGTCCTGCTGTAAGTTGCATGTCTTACCTATCTCTGGTAATAGACACAGACGTCCCTCTTTATGGTCTCTCCTAATGATGGGCATTCTTCATTGCAGACAAACATTTTGCTCATTTCTCGTTGTAGTGACATTATAAATCTTACCTCATGCTTAGTGCAGTAAAACTACTTGCAGCAGAAATGGGAAAGCAATGGTTGCAGAAAACATTATGTTTCAAGAAATTAAACTAACGTAGTACCAAAGCATTCTGTAGCAATAATTTTGCTGTGTCCCAATACTTGGGGTCTTTGTGCCACGTTATTTCCCACATCTGGGCCTTGGCAGGTGGAGAGGTGCACTTAAATTCCTTCAGCTCCATGCCATTACGCTGTATTTGTTTTCACTGTTTGCACAGATGTAACTGTAAAAACTTTACTCTAATGAGAGCTGTGAGAGCTTGGGAAAACCCACCTGGAAAACCAGCTTGTTTTTAAATATATTTTCTTCAGAAAAGCTCACCAAACTTGTAGGCTTAGGGAGAGATTAAATAAAGCCAGTGGAGAATTTTAAATGGGGGAGAGAGGAAAGGGACATGAAACAGAAACACAAAATCGTAATAAAAAGACTCAATGATGAACAGTTAATGGGAGTCAGAAGCGACTGGTGCCAGTCATCATTGATTTGGTAGATGAAATGTATGATGAGTGGAGAATACGACAGTGGAACCACCAAAAGGTTGAACAAGAATTTCTCTGAGCCCTCTGCCTTGGAAAAAAATACCTTCCTGCTCCCCTCCTGCTGACCTGCTGAGGCTGTGGGGCTCCGTGCAGAAGTACGCTGGACTCTGAAAAATGGCCGTCTGGGACTAGGTGTTCAGTGAGATTCACAGATTCAATATTGACATTTTGTCTGCTGCTGGCAAATGAAGAGCGGCTCTTTTTAGCTGATAGCTGTGAGGCATCGTGGCTTTGCAGCAGCAGCAGCATAGACGCCCCGGGCCAAAGATGGGTTTTCAAAGCACCCATGAAATTCTTCTCACATGGAGCAAGACTGTACAGATGTGTGGTAGAAATGAAGGGGCTGAAAAGGGACACCGAGGGGTCCTTTGTTCCTGGCAATGATTCACTAGGAGCAAAGAGCGAAGTTTCAAAGTCCAGAATGAGTCTAATGTGCTTAACAGCTTTCCTATCAAATCAATGGGAGCAGGAGCACCTCCGAGTACTGTATGTACAGACTTACTGCTATAAGTTTAGCATGCTTGGTCAGAAGTATTGCAAAAAAATCTGTGATAAGGTCATGGATTGAGGAGGAAACATTTTTTGCTGTTGTTTGGTTTGGCACAGTAAATATTCCCGGCACCCTAGCCATCTCAATGTTATTTTCATTCCCATAAATCCTCATGTTTCCCAAGTGGAGCAAGAGCCAACACTTCAAAACTGAGCTGGATGCCAAAGAATAATGAATAGAAGGGAAGATTTTCCAGCAACTTATAAATTTCTGAAGACTGAAAAATAGAAACACTTAACACTTCCCACCTTTTTTGGAAAATAAGGTGCATTCTAAGATGAAAGCTATAAAGTGAGAGTGTACCTTTCATTTTTGCAAAGGTTACTTTATTTTTAAATAAAATCCCTGTTTTAGTTTGTGGAGGGTGTGACTGTTCAGAAAATTGCTGGTGACAAAAATGGAAGACCCAAAACTTCAGTAATTTTAGCCCTAGAGGGAAGAATAAACTAAACTGTTACTATTTGTAATACAGAATTAGCCAAACACAGGCATGATACACACTTAGAGAAAGGCATCAATGTCCCAAAGAACTTAATGTTGATGCTGATTGAAAAAAAAATATTCAAAATATAAGGAAAGAGGGGTTTTTTTCCCTTATAAGTAGACAGAACTGATAATTTCAAGGATTCATTGGGTTTTTACAATGCATGAAGTATTTCGTATTGCCTTTTGAGTAGATCATTCTTAGCCAAATGATTTCTCAGAGGTTTGAAAACAAAAAAACAGGTTTGAAAATTCAAAGTTCCACCCATGATTTGAGTAAATGTTGTTGCAGGAGTAGCTCAGTTACATACCTGACTACAGTGAGCAAAATTTAAAAAAAACAACAAAGAAGCCATAGTTAGAGGCCAAGCTCTGATGAAATATGAATGGATGTAACTCCCCTGACTTAAGTTTTGCTAAACCAATTTGGACCTAGATATCTGTGAAGATTTTCTATCTATCAGGTACCTAACCTGCATTTAAAAACTAGGCAATCCTATTTCTCTTCCATGCCTATTTATCTGAAGCTTCAACATGTGTTTTCTGCAAAAGAGTATGTAAACTAAACCACAAAGTCACATCATCCTGTTCAGAAATTTGCCACCTATGATGTTCTGATCTGCCCTGGAATCCTGTTTTTGTCAGTGTCCCTTTTGGGGACAAACCCCCTAAATTCTTAATATATATATAACTTGGCATATGTAGAATCTTGTTTTGTCTTTTGTAGATTTATTGACACATTTCCCAAAAATACGGCTTTGTAAAGCCCTGGCAATGTCTGTAATATGGAACTGAGAGCATCTGTTATTGGAGGTGGATGCTTTTCTGGTTATACCTTGCTCCATATCAGGATGTGAACTCCATATCAACATGTGCGCACCGCATCATTTTAATCCAAAAGAAATACATGAGCAGCCAGGAAAGAGGCATGGTGATCTGGTCCCTATGCCAGTCGAAGAGAACAAGAGGAGCCTAAGGCATACTCATAGTGCAGCTCAGAAGATAAGTAAAGAGACAGCCTAAGCCAGATCCAACTTGTCCTATGTACATGTGATGCTCACAGAAGAGTTACATTGGACCAAGTGAATTTATTATGGTTCTCCTGGAAGTTGGCATAACAGAATCTGTTTGGTGATATGAACCTGTTACTTACTTGGTTGTGTAATGGCAGGGAAATAGGTATAAGCAATTACGTATATAAGCAACTTGACTCATCATCTTCTTCAGTTTCACAAACTAAGGATGGGATTTGGAGGAAACTGGTCTATAGTATGATGACTGGCTTTTTGCATCATTTAAATGAAGAATAATTCCACTGCAGTCAGTTGAATTACATACAAGTAGAATTTATGTGTGTTAACAGAATCTAACTCATTCACTTCACTGGCATAATCCACATTTTCAGTGATAGAATTTGATAGAATCAAGTATAATGTGAATCTTGTAGCTATTCTGAAGTACTCACCAAATTTAGTCCATGTGCTACTGAAAACGTCTTACTGGGCATTAAGGAATGTATTTTGCAACTAAACATTTATGTGAGAAATGAATCATCAGCAAACAAATCCGCTTTACTCTATCACTAAGTGCAATATAATACCATGCAGTGTTACCAGGAACAACTGTCCTCCTCCTACCAGTAAGGGCATAAAATTCTTTGGTATTCTCCTTAGAGAATGATTCACCTATCAGAGGCATTTCCTTTAATCTAATTTATCTGTTGCTGTCAAAGACACGTATTTTTAAAACTTTATTTCTAGAGAGCCATTAAGTGATTAAAACCAAACGAGAGGAAAGAAGACAGTTGGTAGAACAACATAAATCATAATCGAAAACATCCTGGTAGTATAACATCGCCAGACATTTTGAATGGTTTGTGAGGCTCTGGAGTTCCACGGTAGTATGGCTTTTTAACATCCTGCTCAGTAGTTAAAGGGTATTCAACCTGATCTGCCTTTGTTGATAGCTGATATTATTTGACATTTTAACAAGGTTCTGTATTTGCAGAAGCATCTTATGGCACCACTTGCAACATCAGAGTCTATCACAAAAAACATTTTAACTGTTTTGCAAACAAACTTTCTTCCAGTTAATAATTAAACAGAGGAACAGCTTGCGGTACATGCTTGAAACTAATTTTACTATATATAGTTGGAAATGACAAGAGCACATGAAGATGTGACTGAAGCCTGGTAGCATTTAAATACTCAGTACTTCCTCTGTTACCTTGACTAGTGTAAAGTTGGTTCCCAAGGTAAAAACTAAGTGGTCTGCTGGCATATGGTATAACCTCCATTTGAGCGCTAAAAGCTGGATACTGTTTTTGTGAAACAGATGTTGTTGAGTGCAGCAATGCACAACTGACTCTATCTAACAGCTGGGAATCCTTCGTGACCCATATAGCTAGAAATAAACATGGTCCTATGCTTGGCAAAAGTGTAAGGAAGCAAATTTTCATTTGTTAAGGGCTTATCAAAATGAAGAATAAATGTTTTTAGCCATAAACTGATTTTATTCACAAGAGTAATCTTTCCAGCAGCTTATGCGATGGCCTCATAATATTACAGGCACCCTTTGCCAGATGAAGGCTGCAGTTGCACTGACATATAGTGCAGATGGAAAATAAACATCTGCCTCAATCAAGAGAGAAGACCAAAGACAAGGTTGACGAATATTATCTGGCATGACTATCTTTGCAGGAAAGCATATAAATGCTACAGGACCAAAACCACTGGCATCGTCTGGTGTTGTCCTTATGTGGTTACTGACCATGAAGAGAGATGATTAGTATGCACTCTCCAAGGAGGAGTAGTGCAGATGCTCAGGATGATATGATTCCAGCTCACTAGTATGTGTTTTGCTATAGCCATACTCTGCTAGCAGCAGAGCAGTTTGAAATATTTTTTTCTCAGGGTTTCAATGGCATTTTCTATCCTCAAATGTACCTCTTTTTGGGGAGTCGGGGGGAAGGGGAGGTTTAGCAGCAATTATGTTGTTAAACATAATTGAAAAATGGTTATAGTGGCAATTTTCAGCACTTTTTTTCTTAAACCACTTTAGGAAAAAATATTTCTGTCCTGCTCTAAACACAGTCAGTTTGTAGAGAAGGAGTTAAATGTGAAGATCATTCAATTGACATCAAACTATTCATCTGATTCCCGTTTTACCTTCGGGAGAGAGAGTAGCACACATTTAACGGAACTCTACAGACATGCACATACACACATACCTACTCTGAGCTGGTACGGGGTTCCTCTGGTTCTCCCACAAAGGATTACATGATGCAGGATGGATGCAGCTTCACAAGTTCTGTTTTTCTAGGAGGATTTCTTTGTCAGATTCAAATAGGAATCTTACCAGTTTCTGGTCATTTCGATGGTGCCTGATTTCATATTTAATTTTTGACTACTTAAATTCAAACTGCCCCTCTTTGCTCTGGAAGAGAGTTAGTTAGGAGGGACATATTAACTATTGTTCAGTCTTAATTAGTGGTTTTGTCCTGGTAAGAATTATATGCATGATGTGTATTAGCTAAACTAATGGGAAATTTACTACAGGTAGAAAACAAGTTTAGCATGAGGATGCAGGTATAAATTTGAAAGTTGGAGATCCCAGATCTGACCAAATCCTGGAGAACTACAGGTGATGTGCGCAGCAGAGGAAAAAAAGAGGGATCTGGAGTGTAAGGCATAATATTACAGGCACCCTTTTCCAGATGAAGGCTGAAGTTGTATTGACAACCTTTTAGCTGCATACAAGTCCAAAAACCACAGCTCACGGTAGTCTGTCAGACACAATTCTGGGGATATGTACACACAGATCACATCAGTGTGGCCTTTCCTATTTGTCCCTGAAATTGCATTAGGATTCAGACTTTGGTTTCTTAGGTGCTTCAGGAGCCAGCTGATGCTTTTGAAGCTGCTGGTATTAAATATCCACAGAACAAGCACAAGGAATTGAAATGGGCATCAAATACCATCTGAGGCTGAGGCAAGAGCATTGTCTCCTTTGACCTAGACAAATATTTCTATTAGAAGGACCTTGTTCAGGAATGTCTGCTCTGCTTGAAGCTGACTAATATGAGGGAGGTCCTCAAGGGGACTCAGGGTTTGAGTATAGTCAGAGCTACAGGTTCTGGACAGACTTTTAGACTCAGCTTTGCTGTTTCTTGGTGATAGCATGAGCCTCATGGTATTAGACAGTGTTTTCTTTAAGCTCCAGATCTTGGAGTGCAAAAGAATCTCAGGTTTTAAGAAATAAAAATTTACTTTGTAGAACAACTAAAAAGTGAGATTTCAAAGTCCAGAAATCAGAAGGGAAAGGGAAAGGGAAAGGGAAAGGGAAAGGGAAAGGGAAAGGGAAAGGGAAAGGGAAAGGGAAAGGGAAAGGGAAAGGGAAAGGGAAAGGGAAAGGAAAAGGAAAAGGGAAAGGAAAAGGAAAAGGAAAAGGAAAAGGAAAAGGAAAAGGAAAAGGAAAAGGAAAAGGAAAAGGAAAAGGAAAAGGAAAAGGAAAAAGAAAAGGAAAAAGAAAAGGAAAAGGAACCAGCACATACAGTCTCAGAGTGTTTATGACAATCTCCTGGTTGTCACATCTGCTTTGTTATTCTTTTCTTACAAATAAAGCTTCTCCCCTTTTGGGAATGTTCTGGGAACTCAGAATTTGACTTGCAAAGTTTAATGGGTGCACAAAATGACATTTCCCTGCCATGTGCCATACAAGATGTATCAAACAGAGGAATGCTAAAGAGGCAACTACAGCACCCTCTGCCCCCCACTTCCCCAGTACATATCTGCCAGCAGGCAGGGTGCAATCCCTAAAGCATTTGCAATTTTCGAGTTTTTTTAGCAGTACTTCTCGAAAGTCAACCACTGTAATAAGAAATATGTATAGGATAGGCTAAAACTGGCAAAGCCTCAGTTTGAATTTGGGATATTAAAGAGGATCTGGACCTTTTTCCCAGTTTTGATTTCTTTTTTTTTTTTTTTTTTTTTTTTTTAACAAGGGTTATTTCAACTGGTTGCCTCCCACCTCTCGCCTGCTATTCAAAGAGTAGTGTGTTTCCTTTAGGCAGTTTTCTTCCCTTATGTGCTGTTTTTATTTCATAGTCTAGCCCTCAGATTTGTCTTTCCAACTGTATCCCCAGCCAACATACTCTCTAATGCTCTAGTCTTAAAAAATTAATTTGAAGTAATAGACTAAAACAAGCTTGTTAAGGATGGTGCTAGCCGAGCCAATCACTAAAAGCTCTAGTTTTAAAAAAAATATATACGTGTCTGTATGTGTGTATGACACAGGGACAATAGGAAAGTGACTTTCTCTGAAGATGCATAGAGGTTCACAGGGTACGGCAGACTTCAAAATGCACAACATCATCATAACAGTGCCCTGAATATCACCCAAAATGCCTGCTACACAAACTGTTGCTTTTGATGACAACCATTTGCAACAATAAAAGTGGATTCTCAGTATTTGTACACGAGACAAAAGAAAACTCGGATCATCAAGTAAAGGAAATTAAAAGATGGGAGCGATGCTCTTCTCCCAGTGACATCATCAGTGAGGGCAGAACAGCTCCAGTGACTTCTCTAGATATGAATAAGGAATAACTTTCAGGATCACGATCCAAAATAGCCCTAACCTTGTTCAAGCACTAAGTCATAGAATGATCTTTAAACTACTTCTGTCACATTGCCATTTGGCACTTTCTTGCTGCAGTTAAAGCACTCGCCACAATACTTGCTTCTTAGCTTTTTCCAGACTCCTTGGATCTGTGTTGGATTTCAATGGTTTTATCATTTCAGACTCAAACTACTTTTCCTTTCTGATACATAGCCTGACAATTGACAGACTGAAATGGCACAGCCAGTCTTCTGTATCCATCAGTACCACTTGGCAAGTACTGTCAAGAGGTGATCTTGCCTACTTACCCAGTCAAAACTTTCATCAGTTTGAATGTTTGAGTATGGACTACAGGATTCAGTCCTTTGTACAGCTAATGCAGAAAAGGAGAAGACTTACAATGTTTTCATATTTTTTCAGTTATGTGTTATTTTTTGTTCTTTTTTTAAAGTAGCTCTATCACAGCTTGAAAAACAAGGATAAATTTAATTATGTCTGCCCTGGTCTGATGTTTTCTGAAACATCTTATTCTTTCAAAATTTTAATTTTTTCATCTGTTTTTGTCTTCTGCGTTCCATAGGCTTTCTGTTTGATACTAAATAGCAGCACTGAAAAAACGTGGTGAGATGCTGATAGAGTGAGATGACAGATTTTGTCATCCCTAACACGTTAGTCATTTGTTTGGCCTGGTATTTCTGCATAGGATACCAGTCTGTATAGTGATAGTGGGTTTCTCACATGATATACGATCAGCTAGAAATCAATATGGTTCATACCCTCACCAGCAATATCTGTATTTTCTATGGAAAACCAGGCATTTGAAATTATCCATAGATATTCCATAACATTAACGACCTTGTTCTTTATGGGGCTGCAAGTGAATTATGAATATATTTAAAACCATTCTGCATATTTACAGTTCTTACATCCTTTTTTACATTTTTAATATTTTCAAGCAACCTGAAGGCTGGTTTCATTTTGCTCAATGCTACTGTAATTTATTCCTTAATTTTAGGCTAAAATGGTCATCTAGGCCCCTATATACTCAGTGGAAAGATAAGTGCTTCCTTCTGAAGGACAATACACTACATCTTCCTAAATACTGATTTTCAGACCAGAGGAAGTCCTGTGTTCGGGTTCAGCTGGCTTAGATTGGAAAATTAACGTTTAAGCAGCTTGAGTTAACACAGATGGATAAGTTTCCAGCTCGACACAGCATACCACAAGGTAACACATGTGGAAGACACTTTCCTGGTTCCTCATACCCTCCTACATTGGTAACATGACAGGTACTGAGTTCTGATTTGCCTTGACCTTTAAACTTGGAAAGGATGAAGGATATTTTCTTTGTTAGGTGCTGCATATGTGTATATATATATATATATATATACATGCACAATATGTGTAAAATGAAAAAAAACCCACCCCTGGGTAGCCGACCTTGCGATCTTCTTAAGACTACGTTTTTTACTTGAGACCACTTAATCCCATCATGAGCACAAAGCTGTGCCTAGGAAGGACATCGAATTATTACAGTCACAAAATGGAGTGTTACCAACTCAGTCTGTGCCTCATTACTGCCTAAAGGGACAAAGGAAAGTGGACACAGTCTGTGACCTTAAGCAGGCATACCGAGGCCATTTTCACAAACTTTACCTCATTTCTGCGCACAAAACGAAGAGGCTGTGGCCTTCATGTGGGGAAAGGCATGGACAATGCACTGTAACACGGATACTAGCCAAGCTTTTCCATACGGCTCGTTCAAGCAGCAGATGAAACACTGGCTACGGTCATGGTTTGTGCTGAGATATGGGAAGTATGGCTGCCTCCATTTTACAGATGAGGACCCTGAGGCAGAGGTGTGACAAGCTGCTTGAAATAATGCGATGGGTTAGTGACAAAGCCAGGTTTAGGAGGCCCGTTCTTCAGTGCCTCAGCCCTGAAGACCATGGCTTTCCTGGTTCCTACAAAGCCACGGTTTGTTAATTATGTTCTTTTTGCCAAATAATGTTTATGGAAGCTGAAATATCACCGAGTTACTACTATCATAAGATATATATGAAAACCTAAACACGAGGGAGCCAGTTCTACAGGCTATTTTGATTTCAGTGAAATAAAGACATTAATAGAAGAATTTCAGGGCTATATCAGAAAATCCTTTCATAAAAAGAAAAGGAAAAAGCCCAGTAGTAACACATGGAAATGTAATCTTTTATTTTTAGAAGAATGGTAATATTTCTCCACAAGAAACACCTGATTAAGCAAACTTATTGAATAAGGTCCATTATGTCTGCTTGAAAAAGCTATAAGTTGAGACATTTTAAGATAATCAGATTGTAAAAGTGCACTAAATTCTCACCATTAAGCTACCTCACCTTCATTGAATCCTGAATTCTCATTACAACTAATCATATTTCCATGCAAAGTAAAAATAATTCAGGTACTTGAGACTGGGGTATATTCTGCTCTCAATACCCACGGACATCTCCTACTAGTAGTAACAGCAGTTATAAAGAAAGTGGGAAATATATGTATATCCCAAAGAATTTGCAGGGTGACAGGTACAGCCATTATTTTGGTGAGAAAAAAAAACAGGAAAGAAGCCTATGTATTCCAAACACCAGTTTATCTTCACACAGACAGAGCATTTATTTATCTGCAATTGGCAGCGCAGCTTCACTGAGGATGGGATTCATCTCATTTAGGCTAAGCCACCAAGAGTTAGGTGCCTAAATCTGAACTAGGTATCTAGAAATGCGTCTTTCTTTTCACTGTCTGGGACGCAGAGATGGTGATTTTAGGAGGGGCTGAGTATGTCTCTCTCTCTTCAGAACGACTTAAAATTTGAAATAAAAATTAGGTGAGGTACCTGCTAGCCTATATATCCTTTAAAGAAAATGTAACAGTTTTTACGTAGGTGCATCTTCATGTGAAGCAATGAAAGTAAGAATGGGGGCAGTCTCCAATTTCCAAGCAAAAAGGAAGAATTGGGGGGTGTGTCTGTCCCATTTCTGAAGATTGGTACAGGAGAGGAAGATATATTACTTGGCAAAGTCAAGAGATGAGATTTGTAGCAGTTATACCTGGTTTTGCAGCTGTGGAACCTCTTTCCCAAGGCTTGCCTTCACCTGGAGCTGGTCGAACAATTAACTTGAAATAGGATTGTTAACCTCCTTTTTGTGAACCAAACCATTTCAGTCACCTTTGCTGATATCTAACGACAGTCAGATACAATATTCTTAGCTGCTTACAGCTCTTGATTTCTTTATTTGTCTCACGTGATTGGTCAGTGAAACTTTTCCTAAAGGAGGGATTCTTGAGGCTAATCCCAAAATTTGCTGAATTTCAAAGACATGGTCTCAGTTTAAAAATCAATTCACATTTCTACTTCATCTAGTATATTTCCGATATTTTTCTCCTGGTTTCCACACTAAAGTTTGAAGCTTGGTCCTTACATGGGATACGTAATTTATCTGCTGAATGAATCTCATCACCTGCTTACGACTTCCCGATGTTTTTGTTTGTTTATTCTGAGTGTTGAATTCCTCCGTTATATTTTAGTGCGGGATTTAGTTCAGCAATTCATTTCAGCTGTCTCTGGAGATCTGATATCCACGTGACGCACGTTGGTCACTCCTATCTATTATTTCAGGGAAACTTAAACTTTGCAAATGGGGATTTAGCACTTTCAGAAAGGCTAACGCAATAAAAACTGGCTTGGTCTTACAGGGTGCTTCCAGGGGTGGGACTCGGAAGTGAAGCTGTGAAGAAGACGGACCCTCTCGGTGGCGTGCTTTTATAGCCCATCCTGCTGTGCATAGAGCTGCACTCTGTAGCCTTACAACTTTCACGGTGGGGGCGACACGTTTATTTTTTTGGCTAAAAAAGAAACATTTTTACCACTGAAATGGAGCCTTCCTGTCCTGCAGCATGGCTGAAAAGAAAGCCAAGCTGGTTAAAACCAAAACAACACAATGAAACGAAACAGAGTGCAGCTGCCTCCTCAGGAACATCCCTGCAAGGCAGACAAATGGATACATTTATTTTCCCAGATTTATTTGCTAATGTAAAGATCCCAGTGCAAGCATTAGCACTTCAAATCATTATATAGTTCTGGGGCAATCTTGGGAGGAGTTGAATTTCATTAAAACAAATTAGTAATTTGAGATTGCAGTAACTGTAGATATAATCTTGTTCCCATATATTTCATGGTGCAGTACAAAGGAAACCATTCCTCAGACAAACGCTCCATAGCTAAGCATCACCTTGCTACATGAGTAAATTGAGCAAAATACACAAAAAAATATCTTGGCTTCCTTTTAAGTTTGCACCTCTGTGACCAGGTAGAACAGGTAGCACTTTCATATTTCCAAATGCTTTTGAAGTAGTAGATGAAATAGTTGCATGCTATTTAGCAAGAGAAAGCACCATATTTATTACTTTAAAAAGAGGAAACGGGACACTTTTCCCTGCTATTAAAGATCTCGCTTGCCTGTCCAGCTGGCACCAGGTGATCGTACCCTTAGTGCGAGGTGTTGCATCCCTGCTGGAGCCAGAGGAAGGGACTGCATTGCTCAGCAGAGCGCGGGCCAGAGCACCACCGAGGGCACAGCAGCCTGCCCACCTCCTCGTAGCCACGCTGGGCTGCATGTTGCACCCCTTCAGTCCTCACTCCATGCCGTATCGGTTCTTGCAATGACCCTGGCCTGACTTTGCTGCCAGAATTCAGCAAGGTGAAATCACTGTCAGGCGTTGTGTGTTACAGGCTGGTGATGGGATAACTGCACAAAAGCCACTTTGTGCCGCAGGCGGGAGGGACACGGCTTCTCTCTCAGGGCGAAGGTGGGATCAGGCTTTCTCTTCACAAGCACTGGAGCTCACTGAATGTCCATGCTGCAGCCTGGGCTTCTGTCCATATGCTCTGGGCTTAAGCACAGACTCGTTATGACATAGCTATAGCCAATGAAACCCAAGTCCCTCCAGAAAACATGTTAGAGAGGCTCAGAAATCTGCATATAAAACTACAGCAGATATTTAGTCGTACCTTTTTAATGTACCATCCTTAAGAGATGGGATGCTAATGGGCAGGATGGTTTTGTCACTGCTGTGTGAGTGGGAAGGGCAGTTGAGACCTCCAGTGAAATGTGGACAGCCCATATTGCCCATCCCTGCAGGGCAGAGCACTGCGGCCAGCGTATCTAATTAGGTTCTGGTGCTTCAGTTTGGACAGCCTGTATGGGCAAATAAATCCCATCCTGGTATATCTTTCACTCTGCATTGTATGCTCTACACAGGTTAGACTTTCCCTAAGCTATATGAGTTTTTTCATGGTGCTGCATGGCCTGTGACACTGCAGTCTCTGAGATATTGCATGACACAAGCTAAACCTCTGCCTTCTGTCCTCTATGCAAAGCTTTCCAAGCCACCTCCAAACAGAGACAGCGCCGTGCCTTTCACCTAGAACAAAAACCAGGAATTGGATTCTTATTCACATTTTCATAACCATAATATACAGAGAAAATCAGCAACAGAAAAGCTGTGTCCGCATACTGAGAGAGAGCCTGGGCGCGTGTGGAACATACCGCTCAATTCATTAAGCTTGAAGAAGTAAAATCAGGTGTCCTTGCATGGAGAAATCTCAATGTGTAAAAAAGTCCCCTTTAAAACTAACCTCAACTTTGTTTTGCAAGAACCGGTCTGCACAGCATTTTAGCTCTGATTAGAAAACTACCCTGTGAATACAGCAGTCAGTCACCAATGACAGGAACAAGAATTTTTCTGGGTTTTGGTAGTTTGAGGAAGGCATTGTGATCAAATAGCAGGAGCATACATCTAGCCCCAGCTGCTGACTAATCTGCATTACAGTGAAGATTTAAGCATGCAGATATCTAGAGGCACAGTTTAACATGGGAACAAACAATTTAATCATAAAATATGTATTTCAGAAAAAATACTTCTTATGGCTTCTTTTCATGAATTAGGCTGTTCGTGTTGTGTATCTGTGAAATCGTACAGGGATTTAATAACTTTTGTCAGTACAGATAAACCCTCCAACTTACACAAGGAGTGTCAGACCTCAGTCCTTGTTCAAATGTGTCTTGACAAATCTACCACACAATTTTTGTGCTTCATTTCAAAACCTTGCAGAAAGTCTTACTCTGCCTAGTCTAATAATGCGTAAACAATGTTTAAATAGAAGAGCAGAAAAGTGAGCCAGTGAGTGAACACCAGGCTCCAGCAGAAGGGTGAGGGAGCGCAGAATTCTAGCCAGCTGTTTCCCGGAAATCCAGGAAGAAGGCAGAATGCCACTTGACAATTTTTTATTCTTCTGGAAGAAACAGTTGGAGATCATATGCTCTCTAGCAGTTAGAATAACAAAATAAGTAGTCCTTTTGCCAGCAGCAGTAGAAAAACACTTTTTTGTCCCTTCTGTACTTTGTACTGTGTTTCCTAAAATCACATACTGATATCACAGTCGTGTTCAACCTGTGAGATTTGAACAGTACATTGCGCTAAAATTTGATGGTTCTGCTGTCTCGTAGGACAGTATCCTTGTATCATTTACAAACAAAGAAAAAAAAAAGAAAGCTCATCTCATTTTATACATCTGATACACTTCAGAGAAAGCAGTTCTTCAGAAGTGCTTTTACGAGTCCTGAGAGTTAGTCACTTCTAGCAAGGACAGGGAAGCCAAATGTGGTGTTTTCATCGGTAAAAAGGAAATAGTCTAGCTCAGGCTCTTGGAAATTCCCAAGCATTCCCCCAGCAAATAACTGAGCTGGAGAACCACAGACATCCTCAGACACAGACACACAGTGTGTGCCACCAGAGCTGGGAAGCTGGAAACTTCATCGCAGTTTCCTTTCTTGTATGTTAGTCACATAAGACAAATCACACCGCAGCGAAGATGTGATACTTCTCAGTTGCCCTTAATAACCGCTCACCTGTGACTAGGACAGCAAACCTAGCCCTGGAGAAGTCCTTCCCAGCTTGTTTTTAGAGAGTGAGGAGGCAAGCAAGCTGTGGATGGAGACAGAAACCCTGCCTTGATTCTCTAGAGTCGCATGGAAAATCCAGATACTTTTTCACCACTGGCTCCTGGATCCGTGTTATTATAGGAAACAGTGGCTTGCTATATGAATACTTCCTGAAATTCCTCTGCTTTTTCAGACCTGCCTCATTCTGTTTTGGTGGGGACAGTAATTGCAGCCTATCTAAAGGAAGAACAAGTGAAATCGTACACTCTCTGACTATGGAAACTGAAAAATAATGACATTTTTGGCAACATTAGTCAAAGAGTTCTTTGACATATCTTTTTGTTCATTCAGAGACTGACTTCATCCTCTGACTCATGCCTTGATAGCTGTTGATAATTATTGAAGCCCATTTAGCATGCTATCTATTAACTAAGGCAGAGACCCAGTGTAAGCATACAGAGTGCTGCTTAGGTGGGCAAGCTGATCTGGTCTAGAAGACCACATGGGAGTATGGCAAGTCTTCTAGCACAGAGAGGACTTGCCTAGTCTAAAAATTGGTCACAGACAATGTAGACATTTTTGAAGTCAGCATACAGCAGAAAATCAGCAGAGTGGAGAGAGAGTTCTGGAAGGTCTATTAAGCTGTCTGCTAATGAACATCATTTCCCACCAGCCCCAGTGACAGTTGCCCACAAAGAGTATTTTCTTTCAAAAGATGCCTGCCATCAGGTAATGTTTGCTTTAAGCTTCCAACCTTTTGCCGCTTCTTGACACTCCTCTTGAGATGCTATTTCAGGGTTAACAACAAAGAACAACTTCTAACTTAAAACACCTGTAGAAATGGACACAGCCTGCAAACACTGCATGATCCAGTTGGCCAATTTGTACTACAAAACTTAAGTAAAAGTTATGGGAAGCCACTTGTTTTAGTGCTTTGATCCACATTGTGCATTGTCCTGGTTCACTGTCCAACAGATGGCTAAATGATGCAATTAGTATTAAGGAAAGTCCTTCAGCAAATATGGTCTATTTGCTATTACAATGGATCAAAAGTGAGCATTTCTTGTTTTGCATTCCACGCTTTTTTTTAGCATTGGCAAAACAAAGAATTAAAGAAACAGATCTCCTTAATGCATCTCTCGCATCCCTCCCACCGCTGCCCCCACCTTATCCTCATTTTCATGCTATAATCCTAGGCCAACGAGCTCAAATGGCCACATTATTTCCTTGAATAAGTCTCTCTTTATTAAGGTTTGTTCCAGAAGCTTTTGACAGAACGAAAAAAAGCAGTATGAGGAATGTCACTGTAACAATGTAAATTGTATGCCTGCATTTTTTATTAATAAGGCAAGGCTCTCCAAGGGACTAAGTTACATTCTTTTATGAGATTAAATTATTAGACCTGGAACTGAGAAGGGCCTTGTCCTATTGTTGAAGAGGCTGCTGGGGAGCATGGAACTGCAGGGAGCATTGGCGAGTCATGGTGATATCTTATTTCTCCATAGAGAACTAATATCCCAGCTGCTCCAAATGCACCTGAATGGGTACTAGAGAGATGAGGAAGCTAACTTGTGGCAGATGGGACCAGACCAAATGGTCAGTGAAATGAACACATTCAACTAATGCACTAACCATCTCTAAACTGTTCTCCATCAATAATTTAAGGCCTTATGTCATAGTTTGTTAAAAATTATCTTTGATTAGTTATGTTATTAATACAATATGCATATTACAATAGTGTCACATTTTCTATCCATCAAAGTCAGAATAAGTCAATATGAGTGCATCAATAATTTATATTGGGTGTGCTAGTCAATTTTCTGCATGCAATAACATTGACTGCTGGCAATTACTGAATGCAACTGGTGCTTTACCTCTATATTCAGATTTTAAATTAGGTCATATTTGTTTCCTAAACTACATGTAATACTGGATTATTTGAGGTTTGCTGTTGATTTTTAAAAGCTGAAGTGTGTTTTTACATAAGGCTCCAAGCAGAATGAAGCAGATAGTGTCTGTGATATTTCAGAAATAAAAAGAGACATGACTTACCGCATGTTGCTCCTGTAAGATCTAGCAATGTGTAAAACCCTCACTTAGTTTTTCTGGTATGAGTGTAAGTAGAAAGCATTATCCTTAATTTAAATGCATTTACAGTATCACAGAACAGAATCTGAACCACTGATTTGCAACCCTTATGCATTTGGTTTCACATAAAATAGTACCCCACTGAAAACCTTATTTGGATGGTGGCCTCAGGGGGGAAAAAATTAGTTACAACTTGTGTAGGGCTTCTAAATATCAATAGCTTTTTTTTTGTTGTTGTTAGGATGCCGTCAGACTTGCATCAGTAAGGAATTATCTTCCATAACTCTATGGAAATCTACCTTTAAGGGATTAGGCCCCTCATCTGGAAAGGTCAAGTCACTCTATAGCCTGCATTGCTATTTGCAGAGCAAAGTTATTTATTCTGCTCCAGCTAGAGCTGAGTGTGCTAGTGTCTGTGTCAACGCTAACAGAATCTAAGACTCACTTGTTTAAAACAAAAATTCTTTACCTTTGATTCAACAAGCTATGGGAATTCATTTCTGAGGGCAAGTCCTGTACGTTGATAACCTTCAGCATTTTGTCTTCACGACACTTTTTCCTTAGTTTTTGATTCCTCTGTAAGGCTTCTCCCTTCTTCCATTCAGTCAGATTTTGATTTTTGGAAACTTGGAGTGCTTTTTATGGATTATGATGGGAAGATACTTGTGTGGTTCCATAAATTATGTAATCATTGTGGACTTCAGTAAAATAAAAATCTGTCAGAACCAAATTCTTTCCTCTGCTTTTCCTTTTACAGAAAAAGACAAGGGACAGATTTTAGAGGCAAAAGACATGGGGTCCAGCAGAACGTGGAAAAGGCTGCTGCAAATCAGCAGATTTTCCTGCTGGCCTTACTCACAGAGGATCGAGAATTCCCTCTTGCTAGGCAGTCAAAGAGTCTTCAGACGCGAGCCCACTGGGCATACACAACAGATAGCAATAATGCTAGTATTAACTCATCTTCTGGTTTTATTCTTAAAATAGAAATATAGGTTCGGATATTGTTTTTCTTTTAGCTAAGAAAACCAGGTACAGATGAAGAAAAAAAAGAATGAATCAACACTGTTCTCTTAAATGAGGTAAGATAAATTTACTGAAAAACTCTGGAATGTTACGTACTGAAACTAATTTCTGGTAATTTTTGTCTTGATATACCTCTATAGCAGGTAGCTCAGCAGAATTTCTGCTGTTGTAGCAGCCCATTCCCTACCTATTTTGATATCATAGGCACAACAGAGGAAATAATTGAATCTGTTTATTGAATGAAGAAGAATTCTTAAATGTAACAGAAATGTTTTGGCAGTTTCAGCCTATACTCCAGTGATAAGGGATCTACATGTCACCACAGCAGCTCTGAGCTGCCTCAGTATCCACCCTGTCACAGCTGCCTTCTGCTGCTGGAGCAGTAGACATGCGTGAAGTGGGGTTAAGGTGGCTGCTCCCTGAGCAGTTTGTTTTGATACCATCAGCCCTATGCGTGGTGTTCTTGTTGTGCTCTTTTCACTCTGAATGGTCTTCATACTCACAGCCACAAAACATGACAGAGTTCAAGATACCAGCTGACACTGGTATGCCACGGAGCTTCGAGACCTCAGCTTAAGGAGCATGTTCGTGCTCTCTCTTTTACTGCTGGGACATGCAGCTTCCCAGAAGTCATCTCCTTTGTCTTTCTTGTGTCAGGTGTGACCTGAATTTCATACAAGCCTCAGTAACCTGGTTTACGTGCTAGAATTCCCCACCTTAGGAGGATTACATCAATAGCATATACTATCACCATCACGTTCATCGAGAGCAACATGTATGTCCCTATAAAGGTAGACAGGTGTTGTGCAGTAGAGATGTGCAACGCAACACCTCTCTGAGAGCCAGAGCCCCTTAGTCCCACGCTGATTGCTCTGACTGCTTCGTTTTGCTTATGACAGAGTCATTCTGTGAGCCAGTTGGAGGCCTTGTGGCATGAACACCAAGAAAGGAAAATGAACTGCTACTATTTATGTCAGACTAGTAGTGCACATCATACCAAACTTCCATTCTTTTCAGATTTACATATTGCTTAAAAATATTTAAATAGTTTTCTAAAACCTTATGACAGTCAATTTCCATTTCTGTGGATTGTGAAAGCAAAAGTGCAAGCAAATCACCTCTAGAGTAAATGCTGAAGTTCTTAGGATTTTTAAAACTCTTCATTATAAGAAAGCTATCATTTAGGAAGGAAAAAGTGAAAACTGAATCCAATAAACGGTTCCAGATCTAACTTCTATAATAAAGAAATAGAGAACAACAGCCTGTTGTAGTCATCATCATGAAAAGCCACTTAATTTACAGAGAAGTATCCACTCAGGTGCAAATTTTGGCTAAAAAGCAGAGTGTTCCTGTTCTTCTGGTAGTCTCTAGGGATCACCAGACAGCTTGAAATCAATATTTCCAAAGCACAGTGTGAGTGTTTTGAACCCAGTGCAATAGTCACCTGGATCACCAACTCAGGATAGTTGCACCTGCTCTGAAGCCCACTCTGAAAGTTGCAGCATAGGAGAGAAGGAAAGACATACGAAGCAGGTAAATGGTATAGAGCAGAAGTCTGCACCTCTCCAATGCCCCTATAAAAGCAGACAGCTTCATTGTTTGAAGTAGGTGTACTAATAATCTCAAAATTAACCTAATTAATTTATGATTATGGAATCAAGTGTTCTCAGAGCAAAGGGAAATGAGGTCTTCAGTGGGAAACAGCCATTTCTGTTCTTCCTGTTTGCTTATCTGAAGAGCATGCAATGCCAGTCCTGGATCTTAGCATCTGTCATTTCATCAGGACTGTACATTTAAGCGGACTGTGCAAAGTCGGACAGTCACAGAGATAACTTTAATGGAAATGCATTCTTAATGTAACTCTTCTGCCTACAGATAGTATAAAAGATTGTAGGGAGTATCTGAATATTTAAAAATATTTGGTTAACTGATCTCAATTCATAAGCTTTCTCTTCTTCCCTTCCACAAAGATGTTTCCACTAAACACCTGCTGGTATGAACCACACTATAAAGAGGAGCTATCAACAGAAGGGAATTTTAATAAACACTGTTCTTTGTTCCTTGTATTTTAATGACTGATATAATTAGAATGAAGGTTAAGGGAATATTTGTTTTCCTTCCCCTCAGGGCTACTTTGAAACAGTTCGACTTGCAAACAGCATTTCAAACTCTTGCAGCTATAATGCGTAAACATTCTGATGTTGTATAAGGGAAAAAAAAATGGTTAAGCAGCAAGAGCACCACCCAAACTCTATTTGCCAAGTGATTATAGCAAAGGACTACACGAAAGTTAGCAGTCTCAAACTCTGTTGCTACATTATCCCCAACTGATCCAGTTTTGTAAACCGCCTTCCAGAATCCAGGCAATGATGATACATGTTCCAGAAATGTTGTGATGCTTGGTAGCTCAGTTTTTTCAGAAATTTCCTAGGGTCTAGATACTAGCTGTGTGTCAATATTCATATTCACTTACGTTGGTAATTAAAATATGTTAGTTCAGCTAACAGCTTAAACTAGACATCATCTTCTACTGATTCAGACAAACTGACATTAGAAAAAGTGAAGATGTTTTTTTCTAAACCTCATCATGAACAGGTTAGAGACTGTGTTGCACAGTCCTTCATACCAGCCATCTTCATGATGATAGAATCAACTGCTAATACAAGCTTGATCCAGGTGAAGTGTGAACTCACAATTGTCTGTCAAATTAGTCAGAATACATATTTCACTCTGTCCGTATATTTTTATGTAGCTCTGTGTCAGCTGGGGGGAGGCTAGGTGATGCCTGATTTAGCGAGCAATTACAGCTGAATGCGTAGACAGTACTTGACCTGTCATAAAACCTGCTGTACAAAGACAAGTCTTCAAAAAATTTTGAGAGAGTTTGAGCCAGTTGAATGAGTTCATACTAGGCCAGCACTTCTAAAGTTGTAAAGGACCAGAATTTGGGTTCAGTCAAGAACCAAATCCTTAAGTACTCCAAAATTTGTGAAACACTACCAATCCATCTGGCACTGGATCCAGCATCATACCTAACTTTTGGGTACCTGACCTGCAGAGTCAGAAATCCATGTTTTTCTCTTCTCTGCCTGAAATCTTCTCCATAAAGATATGGAGAACTCCACATTTTCTAAGTGTTTCAGAGGCAGAACAGTCCAGAGAGAGCTATCATTTGGCCCTACCAAGTATTTATACTGAAGTATATCCAGAAACTTCATATATGCTCCCTGTACATGCAGGTTAATAACAGTACCTAAGTCCAAACCCTTCAAGAAGCATTAGATGAATCTTGCATGCCAGATAAAGTTATTGTGGACAGGTAAGAGCGGACACTTTTTTTCTGGAGTGGATGGTGCAAGCAAGGTGTGGTGGTGCAACCCCCCCTGCCACTCTCAGGCCTCTCGATATTTGGCGTGATTCTCTCCCCACCTGGGCCACATAATAATACCATGACCAGAACAATACAGAATGGTCTAACATTAAAGGAAGAAATGGTGGAAAGCAATGGACTAGAACACCAAGGCAACCCCTTGGTTTACCTGGTTCCCATGGCTCCTACCGTTTGAACATAATAACTCTAATCGATCACTCCTGACAACATATGGATCATGGCCACAGAGAGGGGAATACCAGGACCACAAGTCCTAACAAGTCCTGCGCTTGTGTAACCAGTGGAAAGTACTGGACTATTCCATTGTCCAAGGTGGGCTGGAGTGGAAAAGTACCTGACAAAAGTCAATTATCTCAGATCCTATAAGTAGTGATTCTAGTGAAGACCCTTTGAGCTCTTCTGGATTGCAGCGGGCTGTGGCCAGTATCTCCCCTGTCAGGTAAAACTTCTCGAAGACAACAAGGCCAGGGCAAGACATTCCCTCTCAAACCACAGCAATTGCCCGTTGAGGAATGCTGATGCATTGTGAGTATTTACTATAGCTCAGAAGGGAAATTTTAAATATAGACTAGTCTCTCTTTTTCATCCACCTCTCCGTTTATATGTTTGTATGCTTTAGCTTTATGGATGTGGATGTTCTTCCATTTTCCGTGCACGTGTAGGAGTTAAAAGGGGTACCCGCCGACTCTATAAGTCGTGTGATACTAAGAGATCTTCGATCTCAGCAGTTATAAACTGCGGTGTGTGCATGTTCGTGTAAGTGTGTGTGTGTGAGCTCACATTCCTTGTTTATATGTATATATATTAATCTGAAATCTGTGTTTTGCTCTTATATATATATATATATATCTACTGGTTTGGGATACCTTATAGTAAGTCAGTGTGAATCTTGTCATCTTCGAATCTGTAATCAAGTCGTTGTTCATTTATTTAGTTAAATCACTTTGCAAACCTTTAACTCAGTTAATGATTAAGTGCTGCTAGAACTCAATCTCTTGATCTGCCTCAAATCACAAATAAACCAAATTGCTGCTAAATCATAACTGTGTCTGATACTTCCATCCCGCGACACAAGGTCTACTGGGAGTAGATATACAGTTTGCTGGTAAGATCATCACGGAGGAAAGCATCCCTGCAAACTGACAGGTAATTTTGAGAACCAGATCCACTACAAAGCAACTTGAATCAGCTGGCCAAGTTGCACATAAAATAAATACTCTTCTAAGGCTTTACAATTAGCATAGGCCAAAGAACACATCCGGGCAGAAGTACAGAAGCACAGATCATAGCACTGGGAACAGGTCAACCTACTAGAGCCATTAAAAAGGAGGCGGCAGGGTCCCAGATCCAGTGGGAGAAAAGGCAAGGATTTGGGAACATGAGTAGATCAAGTTCATTGTAGAAGCCTGGAGGTGTTGAGGTGGAATTGCCGAGTTATAAACAGACTAGACAGGACAGCAGGTGATGCCACAAAGCATGTTGCCAACAGTCAATGCCACAAAGCATGTTGTCAACAGTCTTCTTCACATACTAGGAATTCTGAGTGATTTGATAATTGAATATGGACTCCTTCACATCCACGTTGGAGGATCAAGCCCAGTGCCTTGTACTGATGGTTGGCTGGCCCATGGGAAAAACTGCATGTGTAGTGTGAGTACAGATCATGGTAGAACATTTACTTCACCACATCTTCTTGATTCGCTTTGTCAGGGCTGCACTGTCTAGAGCTGCTTCTATGAAATTATACCCATGAGCTGAAAAGACGTATTCTTTTTCTGTTGCAATATTTAATCTGTAGAAATAACAACCATCATTTGTTAGTTCAGTCCTGGGTTTTGGTCATCAAGATATTCAGCCAGTACTGTACTTTACCTGCTACAGTAATGACACAAACAAAAGCAGATAGTGACAATCATTTTTGCAAAGCAGAAATTCTGTCCCAGGATTTTGGTGGCTCATATTACTAGAATATTACATAAGATAAACAGGAAAACATCTCCAGCTTTTGCATGCAACAATGTGATGCACATCTCTAAGGCAGATTTTAACTATATATCAAGGAACAAACAGATACAGAGACGATCCATTTTTTTTCTGCTGAGGCAGTATTCAATGTATCAATGCCAAGTGAGAATTGCTTTTGTTGCTATTTCATACAAAAAATGTTGTTTATAAAATGGCTTGGTATGAACATTCCTAACCCAAAGTCATGTCCTTTAAGTATAATAAACTTTATATTTGAGGTTTGGGGGGAGGAGTGACATTTATTACTGAGGAATTTAAAACAGCATGTACAAGCTGCTTCATAAAGGTTCTCTGAGAGCTGGCTGAAATCAGAACCATCACTAGTGACAGTATAAATCTGATGGGGTTTTCCTGTTTTTAATGGAAGTACTTCAGCTCCCCACTTCACTACCCACTTTTATTCAATTTCCTACATATTTAAGCAATCTATGGCTTTTGCTTTATGTTTTTATTCAGGTGTAATTTATTAGCATCAAAAACACAATCAGAAGTTGCTCCTTTATGTCAAGATGAAAATAAGCAGAACTGACCCCAAAACAACATTAAGGAAATGGCAACTTCTGTGAAACTTTCCTGGTAGCCAAACCTGTCAGAGCACCGGCATGCTGAGAGTAGATCCTGGGGCCACCTCACACACCACCTCTGGTCACAGTCCCTGGGTGAAGCCACTCTGGTATGCAGCACACAGCAGCGCTCGCTTGGGGAAAGTGGATCCGCAAAAATAAATAAATAGTGGCAATGCCAAGAGGAGCTCCGAAAAAACAGCATCCTGATGCTCAGCTGCCGGCTGCACAAGGCTCACGCGCCGTGTGCTCAAGCCTCAGTGGCGAGAGGTCTTTCCCTCCCAGCAGATGGTTGTTGCCCGGGTCAAACACTGTCATGGTGCCTGTGCTGCAAAGTCCCTTCGAATTTACAGTAAATTAACAAAACCAGACATAAACATAAGAGAATTAAATGACTGAGTTTATCTTCCTGGGTTTAGATAGCATTTGGCCTCCTGGCAGCAGATTTCACTGTCTTTCTTCTCTGGGAGCAAAGGCTGCATTTTGCAGGATCCTTTCTTTTCCGATCTACCTGAACCCTTTGCAGAGGAAGCCCTCCAGAAACATGAAGGTTTCTCCAGCTTTGCCCCCATCCTGCTTTCCTTGGTCCTACAAAAATCTGGCTAAAATGCTATAGCAGGAACAAACCTGAACGTTAATCATTCCTAACTTTTGTGGATTACATTACATCAGTGAATCTCCACTGAAATATTTATGGTAGTGGTAATTTGTCAGCAAATGCTACTAAAAGCACGTGAGGACTGGAAATACCTTCCAGCAAGATCCAATCAGTAATACCAACTGATTATTGCTATCCCCAATGCTTGTACAGTCTCTTAGACTTATTAATATATAATGCTGCCATTCAGATTTAGATTAATATTTCTACACTTTCATTTCCTGGGACACTTTAAATTGGGTGAATGACGGATGCCATTACAGTTAAAAGAGCTCAAAGCATGGCTGCAGTAAGGACAATTGCCAGCCGGGGTCTTTAAAAAGGAATTTCAGCAATTTATCCAACACGTGAATTTTGTTACACACAAATACAACTTTACCCCAGGCCTGTGATAGTTTGGCCCTACTTAATAATAATTTTAAATTTTTATCACATAGCTGTAATAAGAAAACATCGTTTTGCAAGAACATTGTGATCTACCCGGCTTATCTTCTGAAGGGTGTTTGGTAAACACAGCTTCCTACTTTAGATAATTTTTTCTCCTCCTACAGAGTGGCCCAAAAGGGAAATTCCAAAATTTACACAAGAAAAATAATCACTGCATTGCCATTGTGTGAGCTTAGAAAATGTGGTCACATTTTTAAAATTCTTTTGTTTGGATTTTTTGTACATGGAAGGCTGTAGCTGGAATATTAATCTCATTGTGGTTCTTGTTGGAGACAGTAACCAAAGTTGGAGTCTGTTAGCCAGGATCTCACCTGGTGCAAACTTGCGTCACTCTCCTAAGACCGATTCAGCTTCCCTGGTTCACAGCGTCTGGAAATCTGGGTTTTTTTCCTCAGTTATCCTGTCCTGATTCTCCAAAGGGATCTATAGGGCTGGTCCCTCTGGGGAGCCCCGCACTTCCATGGGTCGGTGTCCAGTGGTGCCATGCAGCTGGCTGGGTGGGCGGTCAGTCTCTGGGGCTCTCCCTGGCCCTCCAGGTCCAGCTTGGCTTGGAAGCACTGCTGGGGTGGTGTCCAGCTCAAAGGTTTTCCTTGCACGTTGCTGTAAAGCAGCTCAGTTTCTGCTGTTATTTATACGGTAGCATCTTCCCTCATATACCTCAGGCTACTGGCATGAAGAAGCATCACTTAAAAAGTAATTTAGCAAATAAGTATAGTTTCCCTAGGGTGCAAATAAGAGGAAAAGTTGTAGTAAATAGCTAATGTAAGCAAAAGGTGCCTTGGGGGAACCCTAAGAATCACTTCTTTGAAACCAGCAATAACTTCTGGTGCTATTGGTCCTGAGGCAGCAGCAGTCAACATTGTTTAAAAAAGCTCCCTTATGGTGTACTCATTAATTAACTGCACTGTTTGTTGATTCTAGATTGATTCAGTTTGTTCTCAGGAGAGCGTTTTTGGAAATTCAGTAATGCCTTGATGCAGAATTTCATCTTCAGGCCCTAAATTCCCAGGATGCTGCTTTACTGGGACATATAGAAGATGAAGTAAAAAGGAGAATTTGTTAGACAAAAATGATAATCAAAATATTTTAAATTCAGATGTAATTTTTGAAGATTTTCCCCACAGAGCTAAAAAATTACCTGCAGCAAAGTTTGACTGACAGGCAGGCTTTATCAAACAGAGAACAAGACAAATGGCATGCAAAACAGAGAGGAAAGTATTTGCTCCTAATTACTCGAGAAAGCATTTTAATTAAGTTGTTTGCCAATTAATGCCTCATTTTTAACATTCCATAAATATTTAAACATGTTTCATAAACTTTTCTTCACAGGGAAACACTTGCGAATGTTGTTAAAGAGATTATTTGGGATCTCTTAATGTAATACACTTTAGAATTTAAGTTTTATTTGCTCTTCTTGTGAAATATAAGCAAAGAAATACATCACTTCTTATCAGAAATGGCATATCAATATGTCTATATCAAATCTATATCAAGAAGATATTTGAAACATCTTCATATGAGGACTGTCCTGTTGTATGAATGAGAATCTGGGAAATTACGTTGAACTTGAACTAGAAACAGACTAGTGAAATGCAAAAGCAGGTAAGTGCAGATACTTCTCCTTTTTCATAGTCCTTCAGACTGATCACTCAGTGCTGTTTATAACCAGTCCTGCTACTAAAAAGTATTTCAGTTCAGCAAAAGTTAATTAAGAAAAAATAAGAAGCAAGTGGCAAGAAGGAGAATTGGAATGATCTCGGTAGCGCTCAGGCTTCATTCAGGCTGCATCTTCACCCAGACACAGCTACACCCTTCGTCCACAGGGACTTGCTCAACCTGCAGGCTTAAACTCTCTCTTCCCCACTCTCGTTAGAGCAGAAACCTGCTCCTACACTCACATGCACTGTGAGTGGAAATGAAAGTACCCAGACTCAAACCACTGCTCTCTCCATCTCAGCAAGACTCTGGTTTTCTGCATACAGAAAACAAATGCCTCTTTCTCCTCATGTTTTAACGGCTTCCTGTTTTTGTGGAGCAGCTGACTCTTTATTTAAAACACAGGCGCTTTATCTGTTTATTTATTCGTTCATTTGTTCTCCCTAGAACTTTCCTTACTCGTCCAAGGTTTGTTTGCTCAAAAACCCACAACTTCCCTTATCTCAGATCTTTACTTTAGATTTTGAAACCCAGATCCTGCCCCACCCCCCCTTTTGCTGTCATTAGTCATTTATGCCTGGAAACAGGCTCTGTCTGACGATGTAGGAGCGAGATGGCCTGGGCCTAAAGCACCAGTGGTCTGGACCGAAGGGGGCACAGGTAGCGGGGTTTACACACAGATGGGCAGGGGGACAGGACGAGATGCGGAGGAGGAGGATGCAGCTGGAAAGCCCACCACTGGGGGAAGCGGTATAGCCTCAGCACATCTCAAGGTCTTTCCCAGCTCTCTGGCACTCACTAGGTCACTTCTTGCAGAGCTTGGGTCCCCTCTGGGCCCCTGCCATCCAGAGCTGCCGCTCACTCTGTTTGCTCAACTCATAAAATGGCAGCAAGCTCCGACCCTGGGGCAGGAGGGGGCCAGGTCTGGAAGGAGGCACTGGGGCTTCACCTCCTTCCCACCAGGGTGAAAACAGGGATCTGCAGCTCCCCAGCCATGACTGTCTAATGGACATCACAGACTGTCAGCTGTTTCTTCAGCAGTACTTATCTTAAAAATTTTTGTTCCTAAAGGCTCGAAAATTTATAGCTCTAATCAAATTACAACACAGTGGAGATGGCCAGTTCCACTGCACTCAGGTTTTTCTAAGTCCATGCATCTGTACCATGGAATGAAAGCCTGGAAATGATGTCTCCTTGGATGTCTCAGCTAAATTTGTAACTAGCCCTCTCTTCTTTCCCTCTCCTCTTTGTCTCCCTCAGTACCTTCCTCAGACTTGGGGCAATTTATACCTGCCATGAAGCAGCCCTCATCTGTCTATGGGGATAGCTGACTTACAAGGTCTGAATGAAGATGTGTTTGTGAAACAGAGTAATAGGTTATTAATTAGGTTAGAGGGTAACTTTTGCAACCACTACTCTCAAAGTCATAAGGGAGTCAAGCAAAAAAAATTCCAGCTAAAATTGTTTATTCAGAAAATGCCTTTAAAAAGAAACAAAAAATGCTGCCTGTTCAAACTGTTCTGTTACTAGAAAGGAAGACCTCGAAGGAAGTTTTCCCTAGCAGGGGGGTTTCTTTGTAACTTAGTCACCAAATAAAATCTAGGAAGCCCATTAAATTAAATACTTTTTCTGCTTTCTGTACTGATTTTTAGAAACAAGGCAAAGACAAGCCTCTGAGAAAGAAAGGGGACAAAAAGGAAAACAAAGTTGTAAGAAGCTAAAAAGCAGAGAGGAGCCTTGCTACCAGGTAAATAGGATAAAGGACAAAAAGCGTTTGAATGAAGGTTAGCACAAGGGAGTCCTGAGGCTGACTTTGGCTCCTGGGTCCTGCCATACGATGAATATTAAGCAACAACATATCTTTTCTGCTGTCATGCAATACACAGCTCCTCGTAGAGATTTTGCCTGTGGAGATGATAAGACAGGGCTTCTGATCACACCTAGAGGCCAGAGAAAGCACACATCAAAATAAGAAGCTCTCACTTTTCTTCCTCCACCATTTATAGCGGGGTGTTATACCCCACCCCACACACCCCCTCCCTAGGGTTCTATGGCTTCTGTCCAGATAGCCTTCAGAAAGGGGCACAGAGGGTCTCCACAAAGGTCTTTCAGCCATGCCGAATAGGACACCTCTTTCCAGAGCAGCAAGACCTCCCTGACCAGGGAACATTTCACCTCTGCTCTTTCAATCACTGAGATCAAGAGCTGCAAGACTTCATCTATGCTTGCTAACAACATCTCACTGCTGAACTTAGCTAGAAAATTATGTACGTGTGTCACTACTCACAGAGTCAGGCTAAATGGCAGGAGCTCGCAACACCCAATAATCTCAATGTTTCACAGGGGATGTGATTCCTGCAGCTCCCAAGTCTGTGTGAGGAACTGGGCTGAGGAGACCGTCCACCACTGTATTAACACTGCATCTGGGAGAAGCAGCTGTGCTTGATCTCAAAAGTATGCCTCCGCTTTGAGGACACATAGAAATAGTAGAAATAGAAGAAATACATAATAATACAACATTCACAATTCTTCTTTTACCAGTGTCACGTGGAGCAGCCTACTGCTGCCAGCAGCACAAGCGTACTGCAGAAAGGGGACTGGAGCCTGTGCTTGGAGTGTTCGGGGCAATCAAGCTTTTCTTCCATTTGCTGGTTTGAATTTCAGCCACAAGCAATGAACAGTCTCAAGTGAAAGGCAAACACGGGGACATCCGTATCTGTGTATCAGGCACAGAATTACCAGTAGGCAAACAAGCAGGTTTTAATGTCAGGCAATGCCTGTCTGAAGTCTTTCCTTCTCCTGCAAGAGCTGTATGAAAGAGACAAGTCCTTTGCTTAAGGACTTGTTTCCCAAGTCTGGATTTTTTTGATGGCAATAAGCCAAGACTTCAGGTTTTGGAGGACTGATTTTGTGTGGTCCTTTGAGCAGAATGACGAAAAGTCATACACAACATAACCAGTTTGCAAGGCTTTGATAAGACATGTAGGAAGAATATTTCCTTTCTGTCACATGCTGTGCTCATGGATATTGTTTTTTTAAACTTTGTTCTATCACTTGCTGAAATTCAACAAAATTCAGGGGATTTAAGGAAAGGAAATAACACTGTGTCCTTTTAGCAAAGATCATCCGATAATCAGTTGGATGACTAAAGCACAGGTTGGGAACAAACCAGGACTCTTTGGCCCCTCTTAAACATTTGTTACCTTTGTCTGCACTAAGGAAGACAGCTATGAGAATCTGGAGTAACTCCAAACATTTGCCAGCTGGTTTTGAATGTTCTCAGCTGTGTGTGCTGTTGGATAATCTTAGATTTATTTTGTGCTGTTTGTTGCTGCCAGATAGTGTTACTGTTTAATGACAGTGTTAGGGGAGGCAAAAGTAGGTCCAGCTTCTGAGCTAGAAATAAGCTTACATAGCTCTGGCTGAAAGTTAATGCAGTCTGAAAAGAGAAAAAAATAATCCTCCAGTGTATTTATTTGGCTGCTTCTCCCAATACTTGTGGGAAAATAAACAATTTTCAAACCTCTAGTTTTGGTTTTCCTCCCTTCCATTATTAAGCCCAGTGGAAAAATCTAAATACAGACTGAAAGCCCTTACAGAATTTCTGTCAGATCAGTGTGATCACCAGGGGAACTTCTCTCGGTTATTTCCTTTAACCTTGCAAGAAGTTTTGATGATTTTCCAACCAGGCTCATGGAATTTTTATAATCTACTCCTAGATTCAAATGGAAACTTCATAGGTAGACAATTACTCCTGCTTTCTGAACATCTACCCAGTGGTTCAACGACCAACTATTATCTCTCTTAAAAATAAGATGCTCCATCTTGACCCCTAAAGTCACAGTCAGCCTCTTCCCAGCACAAGGTCTAAAGATATGATGGAAATTTTGCCAAGTTCTGTGAAAAATGTGCATCAGAATTTGCTTAGAAAAGGCAATGTTTTTATTCAGTGAATTAATTCAAAACAGCTGAAACTGAGTTAAAAATACTATGGGTATGTTCAATAACTTATACTTTGGTTTTTTATTTACGTTTATCTTAAAGAAATCTCCTCCTCACTTTTTTTAATTTCTCCTTCAAATTCTCCTCCCGCTTTCCGGTATCACTTTCCTTTGCCTTATTGAAATGTTCCAGCTCTTCCCAGCAAAGAACCATCTCATCCCAAGTCTCAGCTGTTTTTGGATTGTTGGAATTCTTCATTTTGTTCCTTGGAAACAAACAAAAAACAAACAAATGTAAGTACCTACCCACTTCAAAAGTCTTTTTGATTACAAAGTTGTGATAAATAAAGTTCAAAAAAAAGGTTCCAACATGTGGTGCCCCAAAATATTCACAGAGGTAACTTTTGAATCTACAGATACTATTCCCGTTGATTCCAGATCCTGTGAATCTGTTGGGTTTGGGCTGTCCCTGCTATTTGATGGAGTGGTGTAGGTAGATCCTCAGAGCTGGTCTACGCTCATCAAGCTTCTGCCTAGCCTGTGGCACATGGGCAGTTTCCTGGAGCGACCTGGCTCTGTCTGGGTGAGATTCAGGGGTTTTATCTTCTCTACCTCACCATTTCAGAGCCTCTTTTTTCCCATGGAAAGGTTCTTTGTGTGCAGGGGCTGGGCAAAATACACAGTGTGCTTCCAAGCACCTCCCCTGCTCAGAGGACCAGGACCCTGGTGTGGGCGTACATCTGCATAAGCAGGGTTTCTGTGGGCTGGAGTAACTCTCATGGCCTTTTAATTGAGACAATTTTGAGAAGGTCTAGAAGCACCCTTACAACTGGCATTTCACTCTTACCTCTGGGACACTTCCCACACATTGTTCATGCTAAGTGAAGGAGCACAGTGTTTTGCAAGAGGGAGATTCTCTCAGAAGGACTTGAAATTGTAATTGCGTGCCATCCTCAACTACCTGATGCAGGCTTAAGAAATGAATAGTAGCTTTGTTCAAACAGAGCAGGAAAATGATTCAGCACTGTGCTGTTTCAGCCGACTGCGTAGACACCGTGAAAGCTCCTGTGTGCGTCTGGTGCTCCGGAGATGTGCAGCTGGTGCAGGGGGTAGGACAAGCAGCAAACAGCTGCTCTCTGAGGTACGTTCCCCTCGGGACTGAGCATATCTCTAGTCAGAAATATGTCAGGGAGTTAGTGCTAGCTGAACCAGAAGTCCCATCCAGCTGAAACAGCCAGTGGGGACTGCCTGGCAGTGCTGCCAGGGAAGTCACACCGTGGAGGGATGGAGAAGACAAGGAGCAGCATAGGATGCCTCTGAGTGCAGCCTCGTACTTCAGACCCAGGTAGCATAGCCCGCATAGACAACGGGGGGCAGGCAGGGGCCAGCCCCTGTCTCCTCCCTAGGCTTTCCTCATTGCCCAGCTGCTGGTCCCTGGCACAAGGGACCTTCATGCCCAGCAGCTCAGACCATTCGGCACAACCCTCTCCTTTGAAATGGTGCTTTCACCTGCTAAGAAAAAAAACCAACCATGCATCCACAGGGAGACTTGGAGTCCACACCAAGAATCCTGACCTACCAAGAGGCCTGGGGGGAATTTAGGGACTCATCAAATGCAGGAAATATAACAAACCTGAGCCCCGTGTGTGCCAGCTTCTGCTCTGCCCCAGAAGCGGGGGAGAAGTGTCACCTTCTTCAGGTCCTGTCATTCAACACACCTGTGCCCTGCTCAGCTGCTTGAAAGGAGACCAAGTCCCTGCTTTCATGAGAGATTTCCATAACCTGACATTTGATATTATTCGCATCAATGATATTCCCTTATTTGTCTGAGTTTAAAATGTTGTGCCGTGCCCCTGCTAACTTCTGGCAGCTCCTTAATTCGAGCAGTGTCCCTTTTAAACTCCACTCCAAGACATTGGACTCATCCCACTTACAGCCCTCGGAGTCCAGTCACTTCCCAGTCTAAAAGCGTCTATCATTTTTAGCTGCAATACTAGACTTGGCTTGTAGGCCAAAACTTGACAAAAACTGGCAGTTTATCCTTCACCTTAAATGGGTATTTCTTTTACCTCCTGAAGGAAGCAGGATCTGCTGTGGAAGAAATGCACCCTTTGGCAATTTTAGTTTCACTTTCAGATGGGGTTAGGTTAGTGTAGCAAAAGGACCTTTCCAAAGGTGTCATGGCTTAGTAGTAAAAAGAGTCCTTACGAGCAGGAAAAAGAAAATCCATGCCTAGCTTTGCTGTAGCACATAGTTTTCAATCACTAACTCACCAAATTACAATAAGGCTCCCACGTCCTGGCTCTCATTAGAAGCAGCCTACAGTGGTCCCACACATAGCGTGGATTTACTTCCCACTCCTTTCTTGCTGGACTCTGGTAGATATGACTATTTAGGGTTGTCCATTTTGCAGAGATATAAAAGACTAAGAAGAGGCAGTGCGTATTCTCCTTGTCCCTCAACATGTCTCTCAGGTCCTCCTTGTTTTCAAACTGCCTCACCTGCATCCATTGATATATAGGCAAACATATGTCAAAATAAATCTTTCCCCTTGTTCTCCACTGACACATTACAAAGATAACAGCTGCCACTAGATTTTGATTAATGTTTTTAGAAGGTCTTTTACTAACCTATCCCCAACCCAAATCTCTTACTGCTGAGTGGAATTTTTTCCACATCCAGAAAGCAGAAGTATCTATGTTCTGGTGAAATCTGTCTTACATAAATTAAGAATTCAGAATTTTCAAGTTGGTTTTGAGAACTAGACGTAAAAAAAAAAAATGCTGAAGCATCTACAAGTGCAAAGAGATCCCCCATCTGCATCACTGTCCATTAAAATCTGTCCCCTGAGTCTCTTGGGTGCATCTAGAAAGAAAATAGTTTATCCCATATCTGAGTATACTTGATTGCAGTCTGGATTTTGCTAGTGAATACAGTTTTCAGACAGCAAATGATATTTGAGCTTAGTTGCAAAGACAGGCACACAAATCCATTTTTATATGTCATCCACTTCTGCAGGGATAAAGATCAAAATCCTTAATATCCTTCTCTAGCGCTCTTTAAACAGAGATTTACACACAGATTTATTTCAATTCCACTTGATAAATACTTATAAGAGTCTTGATGTCTTTGGAAAAATCAGCCTTGGCAGTTCTCCATTGACCCCCATAGTCAAGAGCACCACATCAGCTTGAAAATGGCTTATTTGTGTGGCTGAAAAGAAAATCCAATCTACTTACATATTAGGTCAATTATTTAAATTAAATATTACCGTAAGTCTTCCTTTCAAGTGTGCTTGGCATGATTTGGGTTTGTTATTCTCACAAAATATCAGCTAAATATTTATCGTATTGTTATTATTTCTATTGAACTTAACGTGCTATTGGTACCGGGGGTTAATGTATTTACCTTTTGCATTAGGGGAAACCAGCATGTGGCTTGTATTTCAGCTACAGTAAGTGGTCCTGTATTCTATTCATGAAAAAGCAAAAACTTTTGTGCAGCATAAGCTATTTAGAGGAGAAAAAAAATCAATACGGTGTAGAAAATGACAAGAGTAAACATGGAAATTAACTCCTGGCACATCTTTTGTTCTGGGCTGTAATACTCGTATTAAGATTGCCCCTTTTTAATAGCTTTCGAAAGAATTTCTTGCATAATGGCATTTTAGTCATCATGTTAATGTCAACAAACAAGGCAGATTAATGCTTATAATCCTGAGCTGTCTCACACTCTGCTTATTAGAACTGTAGGCAGATCTTCATTAGGATGAATGACATCTGAATCTATAAGCTCGTCACAACAGAGGCACCTTCTTGCTGTGGTGTCACCCTGCAGATGACAATGTCGGCCATTATGAATGACACTCCACAATTCGTTACTTCCTGCCTCAAATTGCAGTTAATCTTTCATCCAAACTGTACACATGTGCAGCTTTAAGTGGGCTATCACAGCAAGTACCCAGTAATGCTGCAAGCACATGGAGAATGACAGAAGGTAAATTGCTTGTCAGGAGGTCTGTATTTCAATTCACAGCATATTCCAAACACGTTGTGGTGAAAGCTCTCCACAACAGCTGCTTTCATTGCTAACTATTTTTGATGTAAATGTCAATAAAGCTCCAGGCCCTTTCATATTTTTGGCCAAGACTGTCCATCTTTCCCTATGCAGGCTGGCAGGTTGAGCTCCATTTATCTACTCTTAGGAACATGTCCTATAATAATGATTGTCTCTGGAGACCGTTTAGAGTGATTGAAAGCAGTGATTGGGACAATAGGCTGCTGAATTTCATTGCTGGATTGGGTTGACAGGTGACTGCTTTTATATCCTCTAATCAGGAAGAGATGGAAATAAAAACACAGTTGTATCTAATCAACAGACAGGCATCTACCAATTGCAAATCTATACCTTCAGTTTACCCTTCTCATCGGAACAACGTAACCACGAATTATTATTACAGGACCCTCGTATTTTTCCAGTGGTCAGAGGGTTTTCAGAAGAAAGGGAAAGTGGAACAGGTATGTGTTACCTCACTAGAAATGAGAAGTGAGGAAAGAATAAGTCACAGACCGTATAGTTCTACCAATAGAAAAGCCAGCTGCTGCTCTTAGTAGTTGCAGTTAGATCTTCATTTTGCTTAATGAAAATCCCTGGGTGTTACAGAAAGAAGGAACCTCATTTTTAATCAGAGAGATCATGAATGTTATACATTGCCAATGAATTTTAACGTACTGATTGTAACAACGTACTTTTTTGTTTTCCCAGTTAGTCCGGCATGCTTTGTCTTGCATTTCGGCAAAAGTTCTGTAAATTCACTGAGCTTACTGTGGACTTTTTTTTTTTCTTTTATGAAGTTGGTAATTAACATACCACTGGGTTTTCCAAAGGAGATGGGAAGATGATCAGGTAGAATTCTGAAAACAGTATGGCAAATGGTCTAAAATATTCACTCCGCACCAGCATCTGGCTCCTTGGCAGACCCCAAAGACAGTTGTGCTGGCACCTTTGAAATTCCCTGTGAGTCCGTGTAGTTGCCCATGGTTACACGGCAGCTGGGCTCTGGCTCCCTCATTTTCCCCGCTACCACGTCCCCCCCACCTCCATTCACCTTTGCTTCTGTAAATCATATGCACTTCTGCCCGATAGCAGTGCCCAAGTTACATCCAATTCCCCCCCTTGTTTGCAGATTAGTGGATAGAGGGTAAGGGAAAGTCTACCCTTGCCCATCTCCTTTTGTCTAAATCCACATTGCTGTAGTTTTGTTCACATTTTACACTGATTTTTGTTTACTCGAATCTCAGTCTCCACAATACCGAGCAGCTTTCTGTAGCTCTAGGAAATGCTGACACAAGTTGTGAGAATAATATGATTAAAAGCAGTTAACTACCCAGCCCCTAGCTGTCAGAGTCAAATCTCTGACAAAAAAATAATTAAAAAAACTCCACGCCTTACTATCTGAGTTCTAGCCTTCAATTAAAAAAAAAAACAACCACAACTGAACGCTTTTTGACTTCAGTAAGCCTTTAATAACAGCAGTTTTATTTTGGAATTGTGAGGGGAAAATATCTAGTGTGTGACAGATATTCATAGGAAATTTTATTTCTCCAAGGAAATAAAATCAGCTCTTTTCAATAAGATTCACATTAGAGATTTAATACAAATTTTCTTCAGAAAGAGGAAAGGAAACAGTTCTTTCCAATTCTTGAATAACAATTTCGTATATACTCTTACTTAAATAAGTGCGGCTGATAGGTCACCAAAGCAATCCTGTCTGGTTTAAGACCCTAAATTCAGTTTGAAATATTGAAAATTTAGTTAAAATTACAAATGCTGGGCACCTCATATCAGATCCTGAGTGCCAGCTTCCCAGTTTGTGCGGACTTCCACAAACCGGGGATGGATATACTTGAAGTCTCGCAGGTCACATGAGGAGGCTGGAATGCCGGAGAGTATTACTGTTTTTCTTTTTAATGAGGTACTTTTTAATAAAGGAAACAAACACTTGAAGTTTTGATAAATGTGTGCAAAGAGACTATTCAAAATTTTTTTTAAAATATATTGATTAAACTGACAGACTACAAAGAACAAAAGGAAATAAAAAAGCAAAAAAATAGAGTGTTCAAGAAGAGAGGATACATGAAACAAATAACCCACACTTTGCTTATATACAGATGTTCAATTTCTATACCATGGGAGGTTAAGACTAAGGAAGACTTTTAACAGTTTAGTTGGGAGAATCTAGCAAGAGTAGCCCATTTTCCACAACTGGTAACATAGCTGTCACTCAGGCTGTATGTCTTTCCTCATCCTTACCCCAAAGAAAACTGTGTGTGAATCCAGACCTCAAATTAGGTTTCTTTTTTCTTTTCCTTTAAAAAGGTGCCATTTCTTGCTAAAAACACCCTGGATGAAAGATTGATTGCATTGTCAAGAAATGCACTAAAAGCCAGCAAATCCATAATATTTGGAAGCTACGAAGTTTTCTGCATGCAAGAACATCCACTAAGACATAAAAATAAAAAGTTATTGAGTTTCACTACATCACTACAGAGCCAAAAGCACTATAGTGAAAATACAGAATCCTGTTCTAATGTATGTATTATTAAAAAAAAAAAGATTATTTTTATTCACAGAAGTACTGAAATGTATTAGCTTCCCATCAGCAGGGAGAGGATTGCCATGGGAGGACACTCAGAAAGAAGGAAAAGCAGGAAAATGAATACCCGATTATTTAAACAGGGAATGTAAAGTCATGTTGGTCATTTGTAGAAGCATGATTGCTCCCTCAAGTAATAGTTTTTAGAAAAATATTGTCCAGCTACTTGCACTAATTGTTCTTGGATTGTTTTTGTGGGCAAGCTACCAAAGAAATCCGCCTCTGGTCAGCCAAGGCAATTGGCTATTAATTTTGAAGCATCTTAAAAGTGAAGAAACTGTTTACTGGCTTGTTTTATGTTTTATGTAACTTCCTGGAACATGAGTTATTGTTAGATGTCTTTTGTAAACAGCTTTCACCTCGATTCTCTCTGCTTATCCAGCAAGATATATAAAAGATTTGACATATGGTGTCATGTATATCGAACAACTTAGGTTTGTTAAGATCTTTTGTAAAAACGTAAGATTAAGCCTGATGTTCTGTTCTGCAAAGTGGCACTAGAAAAGGCAGGTAAAGGTGTATGTTTGGAGCTTTATGAAGGTGTTGTTTCGTGCAAGTCTAAAATCTGACTGAGTCAGTTGAAAATTGTATACAGCCCCTCGAAATGGACATGCACATCCTGGATCTCACTCTGACTTACACATGAGCAAGTACTTTGACTTCTATGGGTTTGCCACAATATCAAACAGGGGGTGAATTCAGACAGTAGGAGTAAAGTGGTGTCAGAGCCTTCTTCAGACCCTTTGCTGAAAGATACAATTTATTGACCCAGAAGGAATTGTGCAGAAAATATGAACACAAAATACTTTTTTTCACTGGTAGTGTCATTTCCAGGACACTTTCTTCTTGCCTCTGTCAGACTCTGGAGGTCCTTGCTGGAAGGTCTAGCTCTAAAGAGGCCTGAGATGTGTGGATATAAAGTTTATATTAAAGCCTGCTGTGCAAAGACTCTAAATTGGAGAGGTCTGTGTTGGCTAGACACCTCCCTCTTCGTTCAGAAATATCCTCATTTTGTACATTTTCTGCTTCTGAGGGTGCCCAGAACTACCTCACCAGCTGGTGTCCTCTGAAGCCCAGCTGGGCAGAGCAGAGCAGAAGCCCTTGTAGGGTCTCGTCCAGTAGCTGTGTTCAGAGCAGTTTGGACATGCCAGACCAACAGGTCATGGCAGAATGGCCAAACAGAAAAGCCAGCAGCCTTGAACATGTGCTGTGCGATGAGTAACCTGAGTTCCCCAAACTGATGGGAATCAACCTACATCCCCTTGACAATGCTGTAACAACCAAGCCACAGGAAAGGCTGGTAAGAAAAAGTGTATTGCACAGGTCATTTTAAGTGTGAAGTACAAGAGGAAGCTCCGGAGACTGAAATGGGATGCAGTTTGGCAATCTTGTCTCCTGAGCACAAGCTGTACCGTTGATGGATGTGTTCCCATAACCTCAGACATATCCTACATATCTTTCGGGATTGGTATGCGTGTCCACAGCAGACACAATCAAGTTTTCTGAATGTCCAGTGTGTCCCAGGCAGAGCTGTTACCCCAGCCAGGCTGCTAAACATCTGGAATTTCTAGGCAGATTTTCAAGATCTTTTAACTCTATCTGGACAAAATTTTTGGCAGGAAAAGGGAGTCTATCAAGGGAAAAGTTCAGTATATGGTAGCCTTTCATACAGTTCCAGTTAAGAACAGCGTGACTTTCTGCATGGAGGCTTAGATCACATGGGCTGCAGATAAACTGCATGTTGAGTGCGTACAAAGTATAACAGGAGAGAAGGGAAATGTATTGCACAGTTTGAAACTTTGCAGTGGAAGGGAAAATACACTCTAGCAGATTTCACATCCTAAATACAATTCACAATATTATAAGTGAATTTTGAAACCTTTTCTAACACAAAATTAATTAATCTGTAAGAAAATGAAGATCCTACATATGACTTCTTTCCAAAATTATGGTTTCTTCCTTAAGTGTATGCTATGTTATGTAGGTTAATTTTCCCTTCTTCAGCATTGTTCTGGCTTAGACAAACCCTCTCTTGAAAAAACTGTATGCAGAAGCCATTCAGTAAAGATTTACATTAAAATCACTATCACAGAATAAGTGTCTACCAGGACCAGAGGACATGCTTGGTCTTTCATGGAGGTGCCAGTGGGGTGGAATATGTTAGGCAATGCGTGTGTGCACCCCTCTGCTCTGGTAAAAAGAACATAGTATCCATTGAAGATTTTGAAATATCAGTGGTAGTAAAAAGCCTAGTGAACTGTCCTCATCAGAAGAGTTAAGATCTGATATTTGTCTTAACAGAGATTCTCCTTGAATAGTTGCAGGTCTTACTTTTTTTCAGAATGCCATTCAATTTTCATTTACTTTAATTTATCCCATGTATCTTTTGGTACCTCACTGAGTTAAACTAGGCGCAGTGGAAGGAGAGAGAGAGGCAGCTCAGGGATGTGAATCTTAATGCACCAGCGCAAAACCCAATCCACCTAAGTTGTAGGGCACCTGGATTGCTTAGTCACTTCAGTTACTTGTCTAAAGTTAAACGGGATGAATCACTCTCAGTCAGGTTAAAGTCAGCATAGATATAAACCCACTTCACCACTCCCTGGCATACTGGGGTGTCATGCACTGAACCGATGCGAAACATTATCAGCCCCGAAGCGTGGGTGGTTTGTAGATATTCCATACTCTGTGAAGGACTGTGTGAAACAGCAGCTTGACGCATGGTGTCAGATCTAGAGTTTTCTACTAAAAACATTTTTCTGAGGAAGGCCAATAGTCCTGGCCTTTCCAGGTTTGGAACCCACTTGAATAAGAACAATTTAATATAAAAATATTGGTTTTAAATTACTTCTGTTTAATTTCATTCTTCAACAGAGTCCACAATGAAAAAATACAGAAATAGATTCGTTGTGTTAAAATGAACTCTGGCTTCTTAAATATTAAGTAATCCAAAGAACGCTCTAGAATACTGACTCAAATGTCTGATAATAATTTGTGTTACATCAGCAATGCTGTATCTGTACTGTGGTATAGGAAAAGCATGGGTTTTTTGGTGAGCGTATTTAGCTTGCAATCTTAGATGAATAATTACTCTCAACTTCTCTGAAAGAGAGATCCAAGGCATAACCTGAAAAATGTCACAAGCAGTAAAGCAAAACTTTGATATACGAGGATATGAAAAAGTCTGTTAGGCAAAGTGTGTGATAAGGTCCTTTTATTTACAGTAAAGTGACTTTTTATTGTCTATAATTTTCCCCTTTAATTGTTCACAATGGAGGAGTTAATGTTCGAGAGAGGAGTTCCAATTAGCTCACATCAAAAAGTCAGCAGAGTTTGTCTCCAAAAAGGTGTATCGCTATCCTGCAGTTCCTGCAATTCAGCGTAGTGTCAGACGTGTCTCCTGAAATCTCAGATCGGCTTACCAAAAACACATCTATGACAGTCTTACAACAAATCATTGAGGAAGCAAATTTATGCGATAGTGATTGACTGTTACACAATTAAATGTGATGGCATGAAGTATCAGAGTAACATGGAAAATTTGTCCATTGCTGTATGTTATGTAAGGGATGATTCATCCCTGAAAATATCTCAGAGAAGAGGTGCAACTCAATCATCTTCATGCCAACTGCACCTCTGACATGATTATTGCTCCTTTGAAAGCAGCTGAGTTCTTTTCTAGTGGCATCATTAATTTGTGCTATTATAAGGCCAGTATGAAATTTATGAAGACGAGTTGGCATATAAATACACGTCCAGAAGGAATGTGAAAAGGAAATACATTGAAGTATGCATGATTTCAGGCATCTATTTCATTGAGTAGGGCATGTCTTGAAAAGAACATTTATGAAAATGTTCCAAATGGTGATTGCTGGGGCAATGGTGGAGTTTTTTTCCGATTTTAAAATGTTTTATTGGTTGCTGTCGTTGGCATGATGGTAAGGAAGAAAACGAAGAAATGTGAAAGGAGAAGCACAAAACTGACAGCCCATCTTTTCTAACACTGATAAATGTATTTACTATTCTAATATCCTATAATATATTGTTACGATAGGAATTTCAATTGGTTCATCCTTTTACACACTTGGAGAAGGAATAGCCTATTCAATAGCCTTCGCTGGAACAGAACATTGCAAGCAACCAACATGCAGCCTGTTTTCATGACCAGGCAGAGATTTGACCTTGTAAAGTCTGTAACTGGACTGCAGTTTTTGACCCCAACACAGATCTCTGCTGGAAATGTGCTGGAAAACCCAAACAACTATTTCACTAGTTTGTTCGACTGCAACATCCTTATGAAGTTTTCCTGCTCTGTTGGTTAGTCACTTTATCCGGTCAGAGACTGGAAACACAAGAAACATTGTCACATAGAAAGCTTTAAGTTGCTAATGCTGACAAAGTTTTATAAATATGTCAGAGAAACCCACTCACAGAAAACCTATGAAAGAGAGAAAAGTCACCAAGTGTGAAGCATCAGGAAAAAATGTAAAACCCAGAGAAATTCTAGTTAGCTTCTGAACTTCATAATGTCATGCCTGGGTCTCATGGACCTTCTGTATGAGGCTGAATCGTAGCATAACAAAATACAGCTGTACTGCATGAATACCACAATAACTGACATTATCTATCACTGCTTGCAAGGGCTTTCATTTTCAAGAGGTGTAGTGACCTTTGATTGGAATCAGTGATAGCAACAGAGGAGAATAGGCATCAGTAATGTTTCAGGCACACTCTTTTTTTTTAAGAACATAAGACAGGGCAAGAAAAATTTTCGCACACTTTTTGCATTCTGCTGGGGATATTGCTGAAACATTTGCATCTTGAGCACTCTGGGCATCACCAATAAACCATCTCAGTCATTTTAGTCTAACAAAGCTTCTTGCACAGGTCAAAAAGACCGGGCAACAGATGCCACACGGATAACTTGGAATGTGTTCCCCACGACACAGTGAAAAAGTTTAGGATCCATGAAGGAGAAGTGGCGAGGAGATAGCTACCTCCTTGCTCAGCGTATGGGCGTGGATGAGTCAAACGAACACACCGCAGGAAGCTGGCTCCTAATTTCCCAGCGTACAGGCTTGCGTTTATTAGCAATTCCTCCTCACTTTTGTGCAGGCACCAAGGCCGTGCTGTTTAGCCGGCCGCTGGTGGTTCAGCAGGTTGGGACGGGGAGCCTGGGAGAGAAGGGTTGAGGAGGGGAGCGCGGGAGCCCTTGGGTCGGGGCAGTGGCACAGGGTTGTCAGAAGTGAGCAGCCAGCGCCGCAGACAATTGCGAGCAGGGGGGAGAGCACACACTCCTCTCGTGGCTCCCTTTGATGCCTGGATCAGATCCTCTCTTGGACCAGCAAACTCTAACACCTCTTCTGAAATCAGCTCCAACTGGTGATGAGCTACATCTGGCCTGTGAAATGAAAATAGCAAAACCTTTGATTGAGTCCAAGTTAAGTGGATCTTCATCATCTGCTCAGTCAACTTTTGCCAAGATGAATGATACTATGACAGTATTCTAATAATTTCTGAGGTGGATTCCCTCCTTATTTCATCCATCTGAAAAGAACAAACTGCAAACACTTGGAAAATTTACTGCTCTGTGAGGGAGGAATTTAGCTCTTCATTTCAAATACATCCGTGGCATTTCACTGAGCGAAATGGAGCGCTGTGTGTGAGCCTGATTCAACACAAAAATACAGACCTCAGTGTTAAAAGGGGGATCGGGTTTTTTTAGTGTGTCACAATGCCTGCTTTTACATCATTTATATTTCAGTGTTTTTCCTATAAGCAGTTGTTGTATTTGACAGGACTTGCATATTTTCTTTTCAAAGAGCTTTATCTGTGGATAAAGTAGCTTGACTCGCAGAAAGAATGGTCTCCCTTTGTCACCTCTACCACAAGGCAAATAGAAACATATCTTTACTAATCCGTTCACAACTGAGGTTATCAAACAAACAGAAACTTTGGCAAGTAGGGGGCAGCTGTACAATGATTGTTTGTGCTATTCTGTAAATTTCCTGGAAAGCGTTAGATTTCTGTACTTACCTTACAGCGCACTAACTCTCCAAGTGCTGAAGATAACTATTAAATAAATCCAACACAATTTTCCATGTATCAGTCATTCAGTACATGAGAAGACATTCAGCAGCCATGCAAAGCAGACACCTGCGGCTTGCTTGCCACGGTGTCCGTCCATGGCAGGCACAGGGCATGGGGAGGGCTCTGCTTCCCTCCTGGCCTTTCAGTTTCAGTGTAGGTCCCAGTATTTTTCCGAATAAGGTACCCAGATACTCACGTAGTGATAGGAAAATGCTGCCATCTCCTAGATATGAGAGAGTGAAACCACCTAAACCCCAAACTTGTCTCTCCCTCTCGGGTCAGGCTTCGGTAGACTTTTCCTCTTCCCCAGGTCTGCAGAGCACGCAGAGAGCATTTGCTTCACAACATACCGTTCACTAAGTTAGAGCAAGACTAAAGCCAGGACGGGCCATGTAAAGCAGTCTGGCTGGAGCCACGGGAAGACCTTATTTATCTCAGCTCCTCGCTTTACTGAAAATGAAGAGTTTTAACGTCTTGCAAACCAGCAGCAGAGCTGACATTTCTCTCTCGCTCTCCCTCGCAGTCTGATGTCTGCCCTGGCTGATTGAGCACTAGCAGCTCTTTCCTGACATAGGAGGGTAGAATAATGCTGTACCCTGTCACAGATTTCAGTTTTAGGAGGTTTCTTTTCCCTGCATCAAACAAAATGATGTTGAGCTTTGTTTTCCTTCGGCTGATATGTAAGAGATCAGAGGAGATGTCTGATTTTCTAAATACCGCCTTTGGCGCTGTCTTTCCCCCTTACCCAGCCTCTCACTGGATTTAATTCCTCTATTTTCCTCTCTTTTTTCTTCTGTCTTCCTTTTTCTTTCCACTTTCTCTTCGTGTTCACTCTTTCTTCACCTCTTACCTGTTTACCTTCCCCTTCGCCAGACCCACCTGCTGGCCCTGTCTCTCTGAAGTCATTTCTGAGGTGCTGCTGGGCATCACTCCCCTGTGGTGACTCCAGCCATGTGCGTTTTTTTCACTTCCTCCTGCCCCAAAGACAGACTGCATCCAGTTTTCAGCATTGTGCTATTCCCTTTTAAAGATGCCTCGCTGCAGCCACGTGTCAGCGTCTTTCCTGCATCATGGTGCTCTTTTGATGCCGTGAACTGAGATGCCACCTTACTGGAGGGTATACAGTCATTTTGGGCTGTCAGATTTGATCCACTCTGCTTTTAGGATTTTGGGGCCCAGTTGGTGGGTTTGCAGATGTGGATAAATGCTTTGAAGAAAGGAATGATAGTTTTGAACAAATCAGATTTTTGTCAAGCTATAGCCTGCTATGATGCAGTCTCCAGCAATGGCCACAGAAAATAGTCTTCTTTTCCTGAGTCTGTTCTTCAAGAAGTTTGAAACCATGGTATAGATAGATGGTTAAATAGATAGTTATGCATACATTTTGTTATGGAAAGGGAAAAAACTGTGTATTGTATCACTGGGATTATTCAGAGCCAGATTTTAGAGGGAAAGACTAGTGATTAGTCTCAGTTTAATCGCTAGTGGGAGATAGTTCACATTACCAAATGATTTGATGTTTCAGCACAAATGACAAACTGTGTTCACAGAGGTCCAAGACTCTGCCAGCATGGCTGGAAACTAAATCACCTTTCCTCTTTATAGTAGATTGAGTTGTCCTTCCAAATCGGGGTTAAGGTCATTGGCAGGGCAGTCTGAGAATGAGAGCATCTGTCTGAAATATACCTGGACTGCAGATGTATTCAGAAATTCAATTTCTGATGCTGCCAGTCCCTTGACCTTCACAAGCACACATGCTTACCAAAACATATGAAAAGGAAAAAAAAAAAAAGGAAAAAAAAGCCTGGATATTTTTATCTGACTTCAGATTCAAATTCCTCTGAACGGACAAGAGAGAGCTGCTAGTTAGCATACATTACAGAGCCAAAAATAATCATGGGCCATGGAGAAAAAATAAATGCATTTAATCTTAATTCTAGCATAGATGCTCTGTTTCCTTTCTTCATATGCACACATCACTCTGCCTGCAAATTATTTGACTTCCCCTCACGCTCCGCTGATGGCAGCTAGACATTTTCTAAAGTCCTTGAGCAATCATGCCTTGGAGTAGATACATGGAAATTGCCACACCAAAAAGACAAGTGCAGGAGCCCTAAATACACGTTTGAGCATTTTTTCCCCCACAAGTTGACACTGGGAGGGATGCTTTGCATATGCTGATGAAGTACAGGCTTCCAACTGCCTGGGGAGCTGGTGTCCCTCGCAGCCGAGCGGCGCTGGCCGGTCCCGGGGGGCCATGGGACTCCGGAGGCCCGTGCTTGCGGGGGCTACCTGCTTCGGCTCCGCACAGCAACAGTGAGAGCCATATGTGGAGCTGCAGGAAAACAGATGCTGTTTTTCCATTTGTGAAATCAAGTTGTTGGAAAGTAGTCAGCTTTCCGATGTACGAGAGAGAGCTCATCCCATCAACCTGCAGAGACAGTGTGAGGGTTTTTTTTTTAAAGAAATATTTGACAACATTTCCATATTATTGGTGGCTGGAACAGTATAAGAAATAAAGGTATGGAAATAATCAGCAGATAAATGGCTTTAATAATAGGCAATTTTTTGTTGGCTGGAAGTGGAGCCTGTGATTTTCATAAACAAAGGGGGTGTGCAACCTGGTTTTTGACTGCCAGATCTGCTTCCAGGCATACATCTCTAGATGTACAGTAGCTTTACAGTAACATCTTGATTTATTATATAACAGACATAAACACCTAGTTAGATTTCTTCTTATCCTCAAAACAATTAATAACATTATTCCCCTAGAATAAAATGAAGACAGTGTTCTGTTGCCAGATGAGCATCAGACATGTTAAACCCACAATTAATATCTTTCAGTTGCTTGTTACCAACTGAAAATAAGTGTATTATAATAGCAAAATGCCTAATGTCTTAAAAAATTCAATTTATAATCCAAAGTGGTTTTCTAAATCATTATGACATAGCGAAACATAACTGTGTCTGGTTTTTTGTCCTTTAAATGTGCAATATATTTTATCAGAAATGCAAAGATTTAAAGTATCGGCTAGCTCTAGTGGCGCCAGACTGATAAAAGGCATCTTTTCTGTTACTCTACTTAACAGAACGGTTTATGATACTAGAAAAAAATAAAGAAGACTTAGTGGAAAACAGCAAACAAAGACTAGTGTTATTTTACCAGGATTATGCTTGTCTGTGCCAAGATCTCTAGGATGTTTTGTCAGCATGTTAGGATGCTTCAAGTTTTTCTGCAGCATACCTATTTTCCACTATTTCAGAGCTATGGGAGTCTGTCCTAACTTCAGCATCAAATCTATCTCTTTCCAGCAATATACCTTTTCTGTTAATTGTATAAAGAATTTAGGATATTAGTTGCTCTGAATTACATCTTTGATGTCTGAAATAGATGGGTTAGGAAGTATGTAATCAGAAGTCAGACTCTAGCCTGAATTTGTTATATGCCTTATTCCACATATAGAGGACACCCCCCCCCAAAAAGAAATAAATCTGAAACTCTGTTTAACTTTGCTTAATGCAATGTTTATTCATTCTTTACCAAATGGTAGCAACACTATTGCAGGCAATGCACAGGAATAGCCAAACTTCAGACCTCAAAGATCTTACAAACTTCTGCTTAATATTTTCTTTCATCTGGAATTCCTACTTCTGTGAAAGTGGAGGCAGAGGTACAAAAAATTTCATAACAAAATTTGCTTCCCCAAATTTCATAACCTTATTTACATAGCTGAAGGATGAACTGTATAAAGAAGCAACAGAAAGTTGGAAGAGTGTGGCTTTGAAAAGCAATGGCAGTTCTGCATAAGCTCTCCAGTCGGGTGCATTGATTTCTGGAGGAAGAATAGCTTTTCTACAGCTGTTTAACCCACCTTGAAAATTGTTTACGGAAGTTCCATGTATGCCTAAGTCCCTGCTTATTTGTTAAACTACAGTTCATAAAAGCAACCAGACTTTAGTTATGTATTCAAACTCATGGAAATGCTAAGTCAATGGGGAGGTTAACCCATCAGTTTTTTCATAGATATAATTCATGCTCAGTGAAATACAAAAGCCTCAACCAACATGGCTGCAAATCTGGTCATCAGTTTGGTTACACAGAGGTCAGATGAAACTTGAACCAGTGACTTGCAGCATAAGATGCATTTTTGCCTTGGCAGTGTGTTCAGCGCTCGCTTAAAGGACAACCCATCTGTCACAGCATAATGCAGTGGTAGATCCACTTGTGTAAATCCCTTTCCATATACCCAGCCATCGGATTACGGTGAGCCTACCTGTTTTACCTAACCCAGTACCCAGCTCCATGTGTGACTGCCTGAACGTGCAAAACTATCTGGGGTCTGACGTGTGTCATACCTGAGACTGTATGAAACGCACTGCCCCACTCTTGCCCATGTCACTTTAAAAAGGGCTTCCTTTTCTCGGTGGCAATTTTTTACATGATAAAACATCTGTGGAAATTTTGGAGATGTGGAGAAAGTGGCTGATGGATAAGGTTCACAGGCCTTGGAAACCTTTTTCTGTAGAAGATTAGTCTTTTTTTCTCAAAATATACCCTTATCTCAGAGTCCATATCTTTCTTCCTTTTCAGCAGTTGCAGCTTTTGTAGCCAATTACAAGTTGCTTGTAAATGAAAATGTGTCCACCCCAAAAATATGTAAGAAGAATATAAACTATCCCATGAATGAGTCGCTACCCTTGTGTCAGACTGGGCTGTGCAGGGTAGGTAGAACGGCAAACCTCTTCGTCAGAGCGCAGCTCTGTGAGAAGTCAGTGCCAAGTTACTCCCGATGATTAATTCTGACTTACAGAAATATTCTTGACCTTGACTGCAGCTCTTAGATTTTTGTTTCTTATTGTTGTATGTGCATGGGGTTGGGGTTTGGTTTGTTTTTCTGTTTTAACCTCACATTGTGTTGGTTTGGTATTTTTTTTTTGTCTAATAAGGAATAAAGGAAAAACAGTTTGAATCATGTGTCCTGTTGCGGGGACCAAGTTAATTAAAATCCTGATGTATATATACAGCTGATACTCCTCACCCTAATGAAGAACATTAATTCTAGAACATGTGTGGCTGTAGTCACATTGCTACAAATTACTGGACTCTTTCCTTTATCTGTTTCCAAGAAAGTCTCCCCCGGTTAGTTAGGAAAAAAGAAAAATATGACGCCTTAGTTCTAAGCAGCATAAATTACATGCATCAATCAGAGCAAGCTTAAATTAAAATACACATTTGGCAAACAAATATGAATATGTTGATCTCATCTGTGAATCAAAATGATTTAATGCCAGTACTGACCCCCCACTGATCAACATGAAGGTCACTGCAAACTGCTTGATTCTCATTGAGAAATGTTGTCGTGTCTGTTCAAGATGCAGTTTTATACGTTCCCTAATGCTCAATCTAATCGGTAATTCCAATGTAGCAGAATTGATTTATTTTAGAAAGAAAATACAGAATTCATTTTTTTTATTTATGTAATCCAAAACAGATAGCTAAATTAAAATGTTAAAAAAATACATGTGGCTTATGGGTCTGGGCTGAAGGTTTTCCAATGTGTTTATGATGTTTTCCAATCTAGAGGAATACTATTTGTTAAATAGAACGCTACACCTTTCAGATACCAAGTGATCATAAATCAGTCTTCCCTTATCATCCCGTTCATGCTTTCTAGCTATAGGAATAACTAGTTGTTTAACTCAATTATAAGGTGAAACATTGCTATGAATGGATAATCCAAGGCCAGTTGGGTTGTCATTGCTCTCAAAGGTCTTAGGCAAACAAATGAGTAGGACAGTGGTCTTACTGAAACTTGAACCAGGCTTTGCCTTTTATAATGTCTTTGCCTGCAGTTAAAACATCTTTGAAGTAGGGCTGGAGAGTCAACATGGCCCCAAGGTAGTTAGCACTGGGGAAGGAGAAGGGTCATGCTGTAGTGCAATGGTACATGGGCTTGGCAGCTCCTGTCACGAGGTTTCAGTGCAGTCCCTGATGGGAGCAGAAGCAGCAGGGAACAACATCAGATTCCAACCATGGGGGCAAAGTCCCCAGTGAGACAGAGGGGAAGAGGTCAGTCCAGAAAGTATGTCTTCCTGCATCGGACTCAATGGATATAATCCAGGAGGTTTAGATACATTCACACATGTATGGCAATGGGGTTTTCTCATAGGTATGAATGTTTTTGCATTGTCATTTGTGAAGAATTGCACTTCCTAAGTAAACATTTCACACCTCTGTAACTGGGGACTACAGCAGCGGTGAAGGCCAGCTTCTCAGTTCTGCTAAAAACCAGAGTCCTTTGTGGTTACAGTGTGAAATTATGACTTTCAATATCCAAGACTAAACATTTTTCTTTCTTAGATAATCCTTTCCAGTCTCTGTACTTAAGAATTATTTCCATAAAAGCATTTTTGCTAGTAATTTCCCTCTTCTTCTCCACGTGGAGCTGACACATTCTTCACGGCTATTTAGTAACCAGGTCTTACCTTCTAAAGTTCCCAATAGCCCACCTGCAGTGTGAAAATCTTTTAGAGCATACTCCAATTTAAACTATCTACTGGGGAAAAGCAGGAAGAGACAGCTTAAGAATGCATTTTGACAGGAACAGATCAGATGTTCACAAAGGCGAAAAATCCTTTTGAAATTATTGTGCACCTTGAACAAAGCTTAATTTGTGAATCTTTGGATTTTGCATGAGAAGAAACAAGAATTCATTAATCTTTTTGCTTAATAAAATAAAACATCAAAAGCTCATGCTACTGTATCATTCCAGTGCAAGCCACGAATGAGCTGTTGGCATCTTGGAGTTTATTTAGGTCTCACTGGCCTCACTGAAATTCTCAAATAAAGTATTGCAGAACAATGCTTTACTGAGGGGTGATAACTTACTTTTCTGCTCTCCCTACCACATGAACACACACTACATAATGTAATAAACCACAAGATTATGAGAACTGCAGTTTATCATACATCTTTGATTACCTTCTCTATCTCCCATTTGCTATCTTACCTTGGTCCAGCAGTCAAAAATCCCTGAGCAGACACAGGTAGCTTCTATTATCAATTTTGAGCAATTGGACATAGAAATATTTTGCATCTCTATACAGAGACAATTTTGTCATTCATCAGCCCTGCACATCTCTACACAGGAGTTAAAGCTGGGTGGCCTCTGTTCAGGTGAGACATCTCAGTTCTAGGGACTGAAAACACTAATGTTTGGTTTTAAAGTTGGAGAGCAGGTAACTATGGCTCTCAAGGTGGTCTCAGGCACTGGCTTTTAGACCAAGGCATGCTGGAATAGCAAGCCGATGGAACAGAGGCCTGGATTGCTAGAAAAGCCATTGTAAATACACCTCAGCAAGAAGGAGAGGAAGTAGATATACATGATATGGAAGTCTGTTCTGCACTTTGGGGCATAAAGACTTTTTCAATGAAGAAATCAAACAAGAGAATCCACCTGTCATGACAGAAAGAAGTATGGCATTGTTAAGACAGCTCCCCCACACTTCAAGTTACTACATATCAAAACCTGCTGAGAAAAAGCAAGTATCACCTTACCTCAGTGCCTCAGAAAATTTCAATGTCCATAAATTCTAACACTTTTGACAAACCTGAAGGTCATGAAGGTTATGTAAAGGAACAATTTCCTGATCTCAGTTTTGATTAAAAATACATATCACAAGTGTACATAATGCTCTTTCCAGCTCCATGTCTTCAAAGCCAAAGCTCCCCCATTTACCAAGCTGTCAGAAAAATTTGGGCATTGATTATTTGCTAAAAGTCATGCTTTGTTGTCTCTATGGAATCTCTTTGGTTCAAACTAGTCCTACCTCTGATACTGAGGAGTGAGTAGGTCTCACTGTTCACCAGCATTCATGAGTGATTGACTTCAAATGAAGCGTGAAGATACAAACCCAACTCTAGCAGGAAAAAGGTTTAAGAGAATGGTGTGAACATGGCCATCTTCTCTGATGCAGCATCTGCACAGCCAAGCAGGGAAGCAGGGCTATCTAACTTAAACCAATTCTTTTTTCTTTGAAAACTTTATTTCCTTCCCCTGAAGAAGACAGCTGACCTGAGAGACCATCCCTGATACAATGATGTTGGAGCAGAAACTGATCGTCCTTCTGCCATCTGTGATGGAGTTTGGTGCAGTCACACACACAAGTAGACAATCCACAAGATCTGACCACTGGTGGATGAGTTTCAAACTGCCTTCTCTTTGCTGCCATTCATAGATGTAGTCAAGACTGAATAATTCCTCACCAAATAAACATTATGACTTGCAACACTGATGGATATTTATTTATCAGTAAAGAGGAACATTCTTCTTTTAATATATGCAGATTAGCTCCTAACTGATGAACAATTTCCCAGCTACACAGCTAGAACTGGTTGATCAGAAATAGATATATGTGTTTGAGTGAGCTGACCTTCATCTATTGATCAAGGGTAGTTGGCAAGATCTTAAGTAATAGCGTTCTTGGCTTCGCACATCACTTTCATATTGATAGTGTGGAATTGTTTCCGAGTCCAATACATATCTGCTGGTGAAATACGGGAACATATGAGTCTAGTCAGTCACACCCAAAATATTGTGGAAACTAGAAGCAACATATGTACTTCCTTGAATTTCTCCCACTGGTATGGAGCATTTGGAAATGCAGCGACTCTTTGGATAGGCGCTTGCTCAGTATCTAGCTAGCGTGTGGCATCCCCGGTTACAATCTGGAAATTGCTTAAACCGTTGGGGAAAATCAGCTGGTTCAGCAACAACACAAAACAAAACGACTCTCCCAGCTAAAGTTTCATTCCCAAGCCTTTTAAAATGTCTCTGTTAAAACCACGAAGGCAAAATGAACTCATCTTGCTAAATGCATTAAAAAGAAGGAAATAGGACCACCCTTCTCTTGGGGTGCAATGTATCCTGCTAACAAGGGTTAGGTGTCTTCTGTCACCTTCACCCTCAAACAGACTGTTCTGCAGAGTGTTTTCTGTGTATTGCTGGGGCATAAACAAGCCTTTAGCACCCCGCCTGGCACCCACACTGTGTGGTGGAAGAGGAAGAATTGCTCACTGTAGAATTAACTTCTTACCCCTTCCCATCTTTTAGCAGAAGGACATCATCCTCCTTCTTTACAATATCTAGAAAATATTTCTTTGCTCCAATCTGTCAATGAATACAAATCAGGGTAAATAGCCCTGCAATGGGTCTACGGCTGAGAACTATTACCTATGCGTTTTGATCAGTTTTAACAGCAATGGTCTATAGACCACAATTTCCCATTCTGCAGTGCTAAAATGTAAGAAAATAATCCCCAAGGCTTAGTAAGTATGCTTTAATCAAATAAATTTGTCAGTATGAATCTACCTATGCTACTGTAACCTTATAAAAAATGTTTGATAGTAGCTTTTGGCACTGTGAAATCTAAAACTGTAGTACACTTCAAATTTTGTAGGATAAATTCGATTCATTGGTGATGCTTTGTGTTTATTTTTTCTTTATTTGTTCCCTTTTTCTTCCTTTCTGTCTGTTTTACAGTGTTTTCCCATCTTTCTCTGTGTAACCCTCACCATTTTAATTATCTGTCTGTTTTATAAAATCATGTCTAATTAGAAGATTTTAAATTCCTCATTACAGCATATTCTCATGCAGAACTTGAAATGGGAGTGATTATGAACTGATCTAATAGGCACCAGATTTGCGCTCTTTAAAAGACTGGAATTGTTGTTTATATCTGTATGCACATTAGTTTACCTCAAGATGTGTTAGATTACATTAATTATCTTTGCATCTGCAACAGAGAACATTAATGGTGGATGCAAACCTCATTCCCCTGAATTTTTTAAAAGTTCTTTTTTTTTTTTCTTGACAATGTATATTTGCTGTACAGGGAAATTTAAGAGGGATGGGCAGAGCTTGCTGCTGGAACCTGCAAGACCCCTATTTTTCATTTTGCTGCAGACTAATTTTAAGTGTGACCTCTTGTCTCAAGGAGCTTTGAGACACCGTATTGTCAACCCATGCAACTTACCTGGACAGTCTGGAAATGTTGAGGGCAGAGCGGAAAGGATAAATCCTATAAGGTTTAGTTGATACCTTGAGGCAGGAAGGTTGACTTACATATGCTAGTCAAAATAATGGTAGATACTGTTTATGTACTTGCAAACACATGAATATTTATGGACCTCCAGTGCTGTATACAAAAATTAGATACTGTACACAAATACCTGTCTGTAAATGGTGTAGTCCCCTCCGTTTGTAGGTAAAATTTTAGGCCTCCCAAGTTTACTGTCATACAGAATATTTATAGGGATTTAGAGAAGAGTCAAGATGATCTGGGTTCTCTTAGAGGCATGAAACTTCCTTGAGAAGGGTATGTGAGTTCCCTTCCACTCGTGTTTAGGTCCATTCGTAGTCGCCTTGTTCATAAATGTTTTACAAAAGACTAATAACCACATAACCTGGAAGGCCAAGTGCCATCATATTTGTATCATGACTAAAAGCCATTTCATAGGTGTGATGTCAGTATTTTGGGAGAAATCAGGTGAGAAAAAAGTTTATCGTGAGAAAAGTTTATCATGAGCAGTTTTGTTTTACAACAGTGGTTCAACTAATTTCTGGGCCCCCAAATGAGAGGAGAGAGTTGTGTTCCACTGGTGTTCCCACCCCTGACCTGTCGGCAAGCGGCTGGCAGGTACAGAAAGGGAGAGCTCTGTTACACGGGAGGAAAGTCTCTGCTAACCACCATTTAACTGCCAGTCAGGCTTCAGTGGCATAAGCGCAGGTAAGTCTGTTGTTCGGTACTCTAAAGGGCTGGGGAATCCCTTCTCATGGAATGCTTTTAGAAATAAGATCTTATATTTAGGCTATAAAATGATGTAGAGCTTGTCTATATGAAGCCTAGGAACAAGTTACTTAATTTGATGATAAGCTATACCTGTACCCCTCGAAGAAGTCCGTGAAAAATTCTGATTTTGCAGCTAGTGGTACTTTTATTTCACTTCAGTCCCGGTCTGTCTCAAGAGCAGGCACATTTATTGCAGCAGTGTCCCCACATGGACTTCTACCAAAACAAATGTGACCAACTGAATTTTGGCTCCGGTTTTGATGCAGGCAAATCCTTACTAAGCAAAATACAAATAAATGGTTTTAATAGTTTCAACCAAAGTGATGCAAGTAGGAACTGAGAGAAAATAACTGTCAGCCAGTATCTGGAATTAGCCTTCTGGAGCCTCTGCTCAGTCTCTGCCTGCTCAGTTCAGGCTCTACAAATCCCTGTAGCTAGGGGAGACGACCCTGCTGCCATCAGAGGCAGGATGTCCCTTACATACACAGATGCAGATCGGGCATCCCAGCTGACCTGCGGACATGGTTTTCAGAGACCTCAAAGGCTGGCCAAGTGTAGAGAGGAATAAGAAGAGCTGCCTGCAATATCCAGTGAACAAACTTCAACTCCTTAACACTTGCTGTAACTGCAAACAGACTCAGAGAGGCAACCCAAGAAATTTGCATTCTGGCTCATGAGAATAAGTACATCTTTTCAGGTCCTTCTAGTCTATGGCCAGAAACAAAGATATGGGGTCAAGCTATCATCTTTTTTTTTATTTTCTATTGCTCGGGCACTTCCATGGAAAAATATTTACATTCCAAACTTACCAGTACAGATCACCCCACTGAAATCAATAGGATGAGTTTCTTCCCAAAGGATCCAAGAGTATAGCAATATAAACCCCAATTAGCACCGAAGAATTTATTTAATTCATTTTACTGTATTTGCCCCTTTGTGAAGCGTCTGCATTCAGACTGTAATTCCACGACATTTATTTGTTATTCAAAGCAATTTGATGAATAATTCTGTAATAATTTGTCTCAGCTTATTGTGAACATTCAGGATTGAAACATGAACTATGATTGCTCTTCTAAATCAAATGGTATATTAGTATTCCTTCAGTGAATGACAGTCTTAGAATCAAGTGAATGACTGGGGGTTGGGGGTGGAGAAAGAATTAAACTGGAATATTGTCCAGAATTTGCATAATATTAATTCTTATTGTGGGCGCTACTGCTGTGACAAAAGCAAGTTCATTTGTGAGAAGTAACCATAAATGGCAGGCATATTGTTAAAGCATATTTGTTCAGCAATAGTGCATGCAACCTGGAATTATATTTTTTATTTATTAGATGTGCTGTAGCCTATAATTTGATGGTAAACAAAACGGGGAAAAGACAAGTAACAGGTCTGAGGAGGCATTAAAAAGGCATTGCTTGCAAGGAAATTTTCTGTACAGTGAAAATCAATTTAGGTTTTCCCCTCAGGCTCTGGAAAACAGACATTACAACTTTGCACTCTGGAATTTCAGTGTTTCAAGTGAATGCAGGCATATACATGCAGTGTAAATGCAGTGACCTCAGAGGCTCGTGTTTGTAGGCTGATCCTTACCTCCCACTTTTTTGTTAAATTTCTAAGCCTTAGCTGTTTCTGCAGCAAGCCCTCCACTATTTTCTGGATGCCTGAAAACCACTACTTGGCTTGGCTCTTTGAGTTTGGCCTGTGAACAGTGGCGATGTGGAGATGATGCTTGAGGGTGCAGCTGACTCCGCTGCAGCTCCAGCGGCAGAGGCGTTTCTGCAGGGTGGGCACCAGCCTGTGCCCCCCCAGCCTGCCCTGGGAAGGGAACAAACTTGCCGTGAAATACCACAACTGTTTGTCCTTGAACATTTAGTCTGAGACGGTCTGTGGTGTTGCTTCGGTGCAGATCCAAAACCTTTCAACAAGCATGGGGAGTTGCTTGGAAAAAAAAAACCTGACAGGGGAAAGCTGGAGGGTTGACACAATTACAGGAAATTAAATGGACCAGGAAGAGAAAACGAAATGGACCAGGAAGATTTTACAAGTATGTTATCTGGGTACTCTAGCAGATGTGGTCCCACAGCACTTGTGTCTCTCCTGTGTGCCTATGTGACTCCACTATGCTGGGGTGTGAGGACCCTGTAGCCCATCCAACCTCACAGCAGTCTCCTGAGCTGGGGAAGTGCTATGCTCACTACCTTAGAGGCAGGCAGAGAGAAAAAACCCACATAATAAGGGTTTTAGAGAGTCTGCCGTGAACAGAAATTTCTCCCTGAGTCCAAAGCAAATCTGTTAATCACATAGGATGCGAACTATGGGAGCCACTTGGGCAGGGGAAGGTACTGTGTCTGAATATCCATGAATTTGGTGTCAGGTGAAAAAACTCAACTGGCCAGATCAGACTCACTTGTGGTTCTTCAGCTCACCATTTAGGGCTGTATGAAAGATGTCACTGTTTTTATTTCTGTAAGACAAACCAGTTGAAAAGCTGATTTATTTCTGAATCTTCCATTCTTGGTCAGAAAAGCCCATCATTTCCTGGACAACATACCATCATTTCTGTGTTGGTTGTGGCCCTGTTCCTTAACAGTGAGACTGGAGGAGTGGATGGCACAAGAAGGCCACAGCTTTGACAGGACATAAGGAATGCAGGAGACCAGGCGCTGCCTCTCCAGGTGTCCATGCTAAGGGCACCCAGGGGCATCACCCCCAAACATGTTGCTCACCCTTGCTAAATCACAGATATTTTCCCTTTAACCAAGAAGCCCTAAATTAAAAAAGCAGGAGCATGGTAAAGGCTCTTCTGTGACTTCTATACTGTTTCTTGGGAATCAAAGTATTTAAAGAGAGAAACAGGATTTAGTTGTTGCTGAAGAGCTTGGTCTGAGGTAGCGTTCAAGCATCTTGGCATCGAGTAGGGCATAAGTACTCAGCATAGATGCAATACTGTGACAATAAAAACCCAGTACCTGTTACAGGCCTAAAATACAGACCTCTTCAATGCATTTCTTGTAGCAAACATATCAGTAAGTATACTCAGCTAACTGGTGGAGTGATACAGTAAACGGTGCTTAAGAAATTAGGAACCCCACTCCTTCTCTATAAAAATCCTACCCTGTTACAGGATTTGCCTACCAAATCCAAGAATCCCATCCCAGAATCCAAAATTCCAATCCCAATTGCCTAAAATTTGCCTACCCAAATCTCACTTTAAAAAAAAGTTCAGAAAGGAAAGTGCTAGAACTGCTCACTGTTACCTCTTTCGGCAGGGTCCAGCGAAGGCATCAGTGTTACGGTGCTCTACCTGGGCTCCTTGTCAGTGTTGCTCCTTACAGAGCCTGAACAGCAATTGTTCACTTCGTTTCAGGCACCGGTTATTAATGTCAATGTAATAGTTGCTTTTGCAGTGCCAAGGTATGAAGGGGTTTGTCACTCATGTGAATAAAAGTTGTGGGCTTTGGATTAGGGTTTCCTTTGTGCTTGCTAATGTGCAGGCAAACACTGATGGGAAGGCTGGGGAATGGGCTGCTCATTGAGAGCTGGAAGATCTGCCTGTTTATGTGCATCTCCCACAGGGATTTTCGCTTGATTTCTAGCAGTGGTACTTCATGCTGAGGAACCACGTTTGCTCTCAAAGTGTTTGCCCAAGTTCAGTATCATTACCTCCACTTCCAAATCAGTAGTTTGCCCAAAGTTGCGCAGCAGAGAGCTGTCAGACCACGAGCAGTCTCTGGTGCTGCCTGTGCTGCACTATCCGCAGGCAGCTCTTCTCTCCTGGACACCCATGGGTGCCAGCTCATCACGGCATTGCACCTTCTCTTTCTTCTTGCAAGAACAAATGGAAAATCAGACCAGAAACTTTGCTTATAACTGGCACCAGGATTTCAAAGTTAGAAGCCAAAATTTAGGGTCTTAAATATATATGGGAGTGTTTAGAGGAGATCCTGGGTGTCAGCACTTCCCATCGAAGCCCACGGAAACCAATGGGTGACCAGAGCTCTGCAAAATCTGGTGCAGACTGGATGTGGCTCAGGAGTGTTTGCACACAAAGCTTCATATGCTTTCAGAGCGCATTAAGGCAAACAGCCTTCTCACAGTTTAGATGTGATTTACGGTCAAAATGATGTGAGCCACAGGAAAGGTATGACCAGGTAGCAGGTCCCTGCAGCAAGCCAGTGACTCTGGGACTGCTGAGGACGCAGAGACGGAAGAAACATCTCTGACAGCCTTTAAAATGTGTTACATGATGGTGCTTGTGACCCTGCCTTTGCCCCAGGCTATGCTATAGCTGCTAGAATTTCAAATCTCTTTCAGTGAGGGCTGAGTGGTATCTGGGCAAAGAAAAGAAATAAATAGGTTTGGACATTCCACATTTTCCATTTAAGGAAAAGTTAACTTTCCTCAACTTCTGTTCCCCTTGTTTTATTTTATTCCTTTCGCTTTCGAATACTTGAAAGTTTTGTTTTTCTCATTTAAAATGTCGAGTGATTTCTAGTATCTCAGGTTACAGAATCCCAATGGCTTAAAATGGCATCATCTGTAATAGGTGGAGACCATCAGTCCTTCATCAAGGTCTGATAATACTTCGACATTTCAAGTTTTCACTTGAAATAATGGGGGCATCCGCATTTTCTGTGCAAACTTTACAAGACACTGACTTTGAAGTTGAAGGTCAAAGTTTTTGTGTTAAAAGCCAGAAAAGTTACGACACAACCAACATGATGGCAACACATAGAATATCTTGTACGATATCCTGATTTAATCACGTCAGTTTTGTCCGCACCTTTGGTTTTTGTTACATTACATGTTCTTGGTTGGATGTGTGTGAAGAGGGGGTGGGAGGCTGGAGGGGGTGGGTTTTTTTCCCTTTAACAACAATATCCTACTTCCATAAAAGATATGAAGCAGAAGACTGAACAGAAAATCTAGCTATTTTATTGCCCCAAGGCATTATTCATTTTCCTGACACATTATGTTTTTAATTAAAATTGCACATGAGTTAATTAAAATGTTCATTCAGCCTTTTTTTTTTTTTCTTTTTTGCATGGGTGCCTTGTTACTCTCCTAGCATTTTAGTAGAAGGCCATTACATTTCAACAAACTGCTGGCTTTATCAGCTCAGACTTCTACTGACAGACTGTCATGTTCTCTGCACCTTTTTATCTCAGATGTTCTAATTTTTTTAAATACCTTCTCTAGTGCGGGGGTTGGTTGGTTGGTTGTTTTTTTTACAAACTATTGCTATTATTCTGCTACCAGCACCTTCCACTAGTTGTTTGAGCTCATGTTTAGTAAGGAGACATTGTCAGGAATGGGCAAGAAGGTTTCACAAATGGGAGTCACAGAAGTGTTATCCCACAAGAACCGGAGAACATTGTCAAGGCTCACTCTTACGGAAACTGCTCAGTTTAATCTGCCACACAAGAACACAGTAACTTGGGAAGTAGTGCTAAAGAAAAGGAGCATTCAAAGAAAGTAAATATCAAAATCCTGCAGACACCTTGCTTCTGCTGAAATATGGGGAATGCTTTGGATTTACAGCTTACAGGTACTGAATATTTGATCACTAGTCTGGAAATGAAAAATACTATAAGATAGGCACAGACTTTTGTCTGTTGTCTTGCCCAGTCTACATTCTATTTTTAAAAGCTATGTAAGGATTTAAACAGTTTGAGAAAGTGTTTCTCTTAGCTGAAACAGTGTTCTTGGTTGTACCTTAGGATGTGCAGGAGAGATTTCTTAGGCTGTGGACTTGTAAAAGCTGCTTTACTCAGTTTTCAGGGAACTTAGTTCTACTCTTAAAATTCCCGAGGCATAGGTGGAATTTTGTCCTGCTTCCTCTAAGCTGGCTACATAACATGTGCCGTTATTTTCCCAAAGCACCACCAGAGCCAGTTTTGGGACAGGAGCCGTTGTAGGAAGTGTTCTCCATCCTCTCTGTGCAGTTACAGGCATCAGCCAGTTCCTAAAAGGGAACACACTTCAGATCTGTGGGTCACCTCTGAGTTCTCCCAAGGTTTTTAAACATATATGGTGTACTTACCTTGCTCGGTGTTATCCTTACGGAGTGTTACAAGTTAGAAATACATAAAAGGCCAATAAACTATAGCTGGGGTAAAAGCTAGAAAGCAGGCAAAGCAAATGTTTTCTGAATAGGTGTACAGCAAGCTGTTGTGCGTTTGCTGAAGCCTCCAAAGCCTGCAGAAAGGCATCGCTGTTTGTAACCAACATCTTGCGTCCCGGCTGCCGCACCAGCACGTGCCTGGACAAAACAGAGCTTTTGGAGCAAAGATTTATTTTGTGTGTCAGTGCCACACACGCCTTCTAACAGCAACACCCAAGCCAAGTTTGAAAATCAGACCTCAAAACAACAGCCCCAGTAACTCAAATAGAGAAGGAGGGATGGGCCGAGGGGTTCAAATTCCGAGCTCGGCTAACATGCGTTACTGCCATTTGCTTTTTTCACACAGCATGAGTTAAGGACAGACTGTCAGCCATAACTTCGAGCTTCCTGGATGCTGTCAGCTCATTTCACAACCTTCATATTATTGAAGTGGAGCTTTTTACATTTTATTCTTTGACTTCTTGTTGTATCTTCATAAGAATAATGTGATTTCGGGAGAAGTGTTGAAAGGTTTGAATGTGGTAACTAAACATTTACAAAAGATCTTTAGCCTGAAATATGTAAATATATTTCTGTCAGTGGTTCAGATAGCAGTGTTTAATTTTGCAGAAAAATTGCTACGGTTTCTTTTTATTTTTATACTGAATTTATGCTCTGATGAAAAGCACTTCACTTCAGGAAGTGGAAGAAATTATTTATTTTTAAAACTCTCTTAATATGGCATTTTAGATATCTTGCAAAGGGTGTGAAAGATAAGGTTACCAGTCAGGAATAATGTTTTGCAACATCATTACCCTGATAACACCCAAAGCAGCTCTATTTGCATGATATCATTTGGTATATAATATATCTGTCTTTTGAATCAAATAGTATCCTCCTTTGTTACGCTGACTTTCCCATGTGATATTTATTTAGGCATCAAGAACAACTTAACTGAAACTCAGCTAAGAAACACTATTGCTTTCCAAAAGATCAGGATTTGACTCCTTTAGTTTAAAATATACCTTGATATTTCATTTATCATAAAACTATATTTAGTTCACAGGTTATTAAACATTCACTCCTTTAGTACTGTACATTATCTACACATTGAGTAGAAAAAAAATTTCATTGCAACTTTTATTGAAATTTCACATTAGTGGAAATTTTCTTGCAGAACACAAAAATAAAAGAGGGGAAGAATATACCTTATGCCTATTGTACACAAGCGCAACAAAAATGGCCAGTGGCTGGTGCATTTATCACCATTTCTAGGCATAGGCATGAGAAACCTTGAGTACTGTGTGCAGTTCTGGGCCTCACAATTTAAGGATGTGAAAGTCCTTGAATGCATCCAGAGGAGGGCAACAAAGCTGGTAAAAGGGCTGGAAGGAATGTCCTATGAGGAGCAGCTGAGGACTTTGGCCTTGTCTAGTTTGGAGAAAAGGATACTGAGGGGCAACCTCATGACTCTCTACAGCTTCCTGAGGAGGGGAAGTGGAGAGGCAGATGCTGATCTCTTCTCCCTGGGATCCAGTGACAGGACACGTGGGAATGGTTCAAAGCGGCACCAGGGTGGGTTCAGACTGGACATTAGAAAGCATTTCTTTACCGAGAGGGTGGTCAAACACTGGAACAGGCTTCCTAGAGAGGTGGTTGATGCCCCAAGCCTGTCAGTGTTTAAGAGACATTTGGACAATGCGTTTAATAACATGCTTTAACTTGATTAGCCCTGAACTGGCCAGGCAGTTGGACTAGATGATCATTGTAGGTCACTTCCAACTGAAACAGTCTAGTCTATTCTATTCTAATTCTTTAATGCAGAAGCATTAATGGCATTGTTGATTTGCAAACTTCACGTTCTTCTTAATTTTTAAACATCTTTCTAGACTTAAAATAAGACAGACACTGTTTGTGGAACTAAACCAAAACCAGCAAATCCTGGCCCTGGTGAAGTCAATGGCAAAACTCCCATGGTCTGCAACTGAGCCAGGATTTCACCCAGAGTGAATAAATGAATATGTGTTATTGTGGAACATGTATGGGCAGTTGGCTTACACAGACATTTCCAGCTGTCATTCCATACCCTCTCCACTACCTCTGTATCGTATTTCTCTTCTTTCGCAGCCCCACTGTCTTGCAGGTCTATTTCCTGATCTGTCACCAGTGTGCCACCATCGTCTTTTCTTCTGTTTCTTTTGCATCTTAATGTCTTTCTCCTAAAGCTTTTTAATGCTTCTGTCATGATGCCAATGCAATTCATTGGCTTTCCATCTGCAGTTATGTTCTCAATAGCTCCTTCATCTCAGTTTTTGAGTCTCCTTTCATGTCATTGACTTTCTTCTTGGTGTCTTCATTTTCCACTACTCTCTGACTTGTGCAGTAGTTTCTTGACTTTCTTGTCTCTATTCCATACTTTTACTGCAGTCTTCTTGTCCTAGTAAATCCCTAGCCCTTCACAGAGCAAGTGCCTGTCTCTACCACAGACGCCTGGGTGAAATGTTTACAAATTTGTGTCAGCAAAACTGAAGCATTTATAAAGTTGCATTATTTTTACCAAATTGTTCACTTAGGAACATTAAAAGGCCTTAAAGATACTGTGGAAGTAATGGAAGTCTTTTTCTTCAGCATTTTTAAACACAAATTTGGATTTGTGGGTTTGTAATAATTTGTTCCTCTTGGTTTACATATTTCTTTAACATCAGTGAGAGCCATTTTAAAAACAAAGGTTTTATTCCATATTTTTTTTAATAGTTTATCATGCTACCAACATTTCAAAAAACTGGTTTTGAAATGTCCTGAAACATTTTTCCAACATTTTAAAAGGACTCTAAAATGGAAAAAAAAATTCCTTTTTCTCCTTATTTTTACACCCTGGAATCTGGGTGCCTTGAACTTCCCACACAGCAACAACCTTTTGTGCTTTCACATAGGAAAAGTCAATGTCTAATCATAAAAGGGTTTGAGAGTCTATATTAAGAATACAATCTAACTTGTTAGCTGCTGTTTGAGATCCTGCACGCTATGAATTTCATACAGTAGCAATTAAAATCTGGTATAATTTTGTGACCCATATCACCTTCTTTCTCACAGATTCCAACTGTGTGAAGTTATTTCCATAAAGAAATGTGGGGATATTGTAGGAAGCGAATTGGATTTACCAACAGTTCAAAGCTGTGGTGAATGTTACATTTAAAGCCAACTCCTCTTATTATAGATATTTTTAACACATCCCAAAAATTCCCTTCAAAAAAGTAACAGTAATTTTCATCAGCTCCAGGAAAAGAGTCATCAAGTATCTCCAGGTGTAATGTATTTTTAGTAGAACCACCCAAACTGTTAGCCGCAGTTGTGAACTCTGCTGAGGAAGTCTCTCAGCGCTGCGGTAGCAAGCTATCTGCCCACAGGCAGTTTGAGCGCTCCAGCTAGAGGTGCAAGACCTTAAAAAAAAAATCTAAAGCCATGCCATAAACAGGGAGCATTTTTAAAAATCATTTTCCCTAGCTTGAAAAGCAATGGAACAACAGAAAGAGAAATACACTGTTCTGAGAAAGGAGCAGGCTGAGGAGCCTGGCTTTGCTGCCCGGTCATTGATCCTCCCCTGTTCTACCTCTCATTTGCTCACGTAGACCATTACCTCCTTCTGGCCCTCCAGAAGCCCTTGGCTTTTCTCTGGTCATGCTCTGCCTCTCTGACTCCCTTTATGCTTTCCTTAAAGGAGCTTTCATTTTTTTTATCCTGTGTTGAGGAACCTAGCAATTCCCAGGAAGTTGATTTCCAATAATCACCTAATTTCCTGCATGAAGCGGCACAGGACGCCCCAAGACTCCCATCATCTCGCATGACCACTTTCAGTGCGCTCAGACTTGTAAAGTCCTGCTGCTTTCTGCCCTTGTAGGCACAAAGGTTAACGGAGATTAGGCAACTTTTCTTAATTGTCAAACTCCAGCCATTTAGTCCCTGAGCCTGAGAAAGGATGATTTCTAGGAAGAAGGACATTAACAGCCCTCTCACTTTTCCCCCCATTAAGCGGCAGAGCTGAGATAAGAAGCCCAGACTGGCTTCAAAACTGAGCTCTGTCAGAACAGATTCCTTTTAGAAACAGTTTCCTCCCCTAGAAATAAAGGAGAACAAACGAGTAAGCAAACAAAAACCCAGCCACCTTGGACACGTCTCCTGCACGCTCACAGATCATCCTGCCTGGGCACAGTAGTTCTGACGGCCCCTGGCCAGGCCACGGCAACACCATCCAGACCTGCTGGAAATGCAGCAGGTGGTAACCTCTGCAAGGGAGATAAAGACTTGGAAATGACTGTGATTTGTACCCTATGGAGATAAAGCAGAGTCACTGCTAAGAATGTATTTGGTTTTTTTTTCTATTTGTTCACTCAGCTTGAGTAAAGCCATTTGGGGGGCTTTTTGTTTGCTTTGGTTTGTTTGTTTGCTTTTTTTCACTTTATTGCTTTCATTCTTTCACCTCATGCAAGAATAAAACCTCGCTACAAAGGAAAATATGGAGCTAAAAGCCTTTTTTTCTATGCACAGAGTGAGGGATCCACTGCACAGCCTTGGAGCTATCTCCATCTATGCGAAGATGCAGCAGGACCAAAGGACAGCTGTCACACCTCAAACTCTCAAGCCAGCATTACAGTATAGGCTTACTTCTGCACTCAGAGCATTTGGAGTTTCTTTGTGTGTGTTTTTATTTTATCACCGCTCAATAAACTTAGATGGTCCCAAACAAATAGAGAAAGAATGCAATAAAATATCTGTTTTGCTGTCCCAAATTTCATCTGCTACACTCTTAAGGCCTTTGCTGCATTTCTTACTCCCATTTATTCCCCTGTCTCATCACTAGGTGTGCATAACAGGTTTACTTACTGACTTGCCAGTTGTATTTGTGCGACAGCTCTAAGTCAATGACATCATTTATTAGGGAGATAAATGAGAGCAATTAAGCGTCATGGCCATAACTGGTGAAACTTTCTGCAATGAGAGCATTATTAAAATGACAGAGTGCTTGTCTGTGCCTGCCCAAGGTGTGTGATTCAGCCCCTCTCCTTTTCCTGGTGGAGTGACCCCCGGCGGTACACCTCACATGTGCATTGTTTCCATAGGGAAGCAATATACAACCTCTCGTGTAAAATGGCAACACATATTGATTGATGGCCATTTCATTTTTAAGAGCCATCTTCTGCTATGTTATTTAGAGTTAAAGAGGACAGCTGATAAACATTACACTTATAGTTCATGTTTGTTAATCTATTCACTTGACTAACCTCCTCAGATGCTGATAAATGGCACCTTCACAAAGAATAGCAGTTACTTTTTCACATAATATACTGTTGTTTAAGGCTTTTTATAGTATATCAAATGCATAGCCTTACTTTGTCAATCAAAACCTGAATGACATTTTATTAAAACCCATTTTCTTTTTTTTTTTTTTGTTTTTTTTTGTTGTCCTGTCCGTCTTATGTTTCCAACAGTTTTTAAAACAGGATTTGAGGGAAGGAGGGAAATTGCCATGACGAAAGGAAACTCCATTCTGCCAAACCAAAAGCCTAGGTTTCAAACTAGGGCTTGCTTCCCTTAATTTCTTAAGTTCTCTAATTTGGGCAGAAAAGAGCTGTAAAAGTGCAGAAAGAAACAAACAGCTGGAAAAATAAGGACATTGCAGGAAAAGGAAAGAAGTAAGACTCATACATGGAGAAGGTGATAAAGATGGTCAAATATATTCTGAAAAAGCAAAAACAAGCAGAGAGAGAAAAAAAAAACAAAATAATGATGCCGTGAGAAAACATGAACTAGATAGGGTGCTCCAGGCTTCCCTCAGTAGCACCAGGAGACACAACTGAGCTGTAGGCCAACAGCGTTTCCAATCTGAGATGTTCCTGCCTGCTCCTGCCTTCCTGCAGTAGGGATGTGACCTGCATCCCCCTCCACTAGGAAACCCCACTGTCTCTCATGGGAGATGATGCCAGCGTGGGAGCCCTGTAAGGCTTCTTGGGAGTCCCAGACTGGCCACAGGCACCCTATATATACATGGAGCACACACAAAATGCACATAGATGAAGCAGCTGTGATGGCAAATCCTTGCCCTTTTTAGATGTCATAAAGTAAATGTATTGCACAGGCTGTGATGTGGCTGGCAAGAAAATGGAGATGATGTCCCTCTCCTCATGGATCCAAACGTTTCATTTTGTAGAGCACATGATTTACCTGTAGTTTTTATCCTAGCAGGCACTGCCCAGAGCACAGTGCCCACAAGCCTGTTTCCAATGCAGCTCCATTGCCAGGAACATGAGGGAGGGTGAAACGGGAGCCAGGACCAGCGGGGTAGTGCAAGCCGAGGCCAGCTGCACCCTGGCCCCCTTGGGCTGCCTGGGAGAGGAGACCTGCAGCAAAGCATCACTTCTGGAGACCCTGTTCCAGGTGTCTGAGGAGGGTGGTCTCAAAACCAGAGAAGAAAAAGGGGCAAATTGAGGCTGGATTTGAAAAACAGATTCTACAGATACGTTGAGCAGTATTTAGAGCACCCCTCTTCTTCCTCTGAAATGTTGCTCTGTTTTCTGGATGTCACAAAACCTTGAATGTGTTTATCACCATCCTTTCCATCCCTGCCAAGCCTGCTACAGAAGCAAGCCTATGGAAGGACGGAGCAGAGAAAGCTGCAAATGAATTACTACTTTAGTCTTTAAGCGGGTATTTATGGGTTGGTCCCATAGAGCTGAAAGGTGTCGAGGGTTGAGGCGAAACACACAGAGGGACTCTGGGGAGAGACGGCATGTTCAGACTGCCAGAGATAGAGCAGAAGGCAACAGGATAGGGGCAGATGAGGTATGTGAAGTAAATAACAGATTTTTACATGCTCAAAGATGTGCCTAAGTGATGAGAAGGATGATGCTAAAACAGACACAAAGATAAGCAACATCAGAAGAGATATAAGAATAACCATACCAGGTCGGACCAATAGCCCATCTAATTGGCCTCTGATGTGTCACAGCAAGGTTTAAAAACCCATATTAACACATCTGTTTGCACTGAAAATAATGTCCTAACCAGGATGAGCAGGCAGACAGGGCATTTCATTCTTTAAAATAGGAATACTCATACTGTTAGGAAATAATTTATTCTAATTTAATGTGACCGAATGTTCTCAATACACACAGAAAGGTTTTATACATTTCCTGGATCCTGCTGATTTTTGGCTCAGTAATATCTGTGAAAGGAGTTACAGCAGTTAATAAGGAGTTACATAAAGACAATGTTTAACTTTGATTACTGTTAAACCATCTGCAATTCAGGTTCATTTATTGCTTTCATTTTATGCTTTTAAGGAAAAGTACAGAATGAAATCTTTTTTAAAGAATGGGCCAACACGTGTTTGTGGGGAAAATATTGCTCCTCTAACCTCCATTTTTTGCTTATTCATCCAATAGTCGTCTTTCTCTTCAAGGAGCCAGAACCTCTTTGCTGTCTATGGTCAACAATTTTCTTTGTTGTTGACTTCAGCCAAATAACAAAGTGAATTCAACCCTTGTCTTTCATGACAGGAGGAAGCAAAGGTGGTGGTGGTTGTTGTCGTCGTTATTTCTTCAGGGATGCTAGCCATGTTTACCATACGATGCTATAAAAATGCATAATCCCATAATATGTATCCTTACTGTTTTCTACATGAGATAATACGCTGGAAAAATGGATTTTTTAATGAAAGGAAATATCCATGGTCTGTGGTTCCTCAAGTATCTGTGTCTTCTAAATGAGGAAGCCTCTGGCATGCAATGAAATCAGGGTACCTGTGCCGCAGACGAGCAGGTTAATAAAGAAAAGATCTTCCTTCTAGGGAGAACTAGAACATACCTATTCCTTTTACATTTGCAAGAAACTTCTCACCTGGTTACTTCTCTCATACCCTTTAACCTCGGATGGTGCGTTATATATGAGTTGCTAGTTCCCAAAGAATGAGGAAATTTCCAACTCTCATGTGTGAAAGAGTTTAATATAGAGATAGATTATAGATAGATAGATAGATAGATAGATAGATAGATAGATAGATAGATAGATAGATGATAGACAGACAAACAGGCAGATGCTGAAGGATAGGTCCTGCACATGGGATAGCTAAGTGCCCAGCTTTAAAATGGGACAGCGTATCTTGTTTTTTTCATACAGAGATCCTTCAGCTGAAGCTTTTCTTCTTATTGCTATGAAGGAAAAAAAGTTTGAATTATTCTTTTTCAGAAACAGGCTGATAACGTGGGCCCAGGATAGGATGGATTTTCTCACAGCAAATTATAACACAGGTTATTTGATACAGAGTTTATTCAATAACAAAATTCATTATGTTAGTACCAAACCATCTCTTTATCACATACATTCCTCTGTAGTTAGCATTTATTCTGCACAGTTAACAGATTTTATTAAAAGATTTAAAATAAATCTTATCATTTCTCAGCAGCAATGAAGAGAGGTGGATATCACTTTTTGCGTTTCACCTCCATGTCACCTTTGTGCATCTTGATGTAATGCAGCAGAATGCCTGCTACTATTTAATTAAACAGGAATCTGGATTAACTCCAGCTGTGGACCATGTAATCAGGGCTTGTGAGTGTGTTCAAAAAGGGGTGTTTTCCCTGGCTCATATTTCATTCCTGCATGGAAATCTGCTCTCACTCAAACCTGTCCACATGCTGCAGTAAATGATTTTCCCTCCCTTCTGAATTGTACACTTAGGCACCCCCCACTACACTTCTATGAAAAGAAACAAAAAGGCGCAAACAGCTTGACTTGTCCATTTACACTAAGTACTATTTAATGATGAGGGGCTTTGCTTGTTCATGTATAAATCTACCATTTAGTCAAGTTTATACTATAACTACTGTAAGACCTATTATATTGTTTTATGCAAATTTATGTCATTCTCTCCAGATGACTACAATTTGATTAGTTGGTGCCTGTTGCTTAAGACCAGCTCCTTGCTCAGAAGTGGTTTTACCTTTCCTTAAAAAGGCCTATCACCATCATGAACCACCAGTACGCTTTCAGTTCTTACTACTCAAAATATTTTTGCTACCATTCAAAATAATAAATTATATCTATAATAAACAAGATAAGAAAGTCTGCCTGTAGTTGCAAATCTTTTTTTTATTTTTTTCCCCCCCTAATAAAGGAAAAGGATCGCTGACCTTATGTACATTTTGGAGACAGTCTAGCCCACCCGTAAATGTCAGTGGGTTCTTAAGTCTGAATATGAGTGTGCAACAGTGCAAATGTGTGTGTAAATTCATGAACTGACACATTCATGGGAACTTGTGGTCATATTTGATTTTCAGTGGTCTTTCTGAGTATGCACTTTGCCCCTTTAGATGTCACCATCGATCCATACTGGTGCTTTTGACAGAGTATGTCTTGGCCAACAGAAAAGACAATTGTCAAATAGATGTTGCTCATTGTTCATTTCCAGAGACTGGGCATCTTTTTGCAGTAATTTGATATGGCAAGTTTTCTCAAGCTATCAGCAGAGATTCAGACTACAGATGATAATGAAAACTAAATCTGAGTTTATCATGCATGAAAGATTCTAAAACTTTGAATTTTTGAATTCTGTACTTTTGTGTGGATTACAGGTGGGTAAACAGAAAAACATTTGGCCTTAGCACAATGTTAGATTTGCCGGCCAAATGTCACCTGCCAAAACAAACTAGAAATAAATAGCTCTCAATTTTCAGTAGAACAGAGCCATTTTCCCTCCCTTTTTTATTTCTATATTTCTCTTTCTTCCAATCCATCAGTGTGAAAAGACTGTTGAATGAAATTCTGGAAAATACACCCAAATATTTCAAGCTTTCTAATAAATTCCCTCAAGGGCGTTGTAAATGGAAATTTTGATCACTACAGATTGCCTGTCTGAGATACACAGATTTATATAGTTGCCTGTGGCAGGATGTTTCTTTGTATCCCATAGTCTCCCAGAGTCTGTCTCTGGGGGAACTGAAATTTTAGATCTTTCTTTCAATTCCTAGTTTTTCTAAAAATTGAACAAGCAAAATTACTGTAATTTTCTTTTTTGTCTTCAGGACGTTATCTAATTAATTTCCTGCCGGTGTTCTTCACTGCTTTTCCACGTACCCTTCATGCCAGTCCTTACAAAGGACCTAGTCATTATAGTACCGTCTCTATAATGTTTCTTGTCAAGACAGTGGGTGAGAAAGTTTTAACGTCACTCCTAGATTCTGCCCTGATGAAATCCTAATTAAGTTGCCAGTACAGAGGAAATGAGAAAATCACAGCAGTTTAAAGCTTAACCTTCAAGGAAGCTTGAGCAGATACGAGTAACGTTATTTCTGAAAGACAGTGTGAGTGCAGCTGCAGACGCTAATGCAAAGCAATGCATGTTCATTGCAACATCTTTCCACGCTGTTAAGTGGAACAAGTCATAATGTAAGTGTATGTTTAAGTGCTTGAGGATCGGAGATATACTCTAATTCTTGAAGGAAATGGTGGTGACGAAGGCAGTTTAAATGAAATTGTATGGTCAGAAGTACTCTCTGTACCTTTTATTCTGTCTGCAATCCAGATCATGGTCGGGCTGTACCCACATCATTTCGCTGTTATCAACTCTCATTCAGCCATAAACAGCCAGACAAGTTTGACATGTGATTTTTTGAAGCGAACTCAGATTTATGATTACATTTCTATCTGGTTTCTCAGTCTTGATGGAGATCTCAGATTTGTCTCAGATTTTATATCATGTCCGCTATTCTTCTATTTAACTGCATATATATGAGTTGTGGCAAGTATATTCCACTCATTTGGAGATCAGGACATCTAAAGTCAACTTGAGGTGAAAACCTGTCCATCCACATTTTTATGTATTATCCTGTTATTCTTCTGAGTGAATAAATGCTGGGACAACAGTCTGCTCTGTGCAGATATACTTCAGCATTGCCTTTCAGCTTTAACAACAATCCAGATTTTTGTCTCCACCTCTGTCTTTAATACTGCTGTGGTTTTCAACCACAAAGACAGCGTAAGTCAGCCAGGCAATCCCATGACAAACTCCACTAAGGACTTCACAGTTAACAAAACAATGAATGAAACATCATTCTGGCACACAGAACAGCTTTCTGCTGTCTTCTGCCGCCTTTGCTTTTTTTTTCCCCCAAGTGGAAAAGCAACTTCAAAAACAAGGTGCTGTCATTTTAGCAAAGGAGAATTAGGACTGTGAAAGGATGAAGTGTCCTTGCACAGAAAGACTGCAGCTAAAATTGTATCAATATTCCTGTTATAAACTGATAAACACAGAGCTCAGTGAGGTCAAGTTGTACATGCTTGAGCTGACATGCCAATCTGCCAGCAGTCATATGGTTCTCATATGGCGACACGCCACAGATGCCAGGAAAATGTGAGAAGTTTCTGGCTCATTTCATTTCACTCTCCTGAATGCCATGTTTGCCTGCACACACACACACACACACACACAAAGTAGATTTTCTGTTTTAAATAGAGCTGCTATAGCCTGCGTATTCCCATTTTCTTAAAGGATTTGCAGTAACTCACCCAAACTGATTCCTGAGACTTCATAGCGAGACTTGTCTTGGAAATGAGAGCAGCTTTTTTTTTTTTTTTTTTTTTTTTTTTTTTTTACAAGCCTTCAAAACACTCCCCTAGCCATTTTTAAATGACATCAAAAGACGGAATTAGAAAAAGAGACAGACAAGATAACAACACATCATATGTGGATGCATTTTGCACTCTTATAATATACATTCAGGGAATGGAGTCTTAAAAGTTTCAGTTGCCTCAAAATGAGACTTCTTCCAACCTCTAACAACATTAAAACAGCTCTTTTATTAATGCTTGAACAGTGGCGAATATTTCTTTCTTTGGTGCTGTTTCTTCAATGTGCATTTTTGTATCAACAATATAATGTCTCTGTCGCATGGACTGACATGATAGTACATTAGCAATTGTCTGCATTCACATTTGGTAAACAGACCACAACTCTTCATTGAGTATATAATGCACAATTTACAAATTGTTGAAATATGTATTTCCACTTTAGACCATCTTTCAAGCTTTTACAGTCTTTCGTGTCAGGTTCGATTGTCTTCAAGAGGAATTGTTTTCCTTTTCCTTCTTTTAAACTGTTACTAAAGGGAAAAGACTAAGACAAATATAACTGCAAACGCACAACATTTTTAATGAAATGACTTGCTTCTACGAATGAGAGTGTACACTTCTCCCTTGCCTCACCAAGTCCAGCTACTGTGATTTTAAATGAACTTACTTCAAATTGTTAATGCAAAAACATAAATTGGTTTTAAGCTTAATATATGAAAAACAAAAAATGCACAATAAGTCTATGTATATAAAAGCAGTGGTGATTTCTCCATGCAGGGCCATGTTTGAAATTAATTCATATGTGACATTTCACCTGCCTTTTTTCAGAAATCCACCTCAAGAACCTTAAAAATGCCAAATTTCTGGGCAGCCCCAAACACTTTAGATTAGTCTACAGGGAAATTATTTCTTCTTTTCCAGTGTTAAGATTCACCTCCCTGGGATCACACCAAATTAGAAGCAGGCAGTAACTTTCTTGTGAGCAAAGAAGCTCAGATTTGGGAGTCTTAGCCCCTAAATTTACCAGACTGGGAACAAGAAATAGCAGAGAGAATTCTCTGTGCTCTGAAGATGTCAAGATGTGAACATTTCAATAACCACCATTCAGTTCTTTTTTATTTTCATTTACATGTCACTTGTAAATTGGGGGAGGAAGGTCAGCTCAGGCATTAAGGCAATAGCCTACAGCTGAGGAAAACCAGGTTTGACTCCTTGCTTGGCCTAAAGTTTCCTGCACGATCCTGTTCTTTGGGCTATAATCAAGATACTGCCTGCCCACCCCCTTCCCCAAACCTGTGAAGTTTTCACTCTTGGCCTTTAAACGTGGGGAAGCAGGAAGGCTTCTGATCTTGTGGGTTCAAATGCATGTCGTATCTGCATCCTGATGCTGGAGAAATGCCCATATTGGCAATCCCAGTTGCTCTCTGCAGCACCCTAAGTTTCATGGAAAAGTGATGCCAAATGCCAGAGAGAGTAGAGGCGGGCTTTGATGTGTCCCACATCTTGTCAACAGGGAGACCATGATCTCAGGACAGGCCATGTCAAGTACCAGAGGTCAGGGTCCACACATTGACGTCTTAGCTCCTGGCATACCTCACAGGGATGCTCAGGCAAAAGACAAGGAAACCATGATATTAGGAGTTCTGCAAGTCCTGACATGACTTTTATTAAATATCTGAAACACAAATATTAGTTGAATTAAAGCTAAACCAAATAATTTCCCCACTTCGAAAGGGAGCACCGCTGGAATCCACTCCAGTGATAAATCCCTATTTTCCTTCCCTCAGACCCAGGGATTTCATATCACTTGCAGAGATCTTTCTGGTGTTTCAGGGTCTTGCCTAGCTCCTCAGGCTTCAGTCAAGGTAACTGGCCCATACAGATTACTTTTTAAAAAAAGTCATTCCCAATAGAATACTGAACTATTCCTGAAGTATTTTGTCTTGCAAGTGTCATTGATAAACAGTATTATGTGAAACAGAGTCCTCAGTATGAGTTTGAAGTTTCTTGTTCATCTATTTCCTGAGGTCAATAACTGTGAAAGATGTCACAGACATAAACTCAGATCTACAGTCTTTTTTATGAAGCCTTTTTTTTCTAGCAATGCCTTTTTCTTCAAATGTATTTATTCAAGGGACTCTCATATAAGAATAATAAAGAAGCTGAGGAGCTGAGGAACAGAACTTCAGTTTGTGTGTTGCTCCCTAAAACACATACATTTGTACAAATGTTTTGGAATAAACATTTGTGTGCTTGCACAGCAATTAACAGATTGTAAATACCACCCAAAGTACTGTGTCCGCTTAGACTTATTGTATATATAACTCCTACTTGGATTTTGGTACCTAAGACATGGGTCCCATTTAGATTTCAGTTTCCTCTTATTGTTATCCGTACTGTAAAGATAAAGGACCTCTTAAATGGAGTCAGTCTGATTTAACTCAATGCACTTCCTCAAGAGATTCTGTTACTGGGATCAAACCAGCAGCATACTCAAACATAGACTTCTCAGGGCTGCATACATTGTATATTGTATATGTGATATCAACACTACGACCTTCTTGCAGTGATCAGAACAATTTCTCTGTCCCCAAACAAATTAAAACCTTAGAACATAATTCACATGACAGCAAACATTATACATGTAGTTCTATCTTAATACTCATATCATAATTTTTTCTAACTTAATTTGTCAAGTTCATAACTATCACTTGAAACTTGCTGACAAGGAACCTGATAACACATCATATCAAATTCCATTTTACAACTGTTTCCTTGGAAACACAGGCATAAAAATGGGCCATGCACAATGGAATGAAATCAAACAAATTAAAATAAACCTTAAAGAATTCCCACTGATCAAACCCCCTTTGCTTTGTTAAAATTCGTGCAAAAACAGGGATAATGAGTCTTAAAATAAGAGCACCATTAGCCCCATGGTGCAATAGTCCTTATTTGTTTTGGCCCTGATCCATCAAAGCGCTTTAGCACATATGTAACTTTAAATGCATGAGATATCCCAGTCAACAGAATGAGTCATGTGCTTAAGGTTATTCATGTACTTAAGAACTGCACAAGAGGTGGCTTTGTCTCCAGAGGCTGACTAGTTACTAGAGTGAGGATACATATACATACACTGCAGGTTCTACATACTTCTGTGGAAGCCATGGTCAGGAATGATGACAACATAGGAAACACTCAAATCTTCATATAGCATAAGTTATGACTTCTGATTATTTAAAATCGGGAGAAGATAACTGGATAAAGGTAGGAATACATTAATTTTCAGCAGTCTGTTTATACAGGGGCATATATTTTATTTAACATAAAAATTGCATGCCAGTTCAAAGAAGAAAAATGGCATTTTTTATTGACCTTTGGGATTTTCTTCCATAGGTTTGAAGTGACTTTATAGTAAGATTGCAGATCATCTGATAAGAGAACTGTGCCGAGATTTACAGCTACCTTGCTAAAATTTTCCTGCCCATTAAGGGTTTTTTTTAACTATCAAGCAAGCCAACAGTTTTCCTCCTTTTTATTGTAATAATCATGATAAAGATGAGTATGTAGATTCTTGTGCTTACATTCGAGATGTAGTGCGCCAGTTTTATATGGCAAGACTATCAAAATGCAGATATTATGCTGGCAAATGTATTCCTTCTCCCAGTAAAACAGTTACCTTGTACCAGATAGCATGTTAATTCTCCCACTCCTTGGACAAAAAAGCAATTTGATTGGAGCCTTTTCAGAATATCATTCTTTTTTTTTTTTTTTTCTCTATATTTAGGTAAAAATGTCAGGGATAAAGAAGGAATTTCCCTTGGGGAGTTTATTCCATATCGTACATCACATAATCTCTTCTGTCTTTCTCTAATACATCTGGTACCAACAATGCACTACTAAGTGATAACAAAACCTAGTTGTTACATAGTTATGTTCAAAGATTTCAGTTCTCAAGGTACTTTGCTGCAAAGAAATCACATACTACTGTCTCATTTCTACAGACAGGAACACTGATGTACAAAGAAACTCCTCATCAGAACTGGTTATTCCCCATAGATCTTAGATTTGCACTGAGGTATTTTAATTTCACAGATTTTTCAAGGATCTTACAGCATTCAGACTGTAATGGATGTCTTACTTGACCTAGGCACAGTAAAGAACTGATAAAACTTAAGCTTGTGAAGTGAAGGATATCTAATGTAAAGCTGAAAATGGGTATCAAATGCTGTTGAAAATCAAGCCCCTTTAGTGTAAGTGCTTAAATTTCAGAATACAAATTTAAGGCAGGGAGAGAAAATTCATAAAGTACTTGAATGTTTGCTTCTTCTACATTTTGTCTTTCCCCACCCAGAAGATTGAAAGTACTCAATGAACCCTCATGAAACTTTTTTCATGGAATTTTTGCCTCATTAGCAAAAAATGTGGAATATTTTAGTCCCAACTTTATACTCATGAGATTTTATAAGCAGATATCGTATGGTAGTATATATCTGACATTCCAGAGTTCAACCCCAGTTCCAGCAGGGAAATTTCATGTATCTCTGTATGAAACCAAACCTTCATTCCTGTAAAATCATGATTATTACTTTTTTCTTCTATCTTATCAATTCTTTGTGTTGGCAAGTTGATCTTTAAACTTTTGGGGCAAAAGCTATCTCCCACCAAACATCCTGGCCCTCACAACATTTTATTAACATAAGTTAATACATAAGAATTGTAACTAATAATTTCAAAACTCCAGAATGTCTCTCTTTTTTTGCCTGTTGTTATGCTTATTTTCACTACAACAGCAGCCAGCCCCAGGAAATCCAATTTCCAGAGCCTTAGGATAAATGATCGAAGGTGTAAAACATCCCAAATTCTCTTGAAATTGAGTTATTTATAACCTATTCCGTTATTCCTGTGTAGAGTGAAACTCACTAATAAATTATATGTTCCCAAATGTTTTTTGCTGCTGTTTTCTTCCTACAATTTCTGGCAAAATTTGTACATATAAATGGAACACTGTGTGATTTTTGTTGAAGTTAGACTTAAACCAGGTGTACATAACACAAAGGAAACCACGAAATACAATTCCTTGTTGTCACTATTGGCATAAATTCAAAGTGGCCGAAAAGAGATGCATGGGAAAGTGCTCTTCTCCACTGCCCTCTCTGTCAAGTGTCACTTGAACGCAGTTAAAATGTTTGCTAACTAAAGCAGGATTTGAAACTCTATTTTAATAGAAGTCAACGGGAGTTCTTGCCAACTGTAGGGAGAATCCTGAGAGTGCCCAGTTTTATTATTTCATTGGACCACTTCTATCCTTTAATTTTATGCAAACTTCCATGGTCATTCTTGGAAATCTTCTATGAGCCAAGAGGATGCTATGTTACTCGCACATTAGAGAAATACCTCCCTACTTCGTAATACCTTGGTTTCTAGTAGGCAGAAACAGCAGGCAAGTTGAGAACTCAACCCATGGATTTAGTTCTAGCAGTCGCTAAAATATAGGTACATGCTGCAATGAGGTATGTGCCTCTTCACAACTGCAAGCGGCTACCCCTGTATTATCGCAAAAGTTAATAGTACTTAGAGATAATTTTGTGTTGAGACATGTGCCAAAATCATTGTGTATATGCTTGAAATTTTCTGGTACAGTATCTGGAAAAGTGCAAAATTAACCCCAGTTAAATATAGGATTTAATATAGACCTGCCATCTCCTACCGAGGACTAGAGTTTTTTTCTGGCATAATGGCTGTGTGTCGCTTTCTAGCTATTGTCAAATTTTATCCCACACATTTGTGCCAAATAAATAAAATTAACAGTGTCAGGAGGCTCAAAATTATGTTAGTAACTACATGCTGTGTACAGTAGGTGTCTGTAAACCTCTTAAGGCCTTTTTGCCCTGGAAGTCCAACAGTCAAGGTTCTTAGGGCTCCTGTTGCAGATTTCAGTCTTTTTTGGAGACTTAGTTTTACTGAGATTTCTGTTGACCCTCTTTCCTCACCTTCTTTCGTTGTGCCCAGCTGAACCTGCCCAGATAACAAGAGCATGTAGCATTCCCCACATGTCTGGGAGCTGCCTGCGGTGGGGTAGCTGCCTTTCACCTCCCGGTCTCAAAACAAGTTGGTTTTCCAAGTTCTATGCAAATTCTGCAGGGTAATGATGTGGCTGCTCAAAATTTGCAGAAGGATCTCCAGTGTAGGAAAAAACAGCACAGACCATCAGAAAAGAACTTCCTGTCTTGTTGTGTGAGATCCCCGGCTTCTTGATGTGACATGAACAGAACCACAGTCACTGCCCATGTAGCATCACCAGGAATCTCACCATGTGAAGTGTAGCTTGTATCAAATCAAAGCAACAAAATTACCACCCCGTCCCCCTTTTTTTTAATAACCCACCTCTTTTGTTACTTAATCTTTTTCTCTCTTTTTTCTGTCTCATGGTCCTTAAGCGTTTAGCTAGTCGCACCTTAAAGAGAGTGTTGCACAGTAGCTGACTGAGCAAGTCAAAAGTCCCTAAATTACCAAAGAAATGAAGTATTAAAATTAAATCTCCCTAAGGGTTGTTGATTTCTAATTTTATGTACAGAGAGGAGGGGTGGAGGGGAAGGTTTTGCTTTTCCCTTAATTCTGCCATATTGTCTGATTCACAGCCGGAGACAAACTGAAATGGCCATCTGGTTGATGTGCATACAAAAGGAGTGGTTTGCCAGACAAAGAGAGTACCTTTTATCATACAAAGCAATGCATCTCCTCTTACTAGACTTCCATTCTTTTGGCTCTGGCGGAGCTGCAGGTAGGTAGGAGCAGACCCTACCTACCACCCAGGTGTAGCAGCTGCTGTCAAAATAGTGACGCAAGTAGGTAATGGTCTGAGGGCTCTGTGGTGCATTCACAACACGACATATACCACAGTCGGACTGAGTATTTTCAGCTCCTGGTTTCTGACTTTAGATAGACCACTCTGAGTTCACTAATTTGCTCCTACCACAAGAGAAATTGCAGGATTTTATGTTTAAATAACGATACATGAACAATTAGAAATCAGGCTGAGACCACTGTGTAAATGGACCTTTCTGAATAGGGATATAGTTTTTGTAGCTATTTAATACCATCCACATATGTATCTGTCTGTCTTTTGTGATGGTAATTCTGTGTCCACATGCACAAAAGGAAAAATTAAATGCAAAACATCCCCTTTTTGCCCATATCAACTTTTGCAATCTTAATCCACACATACAAATACTTCCAAATGGCCACTCTATACTAATTTGATTTTCTCTATATTTCAGTTCATACTGCTGATCCCAGCCTATCCACCATTCAAACTATGTAAAATGTCCCAGAACTTTAAAATATTTAAAAAGAAAAATTCACAGTAGAACACTATGATAGCCGTTCCCTCTTTTTGGTGATAGCTGTTCAGAGTAATGTGAGAAATTCATGTTAGTTCATACACACAAGATATCTGCTGTGCTTATGAATTATTTTTTCCCCTCTATGAGGTACTTTCATTAGATGAAAGACAGTCGTGTATATGAAGTACTAGCATTGCTGTTTGAAATCAATCCTTTATTTCAATTTTCTCCTCTTCTCCATTGAAACCTCCTGCTCTTGATACTGGACTCTGCTGACCTCCTCTTAAGGGGGTATTTCATTGCCTTTGCTGTGGTGATAACCATGGAAGTAGAACATCCCATTTCCCCATAAAGCTGCCCAGGGAACTGGAATGGAAATTGCTCTGAACTGAGACTCCATTCCTGAGAGTGGGTTGCTCTATGCTGGTATTCCCCTTCTCCTGATTTCCTTCCATTTTAAATGATTTCTGAAAAAGATTGGAGCAATATGTTTTTCTAACTAGATTGAGGGTCAAAGAGATAAAGCAAGCAAACAAACAAAAGGAGGGTAAGGAGCGATCCTGGGTTTCTAGGCATAGCTGGGAAGTTCATTTTGCCGGTATGTGGCAGGCATGGCAATATTATTAAACGTTCCCCAGGCAACGTTGCTAGGCTCCGAATTCTGTATTTTTCTTCCAGAAAACAAAACATTTTCCTTTTTCAATCAGCTATCCCCTCCATCAATATGTAACAAAATACCCACAGTACATGGTATAAAAGCTGTTTAATTTCAGACAGTGACTGCCACTGTATTTATGCTGTCATGGTATAAGGTCATATTAAAACAAGGGACAATGAACTTAAATGTTGATCACATAATATGGCAGTGTAATTGCAGCAAAAATACTCTAATAAGATTTTACAGGTTCAATACATTATTTTGAAATAAATGTGCACAAAGGATGTCTTGAAAGATGTTACTGAATTGTAAGTGTCAGTCATGCAAGAAGTAGAGATTTAAAAGCAGTCTTTGTATTCACAGGTCCATGACACGGAGTCCCTATTTGGAATATGATAAAAGAACATTCAAGGACAAAAGCATTTCTGGCCCTAAATTTCCCTTCACTTCATTCAATTATCTACAAACCTATCCTTTTTTCCTTCTCGTAATATATGACATCAAATTTCTATGCATTCAGTGAAAATTCCCTCCATTGGGCAAAGACCTCCAGATTTCTCACCCATGCAGTAGCAAATTTCAGTTGGGCTTGCCTTTTTCTCAGTTGATCTAACGCAGGTATTTATAGAAATTTGCTGTGTATTGTGTGACATGCATTATGTTGCCTCCTAAACAGAAAATAAAACCATTAATTATACTCAAAACAGTCTGGGAAGGTGATTTCACCTTCATGTCCCCACACAGGAATCCATTCAGGCCTCTCCTCTGACAGGAGACAGAGTCTTTGCAGGGACCCTCTGAAGACCAAGGTAGGGGAAAATATGTGCGTTAACGAGGGCTCTCCACAGTGTAGCTGTAGGCTGTGGCTTGTCAACCAAATTACCCAACCTGGACTTTGCCTTCTTTACCAAAGGAGCAAAACTGACTTCCCTGCTACTCCCTTTGTGATCAGTGTGAGAAACAAACAGCAAATAAAATAAGAATGAGGAGACAGTCCAAAGACAGAAAACTACCAAGGTTCAGCTAATACTTAGAGAGACCCAATTCAGTGTTGCTTGTGGCAAGTGCATCTATTTTTCAAAAGACTTTTGTTTCAAAATCTTAGTGTCCAAATGCCTTAGTGTCTTACCATGCAGGTTGGTTGCCATAATAAAGATGTCAGAAATTCAGATGTTTTGACATCTGAACCTCAAGCTTATAGTATTATTGAATGTACATGAATACTTTTCACTGTTATATTAGCTCTGCCTTGGAAACTGCACCAAAGAAAATGTCCGTGCAATACTCAGATGTTTCCCTGAGGATGAACTGAACACCAAGAGCACAGGCAACTATGAAAAGGTTCAGCTCTGGGAGAAATCATTCATATACCCAGTCTGCTGTGCTCCCTGGTACCACATTGCAGTAGAAAGTAGTGCAAGACCTTGTAATCCCAAATCAAACTTTTCAACAGAGAGGGCCAAAACCCACAAAACCCTCCTCATTCTCCTAGCAGCACCTCTTGGTTTGTCAGATCAAGGCTTTGCCACTGCCTTTTTATGTAACTCCCAGAGGGCGGGACTAGCAAGACACCATTTTGCTTGGTGAAAATGATGGGCTTACACCAAGCCATTTCTGTCCCAGTCTCTTGGTGTCTGTGTATTGGTGAGAGGGAGCATAGCTCTTCTCCCATGCGTGCAAATAGTCACATTGGGAGAGAGGAACAGGGGTAGCGAGTACAAAGGCAACCTATTTATTTATTTTGCAGACATAAAATATGCAACCCAGGGTGGTCAGCTATATGTGCAAAATCAGTCAGATGGAACAGGAAGCTGGAGTTTAAAATGTGACCCATGCTCCACACCCAACCGAAATATAAAATAATAAAAAAAAATTTTGCCTTTGACAACGCTCTGTTGTACAGAGAATTGTGTGCTCCGGACTTATTCAAACCCAGTGAAGTTGATGAAAAGACTCACTGCCACTAACAGACTTTGAACTAGGCCAAAGGACTTTCTAGAATATTTCACAAGCAACGAAGCTAAAAATGAGTAGCTGGAAAGGCTAAGGGCGACAGGGACACTTTAAAATGTGGTGGTAGAAAACCAAACATGCAAGCAAGCAAACTGAGAAAGACAGTGACCATCTGCCACATGGAGCGGGGATGCAGCCGTCGATCCACTTCTTGTACCGAAGCAGACCCACGGTGGGGCCCAGGAAGATCTCAGGGCAGGATCCCTCAGGCAGGAGGAAGGCTGCCCTTCTCTTCCTCTGTCACCTTGCAGCGTGTCCTTCTTGCTTCAGCCTGGCAATGGGGCTTCAACCTGGAAGCCCTCATGTGCAAATTTGAAAACAGTGACAAGCACACTACTTAAGCTTCCCTTAAAAAAAGGAGCTGATCAAAGGAAGGACACAGTAAAAAATAAGTATAAAAAGCAGAAAGAATTTGAAAAAAAAACCAAAAATGAAAGGATATGTTTCTTCACCACCACATTCAGGGAAGCTCACCTAGTCCTTGGCTACTCATGCAGTTGCACAAATAACAGAAAATGCCTGGTAGGTACCTCCCCGCCTGCATGCGGGTGGGAATTCAACGTTTAGGGCTCCTGGTGGTGTGGGTGGAGGTGGCAGGGCTGGTTTGCCAGGGAGCAGCTGAGTGCTTCGGGTGGTCAGGTTGATCCTGCAAGGTGCTGAGCCCGCCTGGTCAGGGGCGTTGGGAACTTAGCAGGATTGGGCCCTTAATGCCTATACTTGATAAGCAGCCGTGGCAAAAAGGCTGTACTAAGATATTCGTCCAAAAACGGGGAAACAAAAATCACTGTAATTAGTGGTAGATGTGGCATTTTTAGCATAAATGGGAAAACCCAGCATTTAATACATAGCGCAAGGTTCATTTGCAGCCATATAATCGCTGTCAGCTAATGCCTGATAAACCCTGGCTAAATTGGAATTTTATTCTATCTATTTTATTATATATCTATATTTATTCTGACAAAAGTTGGACAAACTTGTCCAAAAGACTAGGGGTCCATTTTATGTGCTTGGGTGTCCAAGCACCTGCCAGCTGTTTGTCCCTTGAATTGAGGACATCATGTTTTCAATTTCCTTCAATAAAGCTATGAATCTGGCAATTTGCTGGCCTGCTTCAGCTAAACAGAAAGGACAATTTGAGAAAGATCATAGTTCAGGCTCAGTCAGACGGAAACGATTGAAAACAGAGAGCTGGCCGCTATGTTTCCCCAATGCAGCTTGCTGTCGCAGTTTGACTGACAAACTGACTTTTTTGAGGTGCTCATGCCCATTTCAGTCAGAGTTTATTGAAGGTGATTTTGATCTTCTCCATGAGGCCACAGCAGCGGCCATGCCATCTGTCACCTTGATTGCATCGTGGATTCTCTGGAGAGAGTGCGATGGCTCCTGATCATTTACAGATTGTGCTGCTTTCGCCTCCATAAGGACCACATGCACAGAGCCAGATGGTGAACATACACGCTTATTATAAGTCTTTATCTCTGTGCAGGAAGGAGAGGCACCATTAGATCTCCCTCAGGAGCTCCGCTCCTCTCTACCATCATGCTGCTCTTCAGCAAATACAGTCTTCTTCAGCTGTCATCAACCTACCTCTGAAAATTAAAAAAATAAACAATAATTCCATCAGCGCAGGCACGAGACGTAGAGACACTGCCACAAAGCAGCCCCCCCCCCCCGGCCCCCCCCCCCCTCCCCGGCACACACATACACTCAGGCTCCCGCGACTGTCAGCATTAGGTGGAAACAAGTTTGTTTGAGAAAAGACAGTTAACGTGCAATTAGGAGAGACTTCTTTGTGCAAATAAAGTAATGCCATCCTGGTTGTTCTTGGCACATTTTTAATTCCGCGCGTTCTTTCTTTAAAGCAAAGCCTGAGCGCGCGATTGCTGCTTTTCCGAAGGCAGCTTTGTGTTTGTGCCTGTGTTTCTCCTGTCGGAGAGCAGCGATGGGATGTTGGTTGCCACGGGTTGCGTGGCTGAAATCCGGCTGCCGGGGCTGGGGGAAGAGGAGCCAGCCGTGGGGAGCCGTGCCGGGGCTGGGGCCGGCTGGGAGAGGGAGCGGGGCAGCCGCCGGAGAGGTGATGGCAAACGCTGAGCGTATGGGTGGACCGCTGTAAATAGGTTTGTTGAATCCTCTCGGCAAAGAGCAATCTTCCAGTCGCTCTTTGCCGAGGGAGAGGGGAGCGTCGGCAGCCTGCACGTAGCACAGACGCTCACCTCGACTCGTTTAATACATGTACCGCACGCGTGACCCCGGGTACAGGCTGCCAGATTGCACAGTTTGAGCGTTTCTCTCCCAGAGTTCAGTTTTCTTTTTGCAGTTTCTGCATAACAAACACTTAATTGCTGGTAACACGGTTTTTCCCTGTTAGCCGCTATGTTCCCTCTAACCTGCGGTTCCTCCTTTAAAGAACTGTAATTATTAAATCTTAAAATCTTAGCAGAAGAAGCACTGCAGACACAAATTTCTGGGCTTTGCCAAGCACAGAGCATCCTTCAGAGTGAAAACCTGGCCTACTTCCAGCTACAGTGTCTTTCCTGAAGCACATGGAGATTAATTTGTTTGTTTCTTTCTTAAAAGTGCTTCTTTTCTGAAGACTGGATGTGAGGGAGATACGATTCAGACACGAGACTGACACTTTCTGAAATGCTAAGGGAACTTGTTAGGGTCACTACCCCAGAAATGGGAAAAAAAAAACCAGGAAAATGAAAAAAATGCATTAAGAATGAAGACAACGTTCTGGGGTTTTGTTAAGAGGAGGATGATAGATTAAGATAGCATCAGTTGTGTTGATTTTTCCTTACTCTTTTTCTTTACATGTACAAACACGGCTCATATCAATGTTGTCTGTGATTTCTCTTTATTAATTTTTGGTAGAAATACTACAGTTGTTAAGTAACTTCTATTACAGGAAAACCTCAGTTTCAATATGCTGTTATTCCGCCCTACTTTTCCCTTTATTCAAACCGTGTGGAAGAGAAACACATGTTTTCTTCAAAAATACTACATTTCTGCACCGGTAAAACAAGGTGTAAATTCTAGCTTTGGCAGCTCTCACAGAAGACAGTGAATCTTTTTTTTTTTTTTTTCCCCTACTTTGGAATAACTTAGTGTATCAAATAGCACCTTCCAATTTTGTCACAAAGCTTTAAATATTTTACAGAGTCCTTCCCCATACTTTATGTTTCAGATCCTGGATGCTACGGCATCAAAAGAAAAAAAACAACTTCTCCCCACAAATTAAAAACAAGTTTTCAAATATGAAATTAAATAAGGAAAAACGCACACATATGTTTACTGTATACGAATATCACAAGCTCATAGCAGGACATTGTGTTAGTCATATTACAGCTACTAACTGATGTTGGTGTTTATTTTGTGAATTTTTAATTCCACTAGAAAATATAAGGTCTCTAAGTGGTATTACAACTGCAGTACATAGAAAAATCCTTGTGGTAACTAGCAATTTTTTCTGTCCTCTTTTGTCTGGGTCTGTCCATCCCTAGTATCTCTTCTCAAATTAGGCTAGCATGTGGCTATCATGTATCCCCTCTGTGGATAGAATTATATATTGTGTTCAAAATCTCTGATTAATCTGATTAAGCTAGTGAGTGACTAATCCTTTAATCTCCTTGAGAGCACTGTTATGTCTGCTGTGTGTCAGATTTGTAACTAGTAATCAGTTAAGTAAATGCTAAAAGTTAAGCAAAAACTATTTTGGACACACTTTAGCATCTGTTTTTGGTTAGTGACCTTTACAGTTGAAATTGTATGGAGAACATGAGTGAAAATAAGAAATTGCCTGTGGTAGCAATTCTGCTGCTGCAAGTGTATCAGTCGCCAAGGACCAACTTGCTTCTGCTCCCCTATTCTTCAGTGATTTAATTATAAATGATCAGGTAACTTCCCCTTTGCTTTGTTTCTTGCGCTCTGGAAAGCAAATACAAAACATGTTTTCTGTGTATTGATAATTTAGAAAGGAAGTTCTTCTGCCAATTAATTTCTAACAGTTTGCTTTGCCCTTCCTTTTCATTAGAGTCAGAAAACATTGCACAACCTTTAACTGAACACAGTCACATTTAAAAAGCTGCACTAAAAAAAAAAAAAAAAAAAGTGTTTTACCTTAATAAAAGGAGACTGTGTAGAAGTAGATTTGGGGCAGGGGAAGGAAAATGTGCAATCTTTGTAGAAAAAAAACGTGTAGACCTATTGCTGGCAGATGTAAAAGCATCAAGTCAATATGGTAACAAGGATCAATATGCCCTCAGGCAAGATATGACTATGACAATGCTGAATGCATGTATAAATTTACCACTCCAACTAGCTGCCTAGGAGTAAAATATATTCAAAGCAACCATGCACAGAAGTAAATCTTGAACCTGGTATCCAGCTCACAGAGGTGGCCAGGACACCAGGAGATGTTCAGAGGGGCCAGTGGGAATATCTCCAAAGAATCTGGCCCTTAGGGCTTCCTTCCGGCCATCATCCATGTGGCCGCAGGTCCACATTCTCCACAATAGTACCCATGGGGGATGTACAAGGTGTGTTCAGCTTGAGTTTCATGGGGGCTGCCCATCTCAAAACTGGCTTTTCCTGGTATTTTATATCTGCAAATTACTTCAGCTAGACCCTCCTTCACTCCCAGACAAGCCACCTGAATGAAGAGGGGAGATGCTCCTGCACCACGGGGACAGCAGAACATTTCCTGAAGGGCTCTTTTCAGGTATTTTCTTTGGGGAGGGCAGCACTGATGGCAGAGTAAAACTCAGGGTGAAATGATTATCTTTGCTCACTTGGTAGGGTGTATCAGCCAGGCCTGTCCAAAACTCAAAAGGTTGCAGAAACTCTGTAGATTTCTATAAACCCATCTATACAATGACTTTTCAAGGAAACCTTGGATAAAGAACATCCATTAATTATAGTCACACACACAAACAAAACATTGTAGCACTAGAGGTCTTTTATCCTTTTTTTTTTTTTTTTTTTTAAGAATATCTTTAAATGTGCTTATTTTACCCTGACAAAAAAGAGAGTGAGTCAGGCAGGCACGAGAAATATCTAAGTAACAAGGAATATGAGCACAATAGATTTTAGGCCAGATTCCTCTTTGGATGCACAAGCTGGTCTCCCACAGATTTCTATGACAGCCACATTGACAGCAGTGGGAATCAGGCATACTCATCCAAGGGCATAATTTGGCCCATAACGTATGAGGTTTGTCCAGCTTGTGAAAGCAGCAAGCAGTGTATTACAAACACTGCCTCTGTACAGCTTACTGGGGTTTTAAATCCTCGGTGGCATTTTCTGTGCCTCTAAAATGCATTTGATAAAAATAGCAGAGGCTGCTTGAATCAATACCTGTTGAAAGAACAGACCTGCTAAAAGAATTAAAATTTGTTGCAACAAGGTTATCCATTTAACAGGTTTCTACTTGAATAACCAAACAATCCTCATTTTGTAGCCTAGCTAACGCCCCGGTGCATCCACTGGAGAAAGTCTGATATTTTCCATCCTTGCTTCTTAAGGCTGTCTGCCCAAATATTTTCTGCCCCTGCTCGCAGCGATTTCTTTTCACCCGGACAATGGAAATGGCTTACGTAATTATGACTTTGTACATGAGCTGAACTCCCTATGGATGCTTAGACTCTTATTATCTTTAACCTAATCCACCTCTGTCACTGAACTCTCACCTCAGCGGCTTGGCAGGGGATCAGCTGGTGGCTGAGAGGAGAGCAGGGTGGTTACTGACAGGCAGTTCATTAATCTTAGCGGGTATGACCATCAAGGAAGGGAAGGAAGGCGGAGGTCCTTTTCTCTCTGCTTCTGCCCAGCTGACTAGTGTCATTAGAAGCTGTTTGGAGCCACCTCTGAGAAAGCAGTCCACCAAACGTGGGCTTAGAGGTCAAGCTCACCAGGCCGTGGTTTTGCTTTGCTAAGAGAGAGCCCATGGACTGCTCAGAAGATTTTGACAAGGTTTTGTTTTCATTTTTTTAAAGAGTTTACTCTTCATTTTTCATTGTTGTTATTATTTTGCAGCTCCCATAAAATTAATTCCCACTCTTTTCCTTGCCCAGATGCACTGGACAAGAGATTCAAGGAGCTTTTGCTAGTACAAAGTGCCCACCCCAGGATGCTATTTGCCTTCTGTTTCTCCCCCTTCTTTCTCACATAACCCTTCAACCTGTACCATTAAGTGCAGTGGTAGGAGAAAATGATGTCCCATAGGGCAGAGGTAAGGCTTCCTTCTGGCTAAAAATATGGTTTGGGAAACTGGTTGGCTCAGCACAGTCTGGTCCTTATAACAGGCAGGGAAAAGGGCTGTCACCAGGAGGGACTGAACCTCCAGTCTGAGCTGGCTGAGCTGAAAATTCAATGAGAAAAAGTAGGTCTAGGTCTAAGTAAAACACTGTTTAAAGCTGTTAAATGAAAACACGTGGAAAATTTTTCAAACTGCTGAAGCTTTTTGCTTCACACAGTTACATGTTTAATTTCATTCTGAGGTTCTTCAGTCCTTTTAAAATCATTTTCCCTTCTTATAGCTGTATCACCCACTATATGAAAAATAAAAATCAAAGCAGAAATGTTACAGTAAAAGTTTTCTCAATTCTTATAGTTCCCTGCCTCTTCCAAACAACCAAAGAGGAGTCATCATGTTCCGCCCAGCACCATGAATCATTTCAGTCCACCTGAAACAACTCGCTTTGCTCGTTCACTCTCTACCGAGAAGTGTCTGGTTCTGCCATGAGCCCAGTGGAAGGTGGAGGGGACCTTGTCAGGGCACTTCCCCAGACACCGGCAGCACTTGGACCTTGCTGCTCAAGCCAGTTCTCAATAGTGCCTGTCCCTGTTCCCCAGGATGGGCAAGGTCTTGGTTGACAACCCTTTTATTTTCCTGCAAAATTCTTTTCCTCCCCCAGGGAAGTGACTCCTGCCCACAGTGGGTCACTCCTGCCCAGCATCAGCACATACCTGGGGGTACTGGCAACAGCCTGCAGACTTGGCAGTGCCTTGAGAAGAGAGTAAGGAAAACGGCAAGGAAAAACAATGACAACGAGGGGCTCAGTACTGGATATGAGTGAACTTACTATGACTTATCTCAGAAATTGAACAACCACAGGAGGTGTGATAAACCATCTGTAAAATTTTTGAGAATTAATTTGAGATCTCAGTCCAATTTCTTCTGGCCATATTAAATGCTGAGCTAAGTGGAGGTTTTCTTGCCCAGGAAAAAGCACAAAGACTGAAACATGGGAGCTTGTTAACAGGGACCCAGACTGCTAAGATCCAACCTGTATGCTGAGACTATTTCTGGTCCCCTGGAACTGCCAGCATTTTTCAGTTGCAATGTATTTGCTGGTGGGTTTCATCCCTCATCAAAAATTCTGTATTAGTGCACCGGTTCTAACGCTCGTCCTTTTTCCTGGAATTTTGAAATCTATAGTGAGTGCTGATTTATAGCTTCCAACATAAGTTACATCCATGGTATATTAAGTAACCATGAACCAAAACTCACAGTGATTTAAAGGCCAGGATTTCACCAAGGTGTGTCCTCACCCACATGGGCAAGTGAGATGCAAAGTCAATAAAGAACTTCTTGGTTTTTCCTTTGGATATTGCTGAGCTTGGGATTTTGCGCATGTCACCAGAAAAAGAAATCAACAAAAGCAGTACAGCCTGCATCATGTTTTCACACTGTTAAGGATATAGATGACCTCTCTGTATGAGAACCGCACGTTAATACATTTTTTGGTAGTCTAAATATCTGCTTTTTTGTCCAAAGCAAAAACAATTCAACTACAGCAACAGCAAGAATGAAACTGTAATGACAATATTGACCCATTTGAGTATTGTTAGAGAAAACCTCCTAGATCAATTAAAAAAAACCACTTCAGTGCCCCATACAAAACCAGAAAATCACATTATGTCTAGCTCCCTTAATCTAGCATCCAATTTACTTAATTTTTTTCACTATGAAATTTTTCATTCTTTTTCTTCTCTGTCTAACTTTATGCAATTCCAACACTGCACTGCACTGGATTCCTCCTGTCCTCTTATTCAAGAATGAAGTATGCATACCAGTTTTACATGGATATGTAGAGATGACTGGACAAACCATTTGGGATGAACACAGATGCAGTGTGTATAGCATTGTTCTTTATGGTGGAATTAATAGTCACGTCTTTAGATTTGCTGTATGCATCCCATTCTCTGATGAGATTAAATGCCCATCACTGGTACAGCAAAGCTGGTTTGTTTTTCTACGACAGAACTTCTACTTTAATTGCCAGAAAAGTCTGTGCTTGCATTTCTCAGAGCTTCTCACCCAGCAGGATCTTCCTTCTGAAGTACTCATCATTTCCACCTGCCTTTCCTCTTCAAGGTTAGCTGCTGTGGTTCCTCTGTACTGAACACTAGTTGGGTACAAGAGCACTGAGGGGCAAGCAATAACTGCAATAGCTAGTGCTGATATTTGGTGTCCATATGGACAGTATAACTTAACATTAATGCCTTTCTTTACTGAGTTTGATCCTGGCCCCATGAGTCAAACTCTAGCTGTCAGGGGACTTGTTGTAAGTAATGGTCATTTGTGTTTCATAATTATCTTGAATAAACACAATTAGTTCCACATTCTGCTGTTTTCTTCCTAAGGCATCTGTAAACATTCTGTACTATTCTAGCAAATGGCTTTTGGCAATCATTAAAAAAAAACCCAAAGCAAAATGGTTCTCAGTGGATCCTTTTAATTTATTCTAAGGAGTATGCCCAGAGGAGTAATGAGACCTACTAGACAGTAATGGCAAAGGGATATTATCTTTCACTTAGTTAACCATCGTAACCCACTTTGAAGTATCTCCAATCACAGTCCTCATGTGGTTAAATTAGAACATAGACTCAAGAGTTTTCACTTCAGGGTTTCTCCCATAGGCCAACCTAATGTATTTGATATAGAAATAATGCAGGCATCTTACTTCCATTCTCCCATTAAAAAGGATATCCAACAAAGCTAGCTGAAAGTGTTACTGAAATGAAAAAGGAGTGTAGAAATTTTCAACAGCACCAGGCATGTAAAAATGCTTTTTTTTTCTCAAGGCTGCTGAGCCTTTTTAGCCTTTGGGCACTGGTAAATTTACTTGTTCTCTCTGTGCCCCGTTTATTGTGCCTGTGACATAGGGATAGATAACATTGGCCCGCTTTTGCAGTTCTCTTTCGATTGAAAGCACTGCAAATTCATAGTAATGCCATCCCATATATAATAGTGACACCAGGTTTACATACAGTCAAGATAATAGAATAGTATTTCCTCAAGATAATGAACTTTTTTTTAAATTGTACATTAGGAAAACAGAAAATCAGTAGTCCCAGCCCATTAAAAATGAAAAAACCTTGCAAGAAAGCTTATTGAATGAGGAAGAAGCACTACAGTCCTTGTTCTAGCAAGCAGGCAGTTAAAACCGGGAGGATAAGTGTCAATTCGTAAAATTAGCTAAAAAGTTACTCTGAGTTTTTGCCCTACATTTGGACTATGAAAACTGAGGCAAACTTTTCAAAGCAAATTGCTGAGGATTGCCAAGTTAACAAGCTGTTCTGTGCTGCAAGGGACATATTTATGGACATACTTTCAACAAGACGTACCTAGTGCTACCAAGCTGTGCTGTACTAAAGAGCAGTAAGTATCAGATAAACTGATTTTTTTTTAATAAAGGATTTCACACATGAGAATGATTAAACACAGCTCAAATATTCAGAAGTGTACAAACTAGCCCTCCCTCCCAAACCCACTCCTCTTTTCTGCTACAACAGTGTCTAAACAAAGTAAGAGAAGCCAGGAAATTCAAAGATAAGAAGGTTACTATACAGAATTTTATAATCCATGCACTTGCAAAGAAGGCACTGTGAAGTTAATTATGGATGAGTACTAGGTCTTTGCTAGTAATTCTTATTTTAGTGGGGTTGTGTGTGGCATCTTTAATGACTTTTCAGAGTATGCCTTTTGAATGTATCAGTTTCTTGTTTCTTAAGGGCTGTAAATTGTTTCACAAGCTTTACTCAAGAAAAACACTCTAAAACCTAATTCTAGCCTGCAAGACAAACAAAGCTAATATAGCAAGCAAGCATACCTAGGCAGAGGGCTTACTGCTGGTCACTTTTTATAGGGAGCAGGGATCCTCTTCAAATATCAACCTTAACCACTTGTATGCGATGGGCCAAATACACTGAATTTCTCTGTAAGTTCCTACCAAGGCAGATGCTACCTCCAGACACAAGATTGTTTTACACACCCACGTTCCTTTGCGGCTCCTAGCCCTCAGGAAGAGTACAGTGATATGGTTTACTTCAATTCCTGTTGCCAGAAGGGTAAAGTACTGAATATGCATACCTTTCCATTACCAGGGGCTAAGAACATGTACGTGAAGAGTACCCATTGCTGGGAGGACACTCGGTATCCAGCCATCATACATGTAATCCCACCAGTGGTGTTACAAAACCTGTCAGAGAAAGCCTACAAGACCCATAAACAAAGCCAGCTTTAACTCAACAAACCATTTGCCTTCAACCTCATTTGTGCTCCCAGATTCAAATTAGAAATGTTGCTGTGTTTAGGCAAGGATTCACGTCTGTAAACTTGTTTCAAAGCTAGCTGGGCATTTTGGGTCTACTTATACACCTAGAAATGCTGTGAGCTTATGTGGTATGTGTCAGATTACAGTCTTTTTTCTAGGAAGAGACCTATTTTCTGGTGTCGTGCTTCCCTGAGAGTCTCGCAATATCCTCCACGAAAGTGCAGGAGCTCAAGATGAAGCTTATTCCAACCAGAACCAGACTGTCACTCACCAGGAGGGGACTCCATGATTTTAAAAATACTATGAGTCATTTCGTTTTTTCCTATAGCCCCTTTCTTTCATGTAACCTTAACCATGTTTCTGAGTAGCTGCTGTCTACCATGTCATTTGTACATTGGCAGTGTCATATAGAACATATATGTGTATCTTCACTTATCTCTTTTATCAGGTGAAGTAATTCTATTCAGCACACTTTTTTTAATACTTCTGAAAGAAATATACCGATTAAAATTTTCTGGTTTTCAACAAATATGAGGTTTAGCTTTCATTATTTTAAGCCACAAAGCTCCTAATGGCTTGGAGAGGGGCAAAAAAAAGGAGTTTGAATTACAGGAACACAAACAGCAGAATTTAATCTAAATAAGTAATTTGCATGCAGAACAAAAATCAGAACACTGCAGAATGTTTTCTCACTTTCCTTCTGGGCTGCTACTTTTCTCAAAAAATGATTTAATATTTACCTTTAAGAATAACCTTAACCTTAGGGGCTTTCAGGGAGATATGTTGATTTACTTATATCAGACATAACAGTATCCCTTACTGAAATATTTGAAAATACATTCATTCTAGTGCCTGTAAGTCAGATTTCTTCTTTTTAAGTGTGAACACGAGTTTTGGAGGATTTTTTCCTCCTAGTTTTGGTAAGAAATATTTAAGCAGAAAGAGCAGCTTGTTTCCTTGACAGCAGAGAACCAACTGTTTTGGTTTTCTTTGTTCCATGTCTGTTCAACATACTGTATCCATAGAAATAGCTGCTGTCCCAGAAGTTCAAGCATTTTGTATTACATATACCCAAAGACTGGGTTAATGCTACCTTAACTTTGCAGAGTTTCTATCATAAAATTTCACAAATAGATAAAAAAAAAAAAAAGTAAAGGTTCCCAAGGCAACGCTGTACATTCTGTATGTTTTCTGACTTATATTTAGCATTTCAAAAATATCAATATTAAGCTACACATTTAAGAAATAAAGACAAATGTAATGTGTTGCTTATAAGCCACATACAATGGAAACTGCTACTTTTGCTTTTGCCATTTTTGTGTTGCATAATGTGATGAACCGCTTGCTTGTGCCGAGTGTGCTAGTTTGCAGCAGACCTAATACTTCACCAAACGTTTCCTCATATTTCAGAGGTGAAGTAATGTAGCTCAGCAACTTCACAAACAGATAGTCTAGGCTTTATATTTGAGGGCCAAAGGCTCATTTCTAAGACAAAAATGCAGCTGATGAGCAGTACCTGCAAACAATCCCCTATCTCTCCTCCCTCAGGCCTCCCTCCTTCTCAGCTCATGCACCACCCAACTCTACCTTTGCACGAGAAACACCAAGTAAACTGCAGCTGTTTGCAGCCTCCGAGGTGAGGGGACACATATTTTGAGGATGAAGATTGGAAAGGTCTCAGCCAAGACAAGCGTGAGAGCCTTGGGCTCCACGTTCTCCTCTAACGTGGCATTTTACAAAGATGCTTCCCACCACCTGAAAGGTTTTAGGCGGAAGGATGACTTCCCAGAGAGCTATGAAACTGTGAGAATGAATATGACAACAAGGTTATAACTGAAACAGATTTGTAACTTTTGCTCCAATATCCTTTGCCTGTGGTTGTTTACAAAACACTGGGTGTGCCTGCGGAAACCACAAAAGCTGTTCCTACCCTCTTGAAGAACAAACCACCCTTCAGCTTTCAGGATTTAGAGAATCCCCTGCCACCAAGCGCCCAGGGTGCTCGATGGTGCCTGGTGTACAGCAAGGGACTTAATTAAATCGCAAATCACACAGTTCCAGGATGAGGCCTAATTGCTGTTTGACTCAGGACAGACTTATTTTTCATTTTTCTCTGGAAAACAAGCCGTCTCCCAGCACTGTGCTACCTGGCTCCGAGTGGCTTTCTGGCAACCCTCGGGTGCCGAAGCGAGGAGGGGGATCTGTGTTGGGGCCGGCTGTGCTGTGGGAAGCGAGAACCCCCGTGAACGCCTTGTGTTCCTGGGCCGTAGAATATTGATGAGCTGCGAAAAAGCCCAGTGAGGCTTGTTCCTGCGATTTGCTGTGCCTGCTAGCTCTGTGGCTCTCTGTATATATGCATACATGTGCTCGTGTGTGCTGGTGTGGGTGTAAGCACATATTCTCAAAATATAAATAAATATAAATAAGCACACACACACATTTCTGCACAAATATTTATACAGATGAAAAAAACAGGAAGGGAAACTATGATGAAGTAGCAGCGTTTTTGCTTAAAGAACTCACTGTGCAGGGGGAAAACCGTATTGGCAATGGATTTTTTTTTCCTGAACGTCGGCTCAGCAACTTCGCAAAACCTGATTTCCAACACGGCCTTCACACAATTGCTTTTATCACTTTCTCTCATTGTGTCCTTATGTACAAGGGTAAAGACTATTCTACTGCATCCAAGTACAGTGTGCTAAAGGGAGGGTGAGCAGTGGGGAGCCGTGCCTGTGCCACTGTCCTTTGCCTGTTCCTGATTCCATGGCCTGAGGCAATGGTTTGCATTTTTAGGACAACAGCCGGCTATCTGCAAGCAGGAGACCACTCGTCAGGCTTCATTACTGCACACAAAATGACACTAGTGAGCCTGTGGTCACAACTGTGCTTATGGTGCGCTGAAAAGCCATTACATCTCATTGCAACAAAAAACTGCACGAATGTACAGGCTGACCAGCCCCATAAATTGCCAAAAACCTGACAGGTCAGCTTATTTATTCAATGTAGTACCTGCAGTACAATTTCTGGATAGAAGCTACAGTAAGGGACTCGAAACTAAGGAATCTTTTCGTCAAAAGTGTTATATTTTAATAGGCAATGCTCTTGTTTTCTTTATTGAGTACTGAGAAAATAAAGAATTTAATTCTGCTGCATGCTTGCAGCATTAGACATGGTCAGCTGAAGTGTCTTCCCCTTCTCCACATTAACAACCCTAAAAGCATAGTTAAAATCTAATGACCAGCATTAATGGATTTTCATGTTTGATAATATTATTTTTCATTGTTCAAATTTTTGGTATTATACAGATCACATTGACGTATCTGATATATAGCATTTTAACTTAACCATAAGGGAACTGGTTTCTGCTCTAATTACAAGCATTATTATTTGTTTAAGTTCGATAATGACTATATTTAATAATCTTGCATGTAAAGGGTAAAACTCAAAGAGACAAAGAAAATGCAGCCATTAGGATTCTGGAACATTCCCTTCTGAAGGAAATTCATATCATAATGTGGCTAGCATTTATTTATTTTATATATAATTGGCACTCATTGGCAAGTGCTACAAACAAAAGAACTGTGGGCCAGATTCTGATCCTGTGTGCATGCATATGTATATGTATAAAGAGAGAGAAGGAATAATTTTATCCTGGGGAAGCAAGATACGTAGAAAGAGGGATTGTCTTTTCTGAGGTCAGATGCTATAGTTGGGAAAAGCAGAGACACTTCCAGAATCACAGTGGCTTTCTCAAGTTATCCTGTTTCCCTAACATCATTTGGTGATTACAGCTGTAACTGTGTTAAATAACTTGAGGTAACTGGTGGGGTTGTGTCAGTAATGCGTGCACGTTGTAGCTGAGATCAGCATCAGGATGTTTCTTTATTTAATAAAACCCATCAAATATTAACATACATTTTCCTTTCCTCAGAAAATATTTCTCTTCATATTCCAGGCTAGAAATGCTGAGAAACATACATTTAATGGTAGGTTATTGTGATGGGGAGAAACTCATTGTTGGCAAAAGTCCTAACTGTTTCTTCCGAGTGGAGGGGCTAACTATAGGTCTTGCACCCAATTTCTTAGTGGGCAGCAGAGCTTTGTAAAGCACATGTTTCTATTGCAACAATACCTGGCCTTCCAGCTTAGTTCTTCCCTTTCTTCAAATGTAAAGGCCGTTGGGTGCATTAAAATATGGGGGAGGGGGGAGGGGAGTTCTCCGCAGAAAATACTTCAGGGGACTCAGCCATGTGGATTGAACTTTACCTGGAAGCTGCATTAAACTTTTCCAAGGCCTCTGGTGTTCAAAAAATGTAGGATGCTGTCACATTGATTAAATATCTGGGTCTTGACAGAAGGTCCATCAGCTGTAACTTTGAAGGCCACAGATATGATGATGGAAGTATAAAAGCAGCCCACGGACCTGTGAATGGCAATGCATTACTTTAAAAAGATTGATATATTGTCACAGTAACACCTACCAGTAAGAGGAACTAATCTGGCCAGAGGTTTTTCAGCTCAGCATCCAGTTATCGAGTTGCTCCTACAGTGACTCTTGCCACTGATACTGAGTTATGTGGCTATAGGCATCCTGTAATGTGTTTCTTACCAGCACATACAGAGCAACGTATCGGTAATTGCTTTCAACAGTTCACACTGGTATCAATTAGTGGAAATATTATTGAAAACTACAGGGTTGCTATGGTTCCACCCAAAGGTAGGAATCAAGACTCCATGAATTGGGTGCTAAGGAAGGTCTTATAATTAATTCCAGTGTCATTTTTGTCTCGATTGCTTAAGCACGACCTCTTATAAGTAAATATCATATTCTCTAGAAATAAAGCTGGTGTGTAGCGTAGTGCAATAGTTAAAAATACTGGACTGATCATTTGAGAGCTACACTTCTATGACCTGTGGTTGGCCTGGGCTCACCAACTGACCTCAGGGAGCTGGACAATTTTGAGGTTTTTTCCTATTTACAAAAGGAAATTCATTTTGTAGCTATCTTTAGCCAGGAAAGCTGCTGGAGGCTGAATTGCTTCCTAGGAATGACACTCCACAAGTCTCTTGGCATGATGAGATGAGCATGTGCACTCCTGGTTAAAAAGATTTTCATCAGTAAGTCGAAGAACCTTGACCCCCAGTTGAGATGCAGTAGCAGAACAGGTACCTGGTGCTAAACAGAAGCACTACGAAGAAGCCAGTAAGTTATTCTGTGATTCTGCATAAGCCATCTCCATAGTACCTTGTTTTCAACGGAGATGTGAGCTGACCCATTTCCCTTACGTCGTGCCTGATAAGCATGAGTACAGTCCATTTTGATATCTCCACTGGCATGGAGGGGAATTAACCACTGGGCAGAAACAACTTTACATATGAGGCTAACAGGAGAGAGGGGCTTGCCTGGTCACAGCTTCACAGTGCTTTATAGTCTATTCTAATTAATTCCAGCAGTTTAAACACAGAGCCAATGCAGTAAGAAGTACCTCAGAAAAGCTACAGGTATACAGACTGGAAGAGCTATTAGCTTCATCAATTCTAAAGATGAAACCTGCACGTTTATCCACTGTTATGTTTAATAACAACCCAAATAGCTGCTGGGCGGTAGGATAACACCAAATCAATTAAGCAAAAGGGAATATCTGCAATTGGGCTTTTGTTCTCATCCATCTGTAACACCTCCTAGAGCACAAGATTCTGGAATTTAAATGTAGGAACAAGAGTAACAAATACTTACTGCTTATATAGTTCTGCAGATTACATTTTTAAAATATTGCTTATACCTTCCTTGAAAAGTGACCACAACATCCAGGAAGTGGGTTTCAAAGAGATGAGGAAAACTGAAGTAGATAGCAAGCAATGTGTATTAGCATGCAATAAAAGCAGTGTTTCCTGGGGCCTGCTGAATGTCTCTTTTGCAAGCATCTTCCAAAGAACCTGGTGCTCTAAAGCCAACTCAACTGCATGCAAGACTAGCAGTGACAGACAAGGCTTCTTACATAGCTTTGCACCATCAGAGTTACATTACCTTCTGGTATCTGTCTTATCTTCCACACTTTGTGGTAGGATATATCATAGCATTATAGAATACCAGGTTGGAAGGAACCTCAAGGATCATCTGGTCCAACCTTTCTTGGCAAAAACACAGTCTAGACAAGATAGTCCAGCACCCTGTCCAGCCAGATCTTAAGACTGTCCAATGTTGAGGAATCCACCACTTCCATGGGGAGATTATTCCAATGGCTGACTGTTCTCATTGTGAAAAATTGTCCTCTTGTGTCCAACTGGAATCTCCCCGGGAGTAACTTGTACCCGTTATCCCTTGTCTTTTCCACATGACTCCTTGTAGAAAGGGAGTCTCCATCTTCTTTGTAGCCACATTTTAAATACTGGAACAGGGTGACGAGGTCTCCCCTAAGCCTTCTTTTCTCAAGGCTGCACAAACCCAGTTCTCTCAGCCTTTAATCATATGGCAGGCTTCCCAGTCCTTTGATCATCTTTGTGTCCCTTCTTTGGATGTCTCCAGCCAGTCCACATCTTTATTGTATAGTGGGGACGAAAACTGAACACAGTATTGAAGGTGTGGCCAGGAAAGCACTGAGCAGATTGGGATAATGACTTTAGCTCTGCTGGTGATGCTCTTCTTGATGCAGCCCAGCATCCTGTTGGCTTGCTTTACTGCAGCGCTCATATTGAGCTTGTTACCCACTAGGATTCCCAGGTCCCTTTCCACAGAGCTGCTCCCCAGCCAGGGAGATCCCAGCCTGTGCTGCACTCCTGGAATATGTTTTCCCAGGTGCAAGACATTACATTTGTCTTTGTTTAACTTCATAAGGCTCTTCTTAGCCAACTCTTCCAGCCTATCCAGGTCTTCCTGCAGGGTGGCTCTCCTTCTCGAAGTGTCCACTTCCCCGCTCAGTTTGGTATCATCGGCAAACTTCATCAGGGTACACTTGATCCCATCATCCAGACGGGATATATGTTGGAATGTAATTTTATATTTTTATGGCAAGGTTAAGTTGACCTATTCCATGCTAATCAAGCACACGTGCACAAAGATAACTTGCCTTCTGTGTTTCTAAATTTGCTAAGCTACTGGGCCTCTGGAGCGGCTACAGGAAGGCCAGCAGCTAAACTCCCTGTCTGTGCAATGGGGCAAGCATATTGCAAGAGCCAGTTGCTGCCCCAGACATAACATCCTAAGCAATGCAAGTGGGGAAAAAAAACAGATTTGCAGAGGCTTGTGTATGGTTATTAGTGCAATACTAAACCATGTGGTAATTAGTCTAGGTATCGCATTCAGGGCTCAGCAAGCCAGTCTCTCAGCTCAGCTATTGAATCCTTCCACTGCACATCAAGTCCTCGTCCCTCAAAAGCAAGCTACTATACCCTAGTGCAGCTAATTTTACAGCAGAGGAAAAATGATCAACGTCATTTCACTTCCCTTCCACTTTGTAAACAAAGCACATCAGCTATGCTGTGTGATGGGAAGGCCATGCAACCTTCGGGTGGATTCAGGATGTTTTCCCCATCAGAAATGCTGGATGACTAGAGCTGCCCTTCTCCCTAACTCCATTCAATGCAGTTATTTCCCTTCTAGAGCAGACACCCCTCAAGGCACCACATGCTACAAGTCAGCAATAGGTGGTTCATGGTGCCACGGCCTCATAGAGATTTCCAACAGTTGGCATGAGTAGAAAGAACCCAGAAGAGAAACCAGATCCTGGGCCCCTCTTCCACTCTTCTCTTCCACTCCTGCATCAAACTCTGAAATATTTTCTGCAGCCAAAAGGTTTTGCTAAATATTTGGTTGTCATCAGTTCTCCACTCATCCATGTCCTCAAACTTTTTAATGCTGCAGGGATAAAAGGTTGTTACACTACCTACAGAAAATGATGACATAATAGTGGTATTGTAGAAAACTCTCAAATATATGGATATTTCAATTTATTTTAAGTGTTCCATCTGGAATATCATAATGCACTATTTACTGCTGCTCCTATATTTAAAACTGATAGGCTACACTTACAGCAGCTGTTAAGATAATAACCAATGGGGGACAGATTGATATATAACTTAATATGCCAGCCTTTCAAAAGCTCTTAAAATAGTTCAAACCCATTTCAGCTTCAAGGTTTACATATGCACAGCCTTACAATTTCTAGGGTGAAAATCCCTTATGGCTTACCGAGCCTTTAAAACCCAAGGTATCATATGAGACAGTTTCGCCTAAGAATACCATGTTTGCCAAATACCCTGATATGCTGCCTTTAAAAACATAACAAAACATGAGTTCCAGGTACGCTTTTTTAATCAGATCTAAAATTATTCCTCCTTTTCCTTTTCTCCCCCTTTTAATTCTGAACAGTCAGACTTCATTGCTGGAATGGATTTTTCACTCATCCTTACACTGAAAACCTAGTGAAGTAAAGTCATCACAGAAATGCAGACCAAAACCCGTGATTTCCACCTCAAAATGTATAATTCCTCATTATTCTCCCAGGGCACTAGTCTCCTCTCACAAGCAAAACATGGGGCAAAAATGTCATGCTGTTATGAACTAGATGAACATCATACTGGCATGTAGATATAGACTTCTTGCCCAGAAGACACCTGGAGTCATCTTTACCTCTGCTCCACACTACCCAGACCTCAGCATATGTACAGAGGAACAGCAGTAAGGAAACCCACCACCACCACCTTTTTCCATGACAGCTGACGCTCCAGCAACAAGCATGAGGCTTTAAATGGTAGAAATGGAAATAGATTTGATCTTAGGAAAAATCTGATCAGAACAATTTTGCTGTATCAAGAGGTTTTAAAGAACAGCTAAACACTGACTTGCCGTCACTGCCACCTGCACTCCATGGCTTTGGCGCAGCCAGTCCTGCTTGGGGGCAGGGGTTTGACTACCTGGCCTTTTGAATTCTTTCTCTCTCCTGTTATCATGAGTATCCAGAAATACTCATGTGATGATAGAGAATTTAACCTATTACTGCACGATAAGGTGAAATGGAAATCTGGAGATGATCGGATACTTGAAGGTAAGAGTGCATCTTCACTTTCTTACCCCACGGTTCCCTCCTCTATCATTGCTCATTGCTTGTTCATCTCCCTGTTTCCTTTACCCACAGTACCTGATTTTCAGGTGCTCTGGTCTCTGGCTTGCCCCTGTGGCTTGAACGGGAGCAGCCAACGCCTGGCACTCAGAGTTTCTGATGAGATTGGCTTAAATGGAATTACTTCTCTGGTGATGAAACTGAGAGCAGATTTTTCAGCCCCTTCTCTCTCACACCCTCTTGTTCTCACCACTCATCCCCCTCCTGCTTTAGGGTGCTTTAATGTGATAAGGTGCTATACACAGTTAGTCTAAGCTGCTGTTTTAGAATTGTTAGTGAGAGCTATCTAACACATGTGTGCTGTGCGTACGTATTTTAATAATACCTTTTTAGCACAGTCAGGTCTGTCAAAGGAAGTATGGCTTTATTTTACAGTTTTCTGTTATATTTAATGTTTTACACCTCAGAAATGTTTTAAAAGTAGGGCATAAGTTGCAGGAGCAATTGAATTCGAGTCAGATATGCAGTCTAATTCCAAGTCCCCTATTAACTTTTTCATCTCCCTGCAGAAGTTGTTTCTGTCCATATTTTTATTTCAGCTGGGCTGAGTGGGAGAAAGAACTCTAAGGGAGGTCTTAGCAGATGGTTGTCACAAACTGCATACGGCAATTGAGAATTAGTGTGCAAGCATATGCAACCTGGTACAGTATGAAACATTCCAGCATATGAACACTGAAGTAAATCAAGCTTGGACAGGATTTTTTTTTTTTTTTATTATGAAAATTAGAATTTAGTTTCTCTTTTCATCTGCACATATGGATCTCAGGGTTTCACAACATATGGGGCCAAACTCTGGACTTAAGTGTGACTCCTTGGAAATCTAGGTAGTTAAACTTAGTGTGAATTTAGTTCACTAAGTTTAATGTAAAAATAAAACATGCACCAATACAAACATAGCCACTGTGTGTGTATATATATATATACGTATATACATGTATATATATATAAAAAACACCTAATTTTATCTTCAACATTCACCCTGCTCCACACACTGTTTAAATAATCTGTGAAAGAAACCTACTGAAGAAAAGAACGGAGAAGAAAGGTGGTTCTGAAAAATTATAACTTGGGTACATATGTTGTTGGGGTTTTTTTGCTTTAGAGAAGCAGCACCTTTTCTGGAAAAACTGACTGGAACAGGAAAAATATCAAGTGGGGAAGCAAACACCCTTTTGTAGGTCATGCTTTAAACAAGCAGGAGGAAGGTTTCTGATACTCTGCCTTGAGATACCGCAACGTTTGAGCAGGTCTCTGCCTGAGCAGGGGTTCAGGTGGCATCTGTCCCCCTGTGCCCTGCTTTCCAGGCTGCAGGAGTGACCGTGATCCAGGCCGGTGTCACCCACCTCCCCTTGCCTCCCTTCCTCCTGTCTTCTCTGTGCACGGGGTGTGGAGCGAGGGAGCAGGGGAGGGATGTCGGGAGTGGGTTTTGCTGTGAGGGAGGCTCCTGGAAAATATGCCTCGATGCTTTCTTAACCTTCCCGCTTGCCCTTCTTGATAAGTTATGGCGGAAAAATAGAACTGAAATGGAGAGAGGTGAAGCAAACACTGGCACACAAGGAAATACTGAATTACATATTGGTCGACCAAAACACAAATCAACTCAAAACTACAGGAGTCCACCAACATGCACATAAATCATTTATAACGATAATCCAAGGCGAGGTCCAAATCTCATTAAAGTATATGAATCCTTAATCTATTTTGGCAAAAAAGAGCCAATACACATTTTTTCTTTTTATCATAAATTACAGTTCTGTGGCACTGTGCAAATATTACCAAGCTGTAAGACAGCTGTGCTCCATTAAAATGTGTAATGGTCGCTGATTTCTTACAGCACATGGTCATCAGGCTGAATCTACAGCCAGTAATTAAGAAGATGAAATGTTTAATTGTGCCTTAATTTTGATAAAATTTATCTGTCACACATCCCGTAGTCAAGCAGTATGCTCACAAATCAATGTCATCAGGCCCGAGCAAGAACTGAAGCACCACACTCTTGTTCCTGACAGATTCATTTGAATATCAAACTGCTCCGGATGAGCCACCAGACTAACAAAACAAGCAAAAACTTTCCCAATGAGCATGGCTCCGATGACTGTCTCACCACCTAGGCTAAAAGACAGAGGTCAAAGCAAAAAATGGGTAGTTGCCTTTTGTCTCTCTCCCTACTGTGCCCACCTAAAAATTTTAAAAAAGCCGAAAAACTTCTTATTGACTACTTAATCAAGCCGCAAGTGTTGGGAGGTGGTGGGGTCAGGCAGTGGTTTGCAGTGCTTCTTTCCCCACCTCTTATTTGTTCTCCTGCTGAAAAACCATGTGAGGCAAAGCCAGCGTCCATTGTGTAGGCGAGAGGCAATCACTCACTTCCCTGCTGGCAGTACAGCAGTGCACATTACAGCGACCAGTCATGTGCAGATTATTACCACACATATGCATTATTATTTTTTCTTTTTTTTTTTTTTTTTACACCAGAGTCCACATGGCATGTCAAAATGGTAGAGCACTGCCTGAATAGTGCCCAGTTCCATTTTTTAAAAATGCATTTTTTGCTTTTAATACATCCAAATATGGGACTCATTTTGTTCTTGAATGATTTTTTTCTTTCTCTCTCTCTTTGAATCAGACTAACAGGAACAGTACCCAAGATAGACCAACTACCATGATGGTGGGCACACTGGCCTCTGCTCAAAAATGCTTCTTAATTGTTTTCAAAGAGCCATTGTTGATATTGCCCATCTGTCCTACTGGAAGATGCAGTTGTAGCATAGTAGCACCCCAACTACAGGGACTGAACCCAGCATTGCTGGATTAATGCGCATAAGCCTTCCCGTGCTTCAGCAAAAAGACAGCACCCATAACTTCAGATACTGTAGTTGACCCAGAAACATTGAAATGTGGTCCAGACAGACTCAGGGAAGGAAGGACAACATTGGTCTTCCTATGGGTCACAATGCAACAAAGGCTACATTGGGACCTTGGTGGCATGAGTGAGAGCAGTTATTACCACCTCCCTTATTTGGAGCAAAGCCACACCAAGCCTCAGGTATCATATGGTTTTGGGGTTGGAAGAGCTTACCACCATGTGTCCAATGGACCAAACATCCTGGTGTTGGGTTTCCCTTTTGCACCTAATGAAGGATATGTCTCTGTGTGTCCCAGCAGAAAGCAAAAGCCCCATTTTTGTTCCCCTAAATTAGACCCCTGTACACACAGCCATGTATTCTTCAGGTAGCTGTAAACAAATTATTGAAAAAGTGGCGAAAAGGCAGGGTTGGTAGCATCTGCAATTCTGATAGCCAGTTCAGAGAGACAAAAACTTTGGACTATATTCAGTCTGCTGTTAAGACAGGAGATTGCATATATACTGGGTTGCTTACTAGTCTCATTTTCTCTACAAAACAGTCAGGTGTCCATCCTCGTTCTTTTAAATCTGAGAGCAGGTTTTGGTAACCCTCCCCATGAGGTCCTGTTAATCTACTTGCTAATCATATTGCCTTTGCAGTTTTTCTACCATTCCTATTCTAGACCCAGAAGATCCTCTGGAATGATTGATCAAAGGCCCCACCTAGGGTTGTCCCATAAAACCCTGTCCTCCCATGAAACACTGTTCTCCCTCTGTTCTTAACCTTCACATGACCTTGATTTTAAAAGATCTAAATAGATAAGGGACCAGAAAGTTAACATCTTTGCAATAGCAGTCATAATTAACTGTATGAATATGCTCATGTCTTGTTTGCAATTACAGAATCACAGAATCACAGAGGTTGGAAGGGACCTCTGGAGATCATCTAGTCCAACCGCCCTGCCAGAGCAGGGTCACCTAGAGCAGGTTGCACAGGATGGCGTCCAGGCGGGTTTGGAATGTCCCCAGAGTCGGAGACTCCACCACCTCTCTGGGCAGCCTGTTCCAGTGCTCTGCCACCCTCAAAGGAAAGAAGTTCCTCCTCATGTTGAGACAGAATTTCCTGTGTTCCAGTTTGTGCCCGTTGCCCCTTGTCCTGTTGCTGAGCTCCACTGAAAAAAGACTGGTACCATCCTCCTGGCACCCTCCCTTTAAGTATTTGTAAGTATTGATGAGACCACCCTCAGTCTTCTCTTCTCCAGACTAAAAAGACCCAAGTCCCCCAGCCTTTCCTCATAAGAAAGATGTTCCAGCCCCCTAATCATCTTTGTAGCCCTCTGCTGTACCCTCTCCAGCAGTTCCCTGTCCTTCTTGAACCAGGGAGCCCAGAACTGGACACAGTACTCCAGGTGCGGCTTCACCAGGGCAGAGTAGAGGGGGAGGATAACCTCCCTTGACCTGCTTGCCACAGTCCTCTTGATGCACCCCAGGATGCCATTGGCCTTCTTGGCCACAAGGACACATTGGTGGCTCATGGTCATCCCGTTGTCCACCAGGACTCCCAGGTCTCTTTCCACAGAGCTGCTTTCCAGCAGGTCAGCCCCTAACCTGTACTGGTGCATGGGGTGATTCCTCCCCAAGTGCAGTACCTTACACTTGCCCTTGTTGAACTTCATTAGGTTTCTCTCTGACCAACTCTCCAGCCTGTCCAGGTCACGCTGAATGGCAGCACAGCCTTGCGGTGTGTCAGCCACCCCTCCCAGTTTTGTGTCATCAGCAAATTTGCTGAGGGTACACTCTGTCCCTTCACCCAGGTCATTGATGAGTATGTTGAACAGGACTGGAGCCAGTACTGACCCCTGGGGAACACCACTTGTCACAGACCTCCAACTAGACTCTGTACCACTAATCACAACCCTCTGAGCTCTATCTGCTAGCCAGTTTTCAATCCACCCCACTGTCCATTCATCCAACCCACACTTCCTAAGCTTGCCTATGAGGATGATGTGGGAGACGATGTCAAAAGCCTTGCTGAAGTCAAGGTAGACAACATCCACTGCCCTCCCCTCATCTATACGTCCAGTCATGCCATCGTAGAAGGCTATCAGATTAGTCAGACATGACTTCCCCTTGGTGAGTCCATGTTGGCTACTTCTCATAACCTTCTTTTGCTCCAGATGCTTTGAGATGACACCCAGGATGAGCTGTTTCATCATCTTTCCAGGGATGAAGGTGAGGCTGACTGGCCTATAGTTTCCCGGGTCTTCCTTCTTGCCCTTTTTGAAGACTGGAGTGACATTGGGTTTCCTCCAGTCTTCAGGCATCTCGCCTGTTCTCCAGGACCTTTCAAAGATGATGGAGAGCAGCCCAGCAATGACTTCTGCCAGCTCCCTCAGCACTTGCAGGTGCATCCCATCAGGACCCATGGACTTGTAGATATCCAGTTTATTTAACTGATCTCTAACTCAATCCTCCTCGACCAAGGGAAAGTCCTCCTTCTTCCAGACTTTCTCTGTTACCTTGCTGTTGCATTTCTGCTGTGAATATAAAATGTGTATTTCTTATCTATGACCTCTTTGAGACTGCCTCAGTCTTAATCTGAAGCATGTAATTTATCTGAAATTAGTTATTTAACCTCTATTCTAGAGTTCTCTTATTCAATTCCACAATCAGATGCCAACTTTAGCAAATGTTGGAGGATCACAGGTCCGGACTCTGTTTTCTGCAACAACATCTCACATAACATTTTGATTTAATTTTCCAATAAAATATTAGATAAACAGATTTACAACCTAAGAACTAGTGAAATTCTTTGAAGATTGGTTAGCTGCTGTGAATAGGTCAGTTGTTGGGTTTTTTTCCCCGCTCAGAAACATGTATTTACAGATAGATACTAATTCTGTTGCAGAGACAATCGTCAGCTATCGTCCTGCCCTTTGTATGTTCCAGATTACTTTATGATAACATACTCTAAACAGGACTACACACTAAAACGATCACAGAAACTGGAGCTAGGGCAGAATGGTTGCTTGCGCTCCACCGGCATAGCTCTAGCACTGTGCCGTGGCCAGCACACCCTGACTATGGGCTTGACGGTTTTGACTTCACAGCACTAAAAGGCTTAAAGCCCACCTCCTGGAGAGGGCTTTCCATGTCATATCACTTGCTGTGAACAACAGGAATTTATTTATTTATCTGTAATTTATTTTTTATTTTGAGTTTGTTTCTTGGACGGTGTTGACATAGGAGAATCTGCTCACCTTCCCATCCTGGTTTTTGACAGGATGCTGCTTGTAATACACAGAGTTTTGTAATGTAAAAAGAATTGCTATGTTTTATGCCATATTGCCACATTTAGGGTTTCTCTTGAGTCTGTGCGTTAGGACTGCTTACATCAAATAGAAAGCTCCCCTTTTTTTAAATCTACATAAATATTGAATCTTCAAAATCTTGTACAAATATCATGGGTGACAAAAAGGCATAAAACCACCTGATGATGTTATCTTCAGCAAAAATCTTGCAATTCTGTCTGCAAAACCAACAATAGCCAAGGTATACAATCTAGCTAAGCTCACCAGGTCCTTCTACCCTGGATAAAAACATGAGTACAAAAATGCTGATTTTGTGCTTCTAACCTGTTAGGAAATTTTGACAGAAACAACAAGAATGTACTAAAAGTGTAATTTAATGTAAAAATCATTGAACAGATATGCAGGAATTTTAACAATGAAGAAAATTATGAGCTCCACCATTCCGTCTTCTCTGATTTTATTATTACTGTTATGCATGATCTGGATGTACCCCCCGTCCCCCGTGACAGAGCACTCTTAACAAACATCACTTCAATTTTAAATACTGGAAAGGGAGGCAGGAGACATTTCATCACAGCTTTCATTTCATCAGCCTCTTCTGAAATGTTCTTGCTCTCCTTCGTTCCCTCTTATATTTCACAACAGTACTGGAGGCTATAGTAAGAGATTTCATACCTTTTTTGAATAATTTTTCAGTTTTGTTCAATTTGGTTCCATTTCTTTGATGTTAATGAGATTACAGATTTTAACAGTGATTATGACAGTGTTAGCAGCCTGTAATCTGTCAAATCCCTCAGAAGTCTATTTTAGCTAAGGTTTCTTATATAATTGTCTGGTTTAGTTATTTACTTAGTTAATTATATGAATTTAGTGCCTTCTTGTAACATTTCAAGAGATAAAACTTGCAATCAAAATATTTTTGATTACCAATCTAAATTTCCAGATCTTTGAGGTAGTCAAGCATAAAGCGATAAACCCCTTCTGAGGCAGTCAAACATGCAGGTAACTATGCCGTTACCGTTAGTGTTGTCAGAAGATGACAATCCTCCTCCTTCTCTTTTGGAGTTGTTGGGTTTTCTCCCCAGACAATCCACAACAGGGGGCTTGGTGGGGGACATTTTCAACTCAACACGTGCAAACTCTGTGGTAGTTTCTTCATGGAGTTTCTAGATCTATCTAAATGATCTGTGGCTGGAACCTCAATGTAACATACTCACACGCGAGCCCGAGTCTCAGCACTTGCACTAAATATTTCATTGTTTGAGGAGCAACAAAGACTTTTTATTGTTTTTTTATTTATATTAGAGTAGCTACCTGCACAGATAATGAAAAATGGGTGCCTGCCACAGACAGCTCACAGCCTGGATTTCTGAAGAGACAAAACAGATGATGGAAAGAGACAAATAGTGTGGGTAAGTGAGGAAATGAAAAAATAAAATGTTTTACCGTGTAAAAAATAGACTCCTCTCCCTCTGCTTAGTCATTGTCAACTGGCATTCTTCTGCTGACACTGTGTTAAAAACTAATTGTAAAGACGAAATTACAGGAGCATAACGTGGCAGATTTCTGGATTTAGACAGAAGCTTTTCCCCAAGCATAACGAGTGCTGATAAGAAGATGGTAATGATGTTCTTTGTTGACATTTCTGAATTTTTTGAGACAATATCAGCACTTTCAACCCAATACTCTGTGATTATCCTTCCAAACCCCAAAGGGTGAGTTCCTTCTCATAGCTTCCAATTAAAAACAAGGTGGATCTGTAACCATAAATTTGATCATTCTGCAATTTAAGTTCAAAGCTAATTCCTCTAACTATTCCTTCACATCATTCTAGTCCAGTTTCAGGTTGCAAAGGGAACAATCAATGTGAAAAGCATCAAATACAGATTTGAATACCTGATATTGCACAGGGCTGGCTTGAGTTAATCTGTGTCCATCAATCTTACTTGCACATTATGTCTCTTCCCTCTGTCTTTTACTCCCAACTTCATAACTGGCAGAATATGAGAAGACTGCCATTCCCATGGCGCACTCCTTTAAGGTCAATGAAGTGCCAGTGGACACAGCAAGCTGCCTTAAATACCACCAATTGCATAAGTGCTGCAGGAATACAAACTCTGTGATGTTAAAAATCAGTGCTCGCTTAGTTTTTGTTTTTATAAAGGGGCTAGCACAAAGGTACCTTCTCTTCATTGATCTTCAGATATTACAAACATGCCAATTAATCATCAGTAATGTAACAGCGTTATACAAACCTACATTTCATTTGACAGCAATTGAACAAAAAAGAGTCGTTAAAGTTCACCAAACATGCCAAAAAAGTCTGACAAATTCTATAAATGACCATATGAGAGGTCATAACTATCACAATAGTCAATATCATGATCTCACTCCATAACAGGGCATTGTCCTGCTAAAACACCAATGAAAGGAAAAAAAAAATCTATGAATCTTTAAATCCTCACCTTTTGGGGATCTTTTTAGCTAGTTTTTGTAAGACCTCAGGAAATCAGTACCAATGGGTTAGTACAATGAGAACTGAAATGTACAGGAGTGACTGCAAGGTGTAGAAAGTACGCTTCAAAATTATTTGGAAGGAAAAGAATGTGCTGCTTGCCTAACACTCAAATTAGTCATTTTACAATAGCTTTTTAGTATGTTTTCCCTACCAGCATTCTTTGGTCATTGCTTTATATATGAGAGTACTGGTATTAAGATAACCCCTAAAGGAAACTAGTTATAATGAATGTCTTTTTTGTCTATGAATGTTTTACTCATTTTATCAGAGAGAAGGAATAATACAATGTAATTAGAAGACCATGGAGCCCCTAAGAGGGAAAAGACATTTAAAATAATTTGCAATTAAGCAAATGGCTTTTGCTGTTTGCAATATCAGCATACAGCATTTCAAATCAAAATCTAGAAAACATCAACTGTTTTCAGGAAAACCCTTAGAAAAGAAGGATGAAGTCTGTTGAATACATTTTCAGCATAAACCGTTCATCCATTTCTATTTAGGATTTATTTCTTAGCACCCTGGTTTAGAAGGCTACAAGCCAATACTTGGTTGTGGTCCAACAACATCCCACATCCCCCGGGCAGATGATCTTACATTATAATAAATTAATATATTTTAAAACAAAAGCCACACATGAACCTACAAAAACCTCTGCCAAGCAAGGTGCCCTTACTCCTAGGGCAGCGTTTGGAACCGGGGACAGAAAAGTGCGGGGAACACTGTTTTTAAGGAACACGCTTTAATTCAGGACTTTCTGGATTATCAGAACCTGGCACAAGCCCAAATATCTGAAAGCTGCTTCCTCAGAAAAATGGGCTCCACAGTACTGACAGCGGGAACAAAGCCTCATCTCCAGCCTGCGTAACTCAGTGTCCATCTGGACCGTGGCCATGGCAGCGAGTGAGGGGGCGAACGGAGGAGTGGGCGCAGCCCACAGGTCCCCACTTCAGTGAGCCCGTGGTAGCGCACCTCGGCAGAAGAGGCTCTGCTCGGGCCAGCCAATCTGCCTCTCTGCAGTTGTATGGGCTACATACCATAACGCCACAAGCTGCCACGCCGTTGCCTGCACTGCTCTTCCACAGAAGCACATGCCTGAGCCCTGCCATGCCTGCGCTCTGCTGTTTTACTCTGACTGCGGAGGGGGGTGGGTGGGCAGCGGCTTTGTCCTAGAAAAGGACGAAAAACCCTCAAACCTGTTGGACCGTTCATTACCAACTGTAAAGATTGAAAGTAAGGAGGTAAACGCAGACCTCATGGAAGCAGGTCCATGGTTTCAATAAAAGGGCATTCAATTTATACTGTACCTTAAGTCAGCTTCAGTGTCTAAATTCTTAAAACTGTCAAGGAAACATGACATTTCCCAATCCAATGGTGCGTTGGGGACTTGCACGTATCTGCCATACAATCACGGCGTTGCTTTCAGGGGCTGCCGTTAAACTCGTCGTATGTGCAATAATTGGCTTTTGTTTGAGCTACTTGGACCAGAAAAAAAAAAACCAACACACCACTTCTCCTGCGCTGACCCTGGGCGCCAGCCATATTGAAGAATGAAGGGTTGTTGGCCTGCGGTGCCAACATACTCCACCTTCACGGGGAGGCCGTGCCCCTCACGCTCCAGCAATGCCAGACGGCGCTCGGATGAGGCGGGCTGGGTCTGGCAGGTGGTGGCACAGGAGGTAGTAAGTGAGAGCAGCACAGCATAACTAGCTGTAGCCTAGCAGTAGAATAATATCCTCGCGTCCTCAAAACTGTAGGAGTGTTTTTTGACTTTGCTTCCAATACCTAACAAATATGAGATCACGGCTCCTGGCATAAAAAGGGCAAATTAGTAGCCGTGCCGATAAGACTGCCAGTGGTGGGAGGAGGTGTCACCCACCCTGCCCCAACAGGTAGTCCGTTGACTTCAAACCAGTGTCAACTCCTCCTCTGTATGCTGCCCCAAAGCACTTTATATTCACCCAGTCTATACCCATGCAAGCCAGCAGCTGCCACAGAGGCATCCTTCATGTGACAAATCCTCCTGTCTTTTGAACTGGGAAGAGCAGCATGGAGTGATACCTCCTAGGTTGGCTTTGTTTGCTCTTTTAACTCTTTTGCAGTAAATAACTCTTTGTTGTCAAAATGTGCTCCTGCTAAGGAACACAGATCTGGGGAAGCGGATGAGCAAAAATTGGAATGTGAGAGCAGAGGCAGATGAGCTTACAAGCACTGGGCCCAAACACAGCTAGACAACTTCACTATGCAATAAAAGTCCATGAATAATGGATTTCACTAGCTGAAATGAAGATTGGTTTTTGAAAACTGGTTGTGGTACCAGAAATAGAAATACTCTGGACTGAAAAATGTTACAGTGCAACATTTTACCAAAATCATCCTCCAACATGTGTACAAACCCCTCATTTTCCAATGATGAGTATTTCAGCACCTAACTTTTTTGGCCAGAAAATCCTTGTCTCTACCAGCTGGTTTAAGGCAGAGCAAGCCTGAAGCAGGGGTTTGCGCTCTGGAGGATGTATCTATCCCATCAGTAACCATGGCTGTGGCTCACAGGTGAGCGTGCCAGAAGGTAGGATTAAGCAAATGGCTCTAAACTTCAGTGACACATATTGTTCTGTTGGATACATGCCCAAAAACAAAGGAGAGTGAGTGCGTGTGTGTGTCTCTGTGTATGTGTAAAAAATGTTACGAATTCATACCATCATGCTAATATTTGCATTCTTTCTGGGAGACTAATAGAAAATAGAGATTATTTGAATTCACTGCAGTTATAGGGAGAATGTAGTCAGGAACTGTGTTTTATGAGTCCTCCAGACCAATTTGGCCTTTCACTTGGCTAAGCATTTGGCCAACACAGTAGTGAGATGCTGAGGTACAAGCAACATGGTCAAAAATGTACAGGTGCGGTAATAGCACAATGAATGAGACATCCTGTTTACATCAGGTAGCATGGAAGGGCATCAGCTGATGAGGATTTTTGGGCACTTCTCTGTACTCTAGCTGAAATAAATGAGGGATCTGAAAGGTCTTTTGTTCTGTAATTTGGCCTCTAGAGCAAAGAGACAAAATTGCATTGGTTGAAAAAGCTAATTTTTGGTTGTTCTTGGTGCAAAGAAGTCTTCCAACAAGAGAGTCTGGTCCAGGCACAAGAGCCACAAGTATGCCAGTGGATGGACAGCTGGGAGTTTGCCAGGAAACCAATACATGGCCCAGAGGAACTTGATCCAGAGAAATTTTGATTTGTCCTGAAACATGCTTCTGAAACAGAGCCTGGCTGCTGTTTTCATGGTTATGCTGCTGATTGGTTCCATTTCCATCTGCAAGCCTCCATTGGTATCAGCTGCTTTGATATTTGCCTTTGAGTTCAGGTTAGCAGCCACATGAGTCTCTCCTCTCACAGTTAGTACTGAAACATTCAACAGAAAAGCTTGAGGAATTGTTTTGCATTTTGAGGAAACAATAAAGGGAAGAGAAGAAGGGCAAAGTAAATGACAGATAAAACCAATAAGAGCCAGCCGTTTTGGAGAATGAGCCAAATGTGAACAGAGCAGAGAAAAAGGTTAAAGCCTGCAAAAGTTAGAAAGCTACTGTGCAGCTCTGGGCACAGGTTTCTACATTTCTTGCACTTTATGCTTCTCCCTTCTGAATCCTTCTGCTGGTAAGTGTCATACAATATTATCAACTTCTGTGTTACCATGGAGAAAAAGAGATGGGGAGAGAACGAATGCAAAAAGACAATGGTAGAGAACAATTTATTTCAGAAACAAAACCCAGTGCTTTTAGAGACAACATCTACCTCTGAAGGTACAATGGAATCACTTAAACAAAGGTCTTTACTTTTAATGGAAAATTGGCACTGAAGTAAATACTAAAGTACTAAAGTATTAAAGTAATACTATAGCAGAAAGGGACTTTTGAAGAAATTCCTTGCAGCTATGGAGTTATATAATTGTGATTTTGGTTAAACTACACTTCTGTTCTGGGGAAAGACACTAAAAAGGCATACAATGGTTCTCTAGGCTTTTTGTCTTTAAGAATTCTCAACTGAATTACATCAGTTCCTAAGTAAGAAAACACTGGGCATTTGTTGTTATTTTTAAATGTAATTTCTGCAAATTTAACCTCAGATCTGAAAAAATCAAGAGATATTCTTTCTGGTTTGAGTAACACCACAAACAGAAAAAGGCCTGAAAGGCATATTCTGTTCTTCATTTACCTCTTTGCAGGGCCACAAAATGCAGATAATCCAGAATGCAAGATACAAGCAAAAATCCAGTTTGCACTGATACCTGTGCATACTTCAGTGAGTATGAAAAGAAAGAGGAATCAAAACGCACTCTTCTTTTTGCTAAAATACCTATGATTCTGATTCAAAGTAGGCAAAGATTTGATGAACAAGAAGGTTCTTGATTTAGAATGGAATCAAGCTTTATGGTGCAGTGAGATTACCAGGTCAGAAGTTTCTTTACTTCCCATGGAAATCACGTCTTCTCTTGTCAGTATATTTAAAAATCTTAGAATCATAGAAATATTTAAGTTGGAAAAGGCCCTTAAGATGACCGAGTCCAACTGTAAACCTAACACAACCAAGTCCACCACTAACCATGTCCCTCAGCACCACATCTACACATCTTTTAAATACCTCCAGGGATGGTGACTCAACCACTTCCCTGGGCAGCCTGTTCCAATGCTTGATAACCCTTTCAGTGAAGAATTTTTTCCTAATATCTGATCTAAACCTCCCCTGGTGCACCTTGAGGCCATTTGCTCTTGTCCTATCACTTGTTACTTGGGAGAAGAGACCAACCCCCACCTCTCTACAACCTCCTTTCAGGTAGTTGTAGAGAGCGACAAGGTCTACCTCAGCCTCCTTTTCTCCAGGCTAAACAACCCCAGTTCCCTCAGCCACTCCTCATATGACTTGTTCTCTAGGCCCTTCACCAGCTTCATTGCCCTTCTTTGGACACTCTCTAGTATCTCAATTTCTTTCTTGTAGTGAGGGGCCCAAAACTGAACACAGCACTCAAGGTGCAGCCTCACCAGTGCCAAATGCAGAGGGACGATCACTTCCCTAGTCCTGGTGGCCACACTATTTCTGATACAAATGTTGGCAAGTACTTGTATTTGCCACAAATTCTACATGAATAGCTTTTTCTATTTAAAGTATTGCATTTGGTATAACTATTTTATTGGGAAATAAGTACTGTACATTTGACTAGAGCATTTTACTAAGCTTGGGCTCAATGAGTGTACATTGATTATCATGCCACACACTGGAGCTGATAGATCTGGTCTGGTATTCGTTGAAGCACTACATTCATCGGGCAATGAAGCCCTGCAATAAAGAGAAACTAATGGAAGCAATTAGGAAAGAACACCTGTCGGTGGAAGACTGCAACCTCTACATTGACCATAGCCAGAAATTGCTCCCAATTGTTATTCACAACAATGGAAGGCCTCTGGACTGTGAATGCAGGCAATGATGGACTGCAATAAAATTTGCAAATGAGTTTTCACATTGTCCAATAAAATTCTATGACTTTGTCAATCTGTGTTGACACAGACCAACACATGGCTAAACAATAAAATGATGTAAGAAAAGTGCTAATCACTATAGTTGGTGAAAAGTATACTTGCACTTCTGAAGGACCTGGGTCCAAATTTTCCATGGTTCACAAATGAGCCTGAGTCTTTTGGTTTTATCTTAATCTCTTAGCCTTATTAGGCAGGTTAGGTCAGCTAGTGTTCTCTGTTCCACATCCAGGACTGTAATAGCAAAGTTATTTGTAAGTCAGCCACGGCAGCAAAGTTGTAAGGAAAATGTCTTTCTGCACTGCATGGCTTTAGCTAGCAGATGACAGAGAACTACACATTTTACTAGCAATATATTTTACCTGTTACCTGAATGGTAGACAGAAACTGTCCACAAAAGGAGCAAATTTTGACTTTAAGAACTAGAGGGACTGTTAGAAAGAGATATTCAGGTAAAAGCATATGCTTCTTTTCCAGTTCTCAGCTGCACAGTAAGTATTTGGTACACAGTTTAATTCCTCTGCTTTCCCTGTGAAAATAAGGAAGTGGAGGGGAGGAGATGCAGCAACAGTATTATAGAGGGAGGAAAGGGTGTGGGGAGAGAAGAAAAAGAGATGCTAACAGAAATCTGTTTGCAGTGACATCCGCTGACTTACCATGTTGTAATGCATGTGAACCATGAAAGACCTCTGAACATCAGATCTTCACATCCTCAAAATGGCCATGGTGTTGGCCAGGGGGAGACTGGTAGGATTGGCACAAGATCTCCAGTAGAAACCTGAGAAGTTAATTGAATGTTGGTTTTGAAACTGTTATTGCCAAAATCTCACAGAAAAATATTCCTCTTAGTTTATAATTGTGTGACTTTTTTTTTTATTATTATTAGTCAGTAAAATGTGTATATTGCAATTGTGCTGGAAAGAACAGGCAATTCCTTTTCTCTTAAATATAATTCCCCTCACTGCTGTAATGTAACTAAATGAGACTACTTCATGCCTCCAAAAAAGCCCAACACAATATGAAGGTTTAATCAATAGACTTAATTTAATTCCATAATGATGAGCTGACTCTTCAGGGCCTAATTTTCTGTTCTCTACAGATAGTAGAACCCAATTTTTTGTTGGCGCAACAATTTACATACAATGAGACACAAATTTGTATATAGAACTTGATTAATTAGAAATCCATTAAAGAAATATAAATTGGAAGAGTAATTAAAATTAAAGCAACACTGGTTTTGCTTGAGTAGAATCTTGCAACCATAATTTCAATGTACTTTTTAGAAGGCAGATAATTACTACTACATATCATTCTCTGTCTTCTTTTCTCTGTCTCCTCTTTTTTTATTTTTTATTTTTAAGGAACCAGGTATAGGAAAGATTTCTGCAGATGTGCTCACAGTCTGAGATGTTCCACAGGACCTTCCAATTAATTAGACTACTTCTGCAAATAGCTTTTACTCAACTTGTAGGAAACATCAGAAAGATGTATCAAGACAGTTCTTCTCTTTATTATTTATTCAAAACCTAACAGTGATTTGCAGCAGAAACATGCTCTTTACTCAGTTCCAACCAGTCCATACTATGCATGAAAGCTTGTACCTGTCTAATAATTTGACAGATTTCACACATAGAAATACAACATTTTATTGAATCCATATGAAATTGTGTTTTAAATTCCCACGCTCATTGAACAGGAAAATCAATGGTTCCTTGGAATAAAAGTTTTCAATGATGAAGAATTCAAACAACAGATTTACTGTAGGTTCTGTGGCATGAATAAATATACAAGGATTTTGTGACTGTGTTTCCTCTGCATTAGTCTTTTCTTGCAGAGAACTACGAAAGTAAGAAATAGTAGAAGGGAAATAAACTTGTTCCCCTCCTTCTCAAAATGTGGAAATTCATCACATATTTTGCGAGATGAGACAAGTGCACAGACAGTTGAGGATGAGTCAGCACTGCACCCATGAGATACCAGGAAATAAACGTTCACTGTGAAGGAGGTGAAACACTGGAACAAGTAACCCAGAGAAACGGTGGAACCTCTGTCCTTGGAGACACTCAGACTTGTCCGGACAAGGTACCTGATGCAAATAGCTTTGCATTGAGCAGTGATTTGGACCAGATGGATGGCCTTTTGAGTGAATTTCTTTCCCAAATTGCTCTGTGCCTTTTTATGAGTCTACAGAGCTACCTTGCAAGTTGCTGGAAAGAGTAAAGCTTTACACCCACACTTAGAATAAAGTTTCTTTAAAAAAAATCAGTAACGTCACCTCTTCCTTGAATCACTGTGAAACAAATGAAAATGGTGTTTGTAACAGAGCAATCTGCTTGTAACCTGTGGTCATGTCCACAAAGTTTATTGTAGTTAGGAGGAAGATGAAGCCAAATTATTCACTGCTAATGTTTGAAATAAAAAGAGGACTGAATATGAAGCAAGAAAAAAATACAAACCCCACTCTTTTCCAGAGAGGGAGCTCTGTCACACCCTGGACACACAGTCCCATAGTGAGACTATGATGAGAACACGAGTCATGATGAACACCTCTGGGATTCATTTTTTTATGAAAATGGTGCCTGATCACAGATAATGGCATTCATGTTTAATGATAATTTCACCAAATGGGCTGCTTTTACCTTCTTTTTTTCTCTTCCTATTTTCCTTTAGGGAAATTCTGCTTATCAGCAAACAAACATGCAAAATAGATGAACTGATACAAGACTGCATGGGTGCTCTCTTTCGCTTTCGTCAATAAACGTTTAACAAAGTTTAACACCTTAATATGCCTTTAAAATGCACAATAACTATTTACGCTATAGACAGTTGTTTTACCTGAGCCAGGTGATCATAGAATCATAGAATGGTTTAGGTTGGAAGGGACCTGGATAACTAATTGTTCCTCCTGGGACTGTTTCCAGCAGAAGCCTTATTCTGAAACACGCTTGCCGTGCTTGCAGTCTGGTTCCTTCGTCTGGTAATCTGCTAATGACCAGCATGGATGGGGCTGTTTGCCTGGAGGCTGTTCAATGTCATGTAAGAACTTTGGTCTTCTCTCTTTGGTTTGGATCTTCCTTCGCTTAAGCCAGGTTACAGTTGAACATAAATTAATACTTTCTTTTTAGGATCACAGTCTGGCAGCCTTATTCACATTGAATAATTCTTTGCCCTCAGAGTAAACTCCTAAAATGTAGAAACTCTTAGTTTGTTCTGCAGAGGTTGATCTGCACAGGGCAAGGAGTGAGGTTAGAGCTTGAGGTGGGACATCTGGCAAGCAAGTGTGGCACAGTACAACACTTAAGAAATAATTTAGAGTGAAATTATTTGTGATTTGCTATATGCACAGAGGTCTTCCTGCACAAAAACTTCAAGAATGGCCTCACCAGGTACTTGAGGAAATAGCTAAAGCACTGAGATTTGATTTTCATCATGTTTTAGGATTTAGAAGCATATATATTCAGCATGCTAACTGATACAGAAGTTATGTTTAAACTCTCTAGTATTCAAGACAATAGTTATCAGAATTTATTTTAGTTTTCTGCTAATGAAAGGGAGTGAATCAGGTATGAGAAGATACAGAAGGACGGGAAGAGGGAATATGCAGAAAACCTCGACAAAAAATATATCCTAAACAGGGAAAGATTAATTAAGATGCTAGCCCAAAAGAATAAAGAAATCTGGCAATGCCACAACAAAGCAGCATCAGAGATGTATACGAGGAATCAAAAGGAAAGATTGTTTGGATGTTCAGTGTAAAATAAGGTATTCTTATGAAAGTAACGAAACTATCGTATGTGCCTGTGTCTTGAGTTCAATATACAAATTCATACTGGAATATGTTTTTCTGTTTAAATATAATTAGTTCCCACACTGCATTTCTGAATTTATCCTTTATGTATAACAACCAGGAATTATCTAAGAAGACCTCACAATGCTGATACATTCCACTAAGTTCCTGATCAGAAAGTATTTACTAGGAGTTGGATTAATCTCATCTGAGAATTATCCATGTCTAAGTAGTCATTCTAGTAATTGGAGAAAATCCAGCTTTTCCAGGGCATGTTCATCTAGGACAAATACTTTAGAATGAGATGAGCCCCACTGTTTCAGTGGCCAGTCCGGCCCAAACCATGACACCCATTAAAGTATGACTTATCCAATCTGTTTCTGTCAGGATAGGAGGATTGCCTTCCTGGAGTCACCTAGCTCTCTTCAATGACTTCAGAGGAAGTCTGCACAACTATTTGAGATTAAATGCCTGACTTTCAGGTGACTGAAGTATCTGCATACGTTAATAAATATCCATCAAATACTGTTTCAAGAAAATTGTCATCCTAGCAGTTGTAGCAAATCTGAGTTCCGTTTCCACAGCAAAACTCAGTATAACCTTAATATGGAGATATTAGCATAATAAATGTGTTACAACTGAGCAAAGTAACATAAAGAAGGAAATAATTTAAATTTTGCCAGCAATCATATCCAAGTTTTGCATTACTCTCTCAGTCCCCTAATGCATGGGGCCCTCTCCAATACATCTCCTGTCCCAGTTGCCATCTACTGCAATGACTGGCAGACAGCAATGGCTCCATATGGCCTTTTCATTTGTTATTGTCATTTCTGGCATGTGTCACACTAATTTTTGGCCCACCAGAAAGGTGTGGCTGTGCTGGTGTACAGCAGTAGGGCAGGAAGAGCTCACTTTCGTGCTTGTTGGAAAGGCCCCGCGTTGTGCTCACAGTCACACTGGGCATCTATGATTGCGCAGGCTTTGTCAAAAGCCTTGGATCCATTTGCTGCAGTGTCCTATTCACTGTCTTAAAAAGATAAAAGTAAATTATTCTCAGTAGTAGTTCTACTATATTGTATATTCATACCCATAATAGCCAGTTATCAAATTATTGCCCAGGTTTTGAAAATTGCTCAAAAGACTTAATTTTCTTTTGTTTAATTTAGCTGACATATTTAGGTTGACTAAGAATAACTTTTGGGGTTTAGTAGAATAAAACTTACTTTTATGGGATATGGGAAAAATTGATGCCAGGCATTGACAAACAAAGGAATGTACAGAGAATAACCATGCGCACAGCAAATTCTCAGTCTGCGGTTGGCCTAGTAATAATGAACTACTGCTGAGAAGTCAAGGTCATTTCCAGTGTGTTAATCTCAAAGCATCAGGACAGGTTATTCTTTTAGTCTGGTAAATATGGAAAATCCACATAGTTGTGTGGGTAATTAAAACATTGGGCGCCCCACTGGTCATTCCTAACTCAGATATCAGCAAGAATCTCACTAATCATAAGTCAGGGATGAGTCTGTGCATGTGCTGTACATGTGGCTTTCTGCATATGTCTGCACATCATTTCACAGGAAACTATTTCACACTACACCAGCTTGGTGAGTAGCTGTTGTTCACACCCACCAAGAAATAAGTACATGTGAGAATAATACCTTTACAACTTTGAAATGTCCTTAGACAGACTTTTAATCTCCAGGCCATCAACCTGCTGTGAACTCTCCTCCTGACTTTTCACACTTACAGAGAACGGGAGTCAAGCAACACACCATAAGGCAATATGAAAAGACAGAAAAATTCTGGGAAGTGCAAAATTAAGTGCAAATAAAAATATGTCATCTTTTAAAAATATGTGGCTGTTTCATCATATATTTAAGCGTAAGCATGCATACACTGATATAAATTGGATCAGTAAATTAGATTGCAATGCTCAAAACGCAAGATGATACTGATGCAGTTTAACAATAGTCTTCAGTTCCATCTCCTTGGTGTCTGCTCCATATGTTACGGCTGGCACAAAAACACCAGTAGTTAAAACACCTGTGTTTTCACAGATTTCCTACTAACATTAAGATTAACCTCTGAAGGCCTTTTCATTCAGTCTGCTACTATTATTTGTATATTGAATGAAATACTTATCTCACTTAGCAAGGATATAGCACAACAAAGTCCTTGACCTCAGGATCTTTCAGCTGAAGGCCTTGATATGGTGCTAGTATAAACCTTGATATCAACACCAATTGATCATTTTTAGAGACAAAAAGAAAAGGAGAAAAACAAAGGTAACGCCTACTTACTGTCATAATTTTAAAGAGGTAAGTTACAAAAAACAAGGGCAGATAATGCCAAGCAGGAGTTTCAGTATCTTATGAAAACAAACCATAATGTTTACAAATCTTGTGTCTTGATTTATCTTTTTCTGGTTTTGTTATTTACTTGGTGAGGAAATTGTCTACTCATCTATGATATGGAGAACTAATCACAGGCAGGTGAAAAGCAACAATGTGAATTAAGGATGGATTTGAAAGAAGAGGGGATTGATGGTTGGCACAGAGGAAACAGAAGGTTGTTTCAAGGACACGGAAAAGCTCACAGAAAGGATGATGGGACAACTGCATGGGTGGAGAAATTAAGTAGAAAGCACATTAGTAATAGGTAAACCAGGAATAGGAGGAGAGAGCAGAATCCAACAATTTGGACACGAAGAATACTAGGCTTGTAAAAGACAAGGATTTCAAATGAAAAGGGAGAAACCTGAAGTCAGCATCAGTGTTTTATGGCCTTCAGGAAACTAGAAGATGGGGAAAGGGAAGTGGAGAGCAGAATATTATGTACATCAAACAAAAGTGACCACAGCATCAAGAGGAGAAAAAATCTGAGGCAATGGAAGTGTTTTGGGGAGAGAATTACTGAAAAAATCAATTGAAGAGTTAGGTAGCTAAGAAAGCAGATTTAATTTCAAAAAAATAATTTATGGGACTTAGATAGGCATATGTGACCATGCCAGGTTAGCTTAAAACCTAAATTTCTGTCTGTGAAGACAGGGTTTTACAGACCTTCCTTTCTTATTCTTCTGGGAGGGAGTGTTCTCTGTTGCTTAGTTTGCTACAAAGGAGCTAAATAGATCCTTGATCCTTAATATCATTGGGATTCACAGAACATTAAGGGAAACTTCATTCCCTTTAACAAGATAACGCCAGTTTTCCAGCTGAATGTTTCACTTTTTTGAGTTTGCTTACACAAGACAGCAGAGAGTTGAAAATATGATGACCGACCAAGGTCAGCCAGGTAGAATTTTGTTTTTCTGGACACTACTAAATGCTCCAAATTCTTCAGCTTCCTCATTTTCTTTTCCTCTAAAACTGTATCATAACACAAGCTGCATCCTGAGCAAGCACGTCTCCCTAGATGTAGCAGATGTATATTACTTTCTAAACCACTTGGTTTACGCAACCTTCTGTCTAGAATGGATGTCTCCTTCCTTGTCACTGTTGTCAGGTGAATCCCCTTCGTCTGGATACCAGAGGAAGTGAACGCAACAACTCTGCACACAGTGGACAGATGGGTCAGCCCGTTCAATTTAATTTTAAGAAGTCAAAATGGCAGTTTGTTCTTACTGGACCTTGGATATTTGCAAAGAATGCCGCTTGGTAGGACAGTTTTAGTTTACTTTAAACAATTCACAGAAATTTATTTCTACAATTGCCTGCAACAAAATGTCACCTCCCCGTAAAGAACGATTAAGACAGGCAACACTGAACTTCACAAACAGGCTGTCTGACAATCTTGCTCCGTCAATACATGCTAGAGAATCATCATCCAAACAAACCAGACAAGCTGTCTCTTTTGACATCTGCTCCTGTTTCTGTATATGAATTATCCTCTTGGGTTATCCCATTTTCAGCTGCTTCAGTGCGGATGCCATCTCATAATTTACCTATCCCAACAATTTATCTGTCTTTTTGACTGTGTGCACAAGCAAAAGAAAAAATAGCGTAAACAGAATAGCCAGAGAAACACCACTGATGTTTTCTGGGATGATAAATATGTAAAAAGGAGCACAGAGGGTTATGGGTTGACATGGAATTCTTAAAAATTCCATATATGCCCTTAATAAAAAGTTTTAAGCGATCAGTACTAATAGTTTGTGAATATGTGAAGCTGTAAGACTATTCTGTTTATTATCATTGCACGAGTAATAACACCCCCTCCCCCCATCTTTTGACATCTTTAAGTTAAATAGTAAGGATCCTGAGCAAGGAGAGCATGTCTATATCCCTTTGAACTGTTCCAGGCAATGGAATTTCAATCTTATGGTAGCTTTTAGGTTCTACCATATTATGGATAGTAATAATTACTTTCTGTCACATTGCACTCCAATGCTTGCTGAGCCTTTTACAGGGTCATTCAGGTATTTTGTGTGCATCTGAGTACCATGATACACTCATGTTGCCTCTTAAGGAAAGTAAGGCATTTCTTCTTCATGGCCATCATGATCATCATATAACAATGAGGAAAATGCTGTGATTCACATAAGCTGGGCTATTAGATGAAGGAGAAGTCTTAAATATCTTTAATAAAGTGATTGATAGACTTTCACCATGAAACAAAAACACAGAACTGGATAAGAATATCTTGGCTAAGACAAGCAGAGAATCTGATATTTGCAGACAGCTCAGCCAAATCAATCATAATAAGATTGAGAGGAACAGAAAGATTCCACACAAAATTAAACAGGCAACACTTTTGCATGCTAAGAAGTAACATTTCATGGAAGTGGAGTGATAGCTTTTCTTAGGGCATGATTTGGCTCAGAAGGATGGAGTATCTGTGCATGATACAGACAAAAAAAATTTAGAGATTCCTTTAAATTATCATCAAAAAAATGCACTATGCACAAAGCAATAGCATTTTCTCCCTTACCTGGAAAGTGAACCAAGATCATTGGTGCAGAGCAGGGTGGGTTCTGCAGGGCTATTTAGCTCAATGGATATTAGCTGCTCTCTACATTCACAAAGTACCAAACCTAAGCTAAAGGAACAGAGGAGGCACCTGAAGGAGCCAGACCAGGTCTGGAAGCTAAAGTATATTTGTTGACAGTGCCCAAAATTAAAAGCTTGTGTTTTTAGTACAACACAGCATGCCTCACAAAAGGTACTGACATGTCAAGTTACCCCCAGTAACTGGATGACACAGCAAGTGGGGCCGTTAAAAAAAAGTACTTTTTGCACAGTATCGTAAAGGTCCTTGGCCATTTTGCAAATATTTCTAAATATGAAGTTAATAGATAAACAAAGGTGGTGGATTGGTGAATTTCAACTTCAGCATACATTAACATTTTTCATGGGGAAAATCCCTTTCTAGGGCTCAAAGACTCATTTGCAGGAATGCACAGGGTGTTTCTCTAATGTCCATTACTGAAATCGCTGTCAAAACTTGTGAGGTTCCCTGAGTGTTGCGGTACAATTGCAAGCAGCAGTCCTCACCAATAGCTTTGCCAAGAGTGACCCGGCTGGAATGTCTTTCAAGAGTGCATCTCGCTGTACACCAAAAAGAATTCTCTTCACCTTTAATGACAGTCAGCTGACTGATATGTTGCTGTCATCTTTCACTATTATGTCCACTCAGTTTGCTTATTCTGTAGGGCACTAAAGTTTGGAAAACACTGAGAGCTGCAATCATTCTCCTTTGTGCTTTTCAGGATACAAAGTTAGTCTTCTTTCTTATCCTTGAAGTAGCTCTGCGGGACCCAGGGTACCAGCACCACAACTGTTTTTAGCAATCCACCACTCTGAAATGAAATGAAGCTTCCACAGCTGGATTAATAATGGAGAGTTCAGGAGACACTTTGCAAAAGCAATCCAGTGAGTACCAATATCGGTCTATTTTTTTCAACTCTCTTTACAATGAAATAACATCTATATAGCAAAATGACTTTCATTTATGTACACTTTACTCTCACAGTCTTCACAGACTCGTAGGTGAAATATAAGTTGCCACAAACATTTCTGCTCTAGTACCTGTAAATTCCAGCAAATGTAACTAATTCAGCAGCAAGAATTTTAACTGCCTGCAAGGTACCAGTGATGGAGAGGTATATAAAATATAATCAATGCAGAGAAAATATATTCAATGAAGTCACTGAAACTTTAGGTTCCTGTGATGAGACTTTTTAATTTATACAAACATATTGTTCAGGATATTTTGCCTCTGATTAGACCTATCAAAGAATTTCTTTACTAAAAAGTTAGTAATACTCCCAGATTTTAAATATAACCAATGACCAGTTGGATGGTGGTCTTTACTGGTTGGTGAAGAAGCCAAACACTAAAGTTAAACAAATAATTGTGTGAAATACTGTCTCTTTCCCAGGAAAGAAATGCATGTTTGTAACCTTCATTTTACTATTTCTAACCTTTTCCTCCTCTCAACACATTTGAACTTCAAAACCCAAGATCTACCACTGCCTAAAGTTCATCTTCCAATCACTGAGAAGAAGAAAGAGAATATTAAGCCTGAAAAGCTGAGCAGAGTTGGCAGACAATATGGTCTCACCTGACTTCCCCAAACCCAGTGATCTCCACAGTACATTAATTAAATATTCAGCAGACTGTGACTGAAGAATGCATGAAAGAAAGGGCCCTGAAGAAGATCCTCTAGAAGTGACCAAAGAGTTCAAAAGAAGGATTTAGTAGTATAGTAGGAAATGTTCCTAAGAGTAACAAAGATTCAAGTACACGCAAAACCACATTTGCACGGAGGAGTGGACCAAAGTCATAAGTGGACCTGGCTTAGTCCAAAATCAAGGATATGAGTTCATGTCCATCTGTATGAGTCGGTATTACCACAAGTTTTGCTGAGGTTCCCAAGATGCACAATCCCTGCAAAAGTCTTGACTGTGCAGTTACTGAGAGGAGTGTCGTGATCTTTATCAACAGGAAAGGGTGACAAGGTAGATGCAGTAGTAATATAGGTAATCATCTTAATTTTTAATGTTATGATCCTCTCTGTTTAAAATTAAATTTTTAAAATGTGAAGTGATGCAGTGATTTTTTTTCCAGAAGTTATATGAGTCTATTTTCTTGATATGATATTTTTTCCCCCTTGTAGATGGAAAGATTGGGCCAAACAGAGCAATATAGCAGAAATACCACTAGTATTGAATCAAATTTCCAAAGCAAGTCACCCATAGGCACCAGAATACAACTACCATAGGAGTGAGGACAGATATACCTGATATACAAGACTTCTGTTTTCTTGACAGAGCATTTCCTACCCAAACCCACAGGTATGGGCCAGTAAGTTCCAGACAACAATAGAGCTCAAATGGGTTCCTATAGGCTCAGTAGTGCTACTGTGTCCGGTAATGTCTCACCATTCCTTAGCATCCCCATTTATATTTATATCCTCTTCTTCATTCTCTTATTACTAGGAGATTCTCCTTCTTGCAATTGTAGAGTAATTGCATGGAATTAGCCTGGAACAAACCCCACAGACAAAATGCTCCTTTTACTTTGTTTTTTCTCCTTCTCTACAAGACAGTTAATCAGCTGAGTATTCTTCACACCCCTTTATTATTATTTTTCCCCTGCAAGGACATAATTCCATCCAGCACGCCTTACAGTGTGAAATAGGATCACAACCAGAGCTACATGGGATTCAGAGTTACAACGGAAGTACTGAAGCCAAGCATTTGATTTTAGCCACCTGTGTTTTAGAAAGAGGGTGACATTGTCAGATGAGGATTTCACATTAGTGAGAGACAATTTCATTAGACGTACAGATAGCGCATTATTCCCGCACTGAGACAAAGTGCAACAAGGAGTTCATTCTGCCCTCACAGGGAGGAGTACAAATAATATGAGCTCTAATGGACTCATACTGGTGCACAAACTGGTCTGAGATCAGAACAGAGCCAGCCTTCCATCAATATCTGTGTCCTGCTTGTTCATGTTAGCACATAACCTTCCTTTTTTCTTGTGAGCCAGGACATAGATTCTTGTACAGCAATGCGGGTTGAGAGTTTTTACCATGAAGTTATAAATGATGCAGAGCAATCAGTCTGCATCAAAACTAGCAAAGTAACTCTCTCCACTGATCATTTTGCAAATTACATCAGTCTCTTTCCAGGGGCCTCTGTATATTTACTTATTTCCAGTTGATAGTCTCTTGAAGCCAGTGTATGTGCAGTAGTTTTGGAGCAGGTTCTGAACTGGGTGTTAGCCCATGAGTCCAATGGCAATCTCTCACAAAACAGAATTCCTCTCTTAGACATTACAGTGTGTACTTGTTTTTAACATTCTATTTGATGACAATACTTAAAAGTGAAAAACCACAAGGTCAAGACTGTTTCAGGTTTCCATGTAGCTCCAAAAAGGAACAGGGAGTATGAACAAATACATGCGCAGAGATATATACAGGCACATATATTCTGACTTTAATCTTGTTTGAACAAGACAGCCAAATATAATGCCGTTGTCCTTAGCATAAGCCAAAATCCAGCCTACAAATTATGATAAATTTTATATCTTTATTTAATTGCTACTTCTCCTTTATATCACTGAATACCTCTTTAATGTTCTCATTCCTCCCAAGATAAATCTCTGTTTAGGGAACTTTATAGTCAGTCTTTACATAAAATGAAAGTTTACTTACCTAAATCCAAAATTATGATGTTTAGCACCAATTAATATCCTAGTGATTTTTTACCTGTTAAACTGCAAATTTGATGTATTTATGATTTTTATTTTGATGCTAACAAAGAACTTTATTAATATGAACCTAGGAACATGTTGTTGCAATGGAAAAAGGTACAGACCAATAAAAGTCGTCATTCCAAAACCAAAACTCTGCCTTATGAAGGTTAATTATCATATTCTACTGCATGTGACGTAGCGTTATAATGAAAGTGCCTTGGTGCTAGAGGATTAGAGTACTGTACACAGCTCTAGCAAACAGAATGAATAATTGAAATCCAGTACTTTTATGCTTCACTGAAAAAAAACAATATTTCATGGCACATAAAGTTATTCAGCTTATTTGCATTAAGGTTGAATGATCACCACTGACCAAAACAGAAGCAGTGATGATACCTTGATGTAAGTGGCAAAGAACATTCATAAATATTCTTAGGAAGCAAGATGTACCTGCATTTAATCAGTACTTATTAAAATTTTATTCCCTATAGTTATTCAACAGGATCTGTGGTATAAAAACATAATTACAAAAATCAGATTTGAGCTCATTTGACAACAGAAGGGTTTTATGGTGACCTATCTCCAAATGTTCCTATTTGTAATTAAATGCAGCGATCAGCAGTAAGGATTTTGAAGCTGTTTTAGTAGTTCCGCTATTCTGCTTAACATGTGGCACCCGTAATAATTAAAATGATACTAACACATGCACAATTTTATGGCCCTTATGGTGCAACCCATTATGCCAAATAAGGGCCTCTGTTTTCACAGCATACTGCACATGGTCTCATTACACCCACTTTTCTTTTCCTGTCTTCACACTAACAACTGTTAAAGTGAATCAACACACGAAACGTACTATAACAGCTTAGTGTTTATGATATGTGTGCTGTTAGTCAGTGAACAGGAAAATCTAAACATTTACTGTTTATGTAAAGAATAGCGTTAGTGTTAGCGAATTGCTTGGGTCTGCTTACTTTATTATCTAGATCACAAACATAATGACGAGTGTCAATGGTACCTATATTTTCCCTCTTCTTTGCTTTCCTGTGTAGACGTCTGTAAGAATTAGAAGAACTTCACAGTTGCAGCTCTTGAAAAGTTTTCTGTTAAGTAGTTTTCCTTTTCTGCATTAAAGTGGGAGAAAAATATTTCTATCATAAACTCCCACCGTAAAAAAAATATTTCCATAAATTTTCTCTTCCTCTTCAACATATTGTGCTTGGACCAGTTTGGTTTACCCAAGGTGTTAGAAAGTTACACAGTTTTCCTGCGGCACCTCAGGAAATTCTACAAGAAACTGGGAGTTCTAGATTAGTGCTTTTTTATCATGAATAATTTTGCAATTACACAGCTACTCAAAGACCTCCTACACTCATTTTACAGTCATCAGTTCGGAATGGTTTTCACTCTCTTGGTCTGGGATCCATTCCAAGGGAAGTCCCATAGGTGGGACACCAATGGATTGGACTAAATCTATCCTCTGCATTTCATATTATAGCTTTGTGTGAACATTAGTTGAAAGTTCATATAAAGAGTAACAACCTGTCCTTTCATTTTCCCCCCTTTTTCCCTGTGGACTGCCACTTAATCCTAACAGTTTTCAGGAATTTTATCAGTGGTAAGGGGAAACTAAAGCCCCTGAATGCGAATGGCAGAACAACTCCATTGATTTCAAAGACATAAAGTGAAAATCATCACAAAATTACAGTGACTGGGCTCCAGATATGATGAAAATAGAGAAATCAACCAGAAAATACTAAAGTGTGTGGTATATAGGGGCGGCATACACATTAAAGTGCAGCTTAAAAAAAAAATGCACCTGGAACCATGAGATTTTGAACAGCAGCAGCATCAGTGTCATAATGCAGGAAAATGAGTAAAAGCCAGCATTGGACTACTTTCACTGTTGTCTTCATGCCCGCTGGTGAGCGATAATGTGCAGAAAACTTGCAGTTTTGCTCTCTGAAGGTTCAGGAGGCGGACATGAGCAGGGGTTGTATGAGGGAGAGGACCGGGGCAATGAAGAACGGTATCTGTAATGTTGTAACAACTTCTCCTTGGCCTATTCTGAAACAACATTACTACAAAAAAAAAAAAAAAAGCACGCAAATCACTGATATTAAAAAAGACTAAGAAAAAAAAAGCACCTGATAATTACCTTCTGTCTGAACTTGAGAAAAGTTGAGTTCCACGATCCCTTTTTCTTTGATTAAAATGAATGTTTGTGATCAGCATTACTATTTACTACCCCATGATCAAAAACAAATAACCCACTTTGTTTGTTTCTTACTGCAAATGAATTAAATTAGACGCCATTAGGAGCACTAGCTGTTTATATCCTTGTTTCAGCAGTGGTAGTATTTGAAGTTTCCTGCGGTAAGTTCATTACTCGTATTTTGTCCAGAATTAGTGAAGCGTGCTGAAAATTGCTAATGACAGATGTTTCTCCACTCTGTCACACTTCTTGTATCATTTGATTTGGAAAGCAACATACGGTGTTCTGCTCTATCAGTATGTCACAGACTGTCTGTAAACAGCTGGTCATAACTCAGTTCAGTGAAAACCATTACTTTCCAATGAAGTGCTGGACACCCTCCAAATTGCATTTTGGCATGGCCTGAGCTGCATAATGCACAAAGTTCTTCTGTTCTGAGGTTACCTAAGGAAGGATTTTTCTCCCCCTTCCACTTGTTTATTGTGTTTCAGGAAACAAAATATCTTTTTAAATGGTTAGGTAAAGGATGAACAGCACAGGAATTAAAAATGCTTTTTCTTCTCTCAGGAACCTGTAAAAGCTGTGACTGGTGCTGTGTTAAAAAAAAAAAATAATAAAAAAAATGTAACCCTACCTCACCATTTCTGTTTGTGCCTCAGGTTGAATGGGGTGTATTATCGGGGTCAGGGCACACAAGATGATGACAGATTGAAATGTCTCCTATCAAATAGTTGTGGCATTCTAACATTGCTATGACTATGGGGCTATTCCACAGCTCCTAATCACAATGAATCCTATTAAAAACATCTCCCTGCGGTTTATGCATTGGTCAGATGCAGAGAAATCCATTTCACTTATGCATGTGAGAAGCACAAAATACAGAGAACAGATATAATGTCACGCACATGGGGATATAAGGTACAATTTGCTGTTTCTGTCTAACAAAACCATTGCCTTGGTTGTTTTATGATATATGTCATTAGCATATATTTAACTGAATATGTATCAAACATTTCATAAATACCAGTATCCATTTCTGTGACATAGAGAGTCTGGCATAGATATGTTATTTATAATGTAAGCATAAAGGAATTAGACAGCTTCTTTTAATAACTATATTTCATTGACAATGATTATCACTTGTATTATATTTAAATGAAATCTTTACTTAGCTGCTCTTGGTTTAGAGCATGACAGTAGGAAAAGGCATCAAAGTCACCTATAATCCCTGGAAACTTCCAAAATGCTTGTACACTACCAAGTGAAAAGCATCTTTCCAACTACTATAAAAGGATGATAAATGTAGGACAATAGAACAAACATTTGCAATCAAGAATCATGAAACCCAAAGATCCCAGTGGAAAGGGGCAGAGATAGAGCCCATGTCAAGATATCCAACCATTCCTGCAGCCTATACCAAGGTTAGCATCAGAAAAGATTGGTCATTACCAAATAAAGCTAGATTTTCTAACGTTTGATAAGATAACATTCTGGCCTACCATCAGATGCTATCGAAAGTTGTCCTTGAAGAGGAACCCACTGATAGAAAAAGAGCTCTCACACAGAGAAATAAATTTTCCAGAGTACTAAGCCATCGAGAAAAAAATTATTTCTCAGTGTCTCTTTTATTTCTTTGAAATGCATCAATCTATAGGAATAGCAAGCCCATTACATTGGGTAAATTTTGAGTTTCTTTTTTTTTTTTACATGTTGAACACTGATGAACAGATGGGCTTTAGTGAGACATAGTCTTAGAGAAAGTGTTCAGCTGAGTTTCGTTGAAGAGGATGCAGCTTCTCTTTTGGTGTAGGATTTTTACTGAGCTTGGCATGTAAGCCTGCTTAGAGGATCTGAAGGAATCTACAATGAGAAAAAAGAAAGTCACAAAAGTCTCTAGCCCATTTTTATACCTGTGCTCCATTACTTTTGCAGAGAAACCATGCAAAATGTTTCACAGGCCAGTACAAAAACAAGGCCCCTGCTCTTAAGAATTTATTATCTCAATGAAATAGGTAGCGTAGGAAGAAAAAAGGCATAGAGCTTCAACACAAAAACCAGACCAAGAGAGTTTCGTCTTGTGTTAACACAATGACTTCTGCATAAGCTACTGGCATCCATTGATTTAAAGAAAAAGTTTTCTAATTGCTATTTAATTGAACTCAGTAAATAGACAGGGAAATTTACATTGTCAAATTTTAAAATAAATAAACTCCTTTTCCCTTGTCGATAAGTGGGTACCTGTTGTTCATCATTACACATGCTGCCTATAACAGGATTACTCACTCCTACAGATTTTACCTTATCAGAAAATGTCAGAGGTTTTTCATTTGGCTTCGTATCCCATCCCACACAATAGGTCAGACATATCCTTTAGCTTATGTTATAAGTTATAACTTATGTTATATAATGAAATCTAATTAAGCAACTTCACTTTCATTTACAGCTATTTTCTTGTTAATTTTGTGACTGTGCCCTCTGGCCCAAGCAAACTGCTGTAACATTTGTAATCCAAAACCGTTGTAATTTGTTTTCATCTCTTCCATCAAAAATAATTAGTCATATAGTTTTGTGAAGTTTTCACCAAACTTGAGCTTTGGACAAAATATTTAATTGTGTTTTTTGAACTGCAGTGAGCTTGTTTCAGCGTAGAACTCCAGTTGTATCAACAGAAGAAGGCTCAACATTCACATAATATAAGAGAAGAAGATGCTACAAACTCTTCCTTACGCAGAGCCCCCAATGCACGCCAGTCAGAAGCATAAATTCATTCAGCGGTAAGAAGTGCCGATCATGGCAGACTTACCTGTTTGTGCAAATGAAACCAAAACCGAGCATGAACATCCTACTGAAGGTCTCTTACTGCTTTATTAAACCATCCCCTAGTCTGTCCACTTAACCCCTTGGATTTCTGGCATTCTCCCAGTTATTTCACCCTCCAGGAACAACCATGTTCTCTGAGGCTACTGAAGGGATATCACGCAACAGCAGTAAATGCAAAAGAACCTGATGACTGAGCTGTCAAACCATTGCCTGAGATCTCAGCAGCTCTCTCTTGCACGCTACCTCCTAGCTTGACTAAAATAACCTCCAATGCTACAGTATCACTGAGTCTCCATAAGTTTTGATCTAACTAGGCTGAACACATTTAGGTAGCCAGTACTATACATTACTGGGCTGAGTTTCAAGTTCTTTGTTCACCATATGGAGGCAATCATAACAAGACACAAAAGCATGCAGAGTAAGGGGGGGGCTGTCTCATATCTCCAATAAAATTTTGCCAAAGTGTGTCAATCTCAGCACAAGTTGCAAAGACACATAAAAAGGAAACATATTCATGAGTGCACCACAACAAGGCAAAGCTCGGATGATGTTGATACCAAAACAGAGGTCTTTGTTGGGTCTGTTGATCAAAGCAAGATTCTATAACAGATTGGCTTTGTGAAAATGGAAATAACCAGTCAAAGTAAATTTCAAAATAGATACTGGAGCTAAATACATTATCATCATTCTAAGCACATGCAAAATTAAGATTGACCTCCCGGTACTAAAAGCAAAAACTAAGTTTTCCTCACAAAACAATCACAAAAAGTAGACAGGGCATAGAAAGTACGAACTCATACTGGCACAATATATCTGTTGAAAGATATAAGATGAATCATGTTGTATAACTGTCTACAAAACAGTGCTCAAAAGCTATTCTTAAAGAATCTGATGAGGCAGTTAGCAATCTGGGAGGCTCTAAGAATATAATGTATCACAGTTGCAGAGATTTCAGTGTGCCATCAAAATGCTTGCTCCGTTACTACTAGGAGATAGAGTCTGAACTTGAGTGAATGATAAAGTGAGAAGTTACTGGGCACATTCACACATCAGTTGGCTGGAGTAGTAGTTATGTTGCCATAACAAAGCCAACAGTTAAAGATTGTCAAAATCTATAAGATTCCAACATGATTATCAAATATTATCATTAGCCAATAATGACAGCTGATACGGAGTAGACCCTGACACTCAAAAATATTGTGATTTCCAAATGCAAGCCATAAGTAGTACACACTGAGGAAGAGTCACCAAACTGAGCAACTTCTCATGCCTTCCTGGTATCTGCCTACATGGATCATGTATTTGCAGACTTGTACTAGTCTTGAAGGTCACAGTCTTACAAGGGTAGGTTAAGTCTTAACATTTCCTGTCTTAAATCTTAATTTCTTGCTTTTCATCTGTGTCATAAGCAAGTTTTTATAACCCAGAACACTACATATGCATAATCTCCACAAAAATGTCTCTTGCTCCAAGAATATACAAGCTTAACAACTCAATAAGGGGATGCTTACAATGGTTTAACATAGAAAAGAAAGGAATTTTGCATTTGTTGTGTCTTTGGAAGTTTTGATTGTCCAAGGCACTCACATATTTGATTCATTGTTGTGATTCAAAACAACTTTTTGAATGCCAGACATTTGCCATTCAGCACTATAATATGTACCAAATTGGCAAAAAAAATCTTAAAGAGGAGACTGACGCAAAACAAAATGTCCAAGAACAATCCAAAAAATGACATATGTATATTAGCTTATATTTACGGAGGATCTCTAACTATGAAAGAAGATTTCGAGCTAACCTTGCATTTGTACTAGGAGAACAAACCACATGTGACAGATTCTACTCATGTTATTTAATGCTTTAGGGGAAAACTCAGATACCGTGGCACTGGATGTGGTAAAGTACGGACTAGCTTTGAAAGACGTTTGAATTGCTTCTATCACAATCCATAACCATAGATTTTTATGGAGTAGCAGCTTGAGCATATCCTAATCGCCCTGTGAATGTGGGCATTACCAAAAAAAACCAAAAGATGAACAGCACACAACAGGGATCTGATTGCTTTACTACAGTAGAAAAGCATATACCCTTCTTGCATTCCCCTCCTGGGATTTTGATGTGGTCCATTATGAGGAGGCCACATGCATGAAATTCTCAGGTAGGATTTTTCTCTTGTCATTATGGCATTGTCTGAAACATGCATACTTTTCTCATTATAAAATACTAGTGCATTTTCACATAAATTATTTGTACTTTTTATTTAAAAACTGTCAAATGGCACTTGGCTCAAGAAAGGCATGATAACTCCTTCGATAGTAACCCATACTCAGCACATCAGGTTTTACCCCTTTATACCATACATTTTTAAAGAAAGATGAAAGAATTCAGTACCACTTGTGGAGGAAAACATAATGAAAAATCTGTCAGCAAATTTTTATTTTTGCTCACTCCTATTCCTCCTTACATTACAGAATACCATTTCAAGGGCGATCGCATTAGGCTGTTTCGTTCCTTCCTTAATTACTGTTCCATATAGTTATAAATAGCAGACAGAAGGTGAGCGGAAAATGACAAAACAAGTTTATTCTAAAGTCTAACATAAAACACTACAGGCTAAATATGTACAGGGAATTACACAAACAAGTGTTGAACTATATACACATGTTATAACAGAAGGAAAGACATTTCATACATGCAAGGAAAATCTTCCCAGAATAACTTCAGCAAAAATGCCTACTTATCCTTATCTAAACTAATGATCTAAGAGGCCTCAGCCGTAGCTTTCTCCGGAGACTAGCATCTTCCTGAAGGTAGTCTTTTGGTGGCTTCCCAGGCTCTAGAGGGTTTCTGGCAAGCTTCTCCTCTAATCTACCCTCTCAGCCCTTGTAGCAGCCCTACAGTACCCAGGTATCGGTACCCAGGTAAGGCTGTCTCTTCTCTTGATATGCAGGCAATATATATGGGTTTGCCAAGCTGCACTGGATCCTGCCTCAGAACAACCAGTTGTACTGGCTGGTCTCTTCAAGCACTTTTCAGGCCCATGTTTCAATTATTCCGTTGTCCCTTGTAGAAGATTATCCAAACTCATTTCGACTCAGTGAGTCACAGCAATCAACCAACCTCTTAGGCTGGATTCCTGGTACAAAATAAATGTTACAAGACTTGGACTATCAGATACAATGATGCATTGAATTTGCCATCCTCAGTTTCCATAGAGATGCCATATGGATGTCTCCTCAGGTTCTCCGGTCCCCAGCTAGAGCGTCATTCACATCACAGAAAGAAAACTGTATTAAATCTGTGCCTTGTCTACACACACAAAGCAAAGTTGGTAGAATCATTTAAGACTGGCTTTCTTTTGTTCAAGAGGGGAAGATCTTCACAGATATTTTTAAAATACTTTAAAAAAAAATACCATAAACTAGCAGTACTAAGGTGGGTCACTCGAAAGCTGAATCCAGAAACCCCATTAATTCATTTTACATGAACTATTATTAAGCTTCGGAAATGCCATCTCTAAGGCACAAAATAAAATTACAGAAGGTTGCTTAAATAGGAATCAGTTAGTGATTTTCTAGGCTTAGACAGCCTTTGCAATGACATATCTGGACTCAGTTCCTACATTTGAATCCTTTTTCCAGATGTGATTCTGCCAGACAGCTGGAATAGGACCCAGGTCTGGATTAGACACATCCGATATCTTACCTGCTGAAGTTTTCAGAAAAACAACTCCAAAAGAGTTTCAGAAAATGAAGCAGAGAGCTTTGCAGTCAGCAAGGTGGGAATATATTATTTCAAGGAAAGTTTATTTTTAAACTCCATCAGATTTGGAGCTAGAGCTATCTGATGCCTTAAAGCGTGAGAGTTTTATTTCTCAAAAAAAGTGCTTACATGCTTAATACAACTATCACTGTTCATATCTATAAACATGAAATCTAAAATCCTAAATTCTTACACTTGCTAATATCCTGCACTTTCATAATATCCCGCACAGAGATCAGCTGTGAGTGATGCAGAGAAGTCCCTTATGCCACATTTAAATGCATTACTTTTCATATTTGTTAAATATCTCTTTTGCTATTATGAAGAAAGGAAAATGTGAATGTCTGGATCACCTTCTCTTAACCATTCATGACTTACAGAAATCTAAGATTTTTTGCTTCCATTCACCTTCTCTGAACGAACCCAGGCTTCCCTTCTCTTGTCATATAGAAGTTTGACATATATATAATAATTTTCCTCATTTATCCCAAGACCTTATATTTGTCTCAGATCTTTTTTGTAATAAGGTTTATCCACTACCTTTGTGATAAAGTGCATCAAGTGATGTATATTTATATGTGGTTTTACAATGTTCCCCCGTTTTTGCCTTACAATTATTTATATGTGCCAACGTTGCCTTTTGCTATAATAGTATATCAATATTACACATCAAAGAGAAATTTTCATTAATCTGTTACAATTTGAGTCTGGATATGCAAATTATAATTCTTATTATTCTTTGCAGCATACATGACTTCACATTTATCAACACTTCATTCTGTTAGTTTAAAATCAGTATTTTTCATAACTCTTCTCCTATTAATCTATACTTGATTACTTGTCTATACTTGATTAATCCAAATACCATCCCGCTACTTACAAAACATGCCACTTGCTCTCCAAATCTTGCCACAGGACAGAAAATGTATCTGACCTAGGCATGGGATGAAGCCCAAGGGAAAAAAGCAATTCATATAATAAAAGATGGCATATTAATACCTGCTCTTGAAGGTGCCACAGCTTTCCAGACAGCTTTAATTCTGACATTCAAAATTCTGCTTTACAATGTTAATAAAATTCTTTTAACCCAGGGGGATTTTTTTGGAACGCTTCCAAGCAACCCCCCCAAAAATATCTGAAGTGGATGCCATGATGTGCTTTCAGACTGGCTGCCAAATGGATCCTAAGAAGGGTTGCAGCCTCTGGATCAGTGGACAGACCTCCATCTCACTGGCTAACGATGGACATGAGAACAACAAAATCTTCTCTCAAGTGCACGAACACAGGGATGACACACTAACAGGGGACCAGATTCTTCCCCCACTAGTGCCACAGATTTTTGCTTATAGCACAAACATGATGACACTCAGGAACTTCACTCCAAACATGATAGGGGAACTCTAATAGGAGCTGCCTCTTTCAATTTCTTTTTTTTAAATGTTGATTCACCATTTGGCAACCATTAGATGCAAATAAATATGTTCTAAAGGAGCTTTTACAATAAATTTGGAATTTCTTTTCAGAACAATATACTATACATAGTGAAAGCAATTATATTGTTTAATGTACATGTATTCTCTTTATTTTTAGTTTATCATGAAACACTATGTTAAACCACCTTTCCTGTTAACTAGATTGTGTCCTGATTTCACATTTATGCCAGACTGTTTTTGGGTGGATATCAAAATTCAATTAACAATGCAGAAAATTAACATTGCAGATTTCTGGTAGTTAAATAAAATTCCTTCAAATATGCTGGATAAAAATATCAATACTAACTTGCAGTTCAAAATGACTGATTCATTATAAAAGGCTTGATGATCTGTAGTTAGAAAGTCCTTCAAGATAAGAGACCTAATTGTTCTTACACCCTCAAAGCTATTAATTCATATAAGAAAGGGGTAAAACATAACATTTCCTAAAACTATTTTTATTAAATTTTCAGCCTCCAAATAGCTTCTTAGCTTCCATACAATTATTTAAGAATTTAAAAAACAAAATCACTATGCTGAAGTCAAATTAGTAGTCTCCAAGAAAGGGTACAGCTCTCCAAACTAGGAAGTTTTTTCCACTTTCTGTTCAGACGCTGACCTAATGATTTCTCCTGGTTTAGCAATCTGACTTCCTTTAAAGATGTGCTGTTTAAGTTTTACTCATCATAAGTTATTTAAATAGATTACTGGAAGCTACGTCTAAACATATGCTGCCATAGTTTCAAGTTTAAGTTTTAATATGTTTACATTTAAAAGGCGAGATATATGCAAAAGACAGTCAAATTGCAGTAAAATATGTAACTTAAATAAATGATTAATTTATCCTGCTTCATCATCAGCAGTTATGACACAGACTTGCAATCAATAGTGCGTGCACAGTGATGTATGGAGAGACCTCTACCAAGACACATTGTGTAGGATGGCCTCACTCGCACATGACCTTCCCTAATGAAAATCTGGGCACTAAAAATATTCTAGTTAACATACTCAGCTTAAGAGGATATCTAGTTTACAGATCAGCTCAGTTAGCTGAGTAAAAGGTTAGTTATTTGTCCAGGTTTCACTTTAAGATCAAAGAGAATGATTAAAACCAAAGCCATCTTGCCAGCTTTTTAACAGGTCCTGAAAACTATTGTCTGAGAAAAAGTTACTAATACTGCCAACTCCTAAATTTAATGTTTTTATGATGTTTCTCTTTCAGGACAGAGTAGTCACTTTTTCAAAAACTTGAGCATAATATGGATTTCTTACTTAGAACTTTGCTTTGATATACAAAAGCCCTCAGACAGCAAATACCAAGACTGAAAACGAAACTAGGACAGAAACACTGAAAAAAATATCATTCACATTACCAGTAGGTGATTTGTCCTCATTTATTCTCTTCCAAGCCCACAATATTAAGAAGAAACAGCAGAAATCAAATGTGTCCTAAGAAAGGCAATTTGAAGGACAAGTAGTGAGGTGTGGCTTCTGTTGGAATGAAAAATTACTTTATTATTTCCAATGAAGGATGATCATATTATAGAAGTGCTATATATGTATATAGTCCCCAGAACTAAATAATTCAATTTAGGAAAAAAAAGCTTAACCTATGCAAGTTTGTTCCATGGCTGCTCAGTACAAGGTATCTCACTGTACAGTATGGATGATTCAGTGCATAAAACCACTGCTAAGAGAAAGCTGCAAAATTCAGACCCAAGAACTTTCTTTACTTCAAGCACTATGTGTGTGTCATCCTTTGGGCCAAGCATGCTAAAAGCAAATCACGATCACCATCACATGAGGCTTCTCAGTAGCTGTTGAAAATAGAAATTTCAGCCACTAACAAAATGTTGTAATGGTATAAGGCAGAGTGGCCTTGGAGACACCAAGCAACATAAGTGCAAGAAATCAAGATTTTACTTTTCTGCTTCTTCCAAAATGTGGTTCCTCAGCACCTGCACAGCTCACCTTGGTATCATATAGTTGTATTGAGCTGGTGCCTACAATCACAGCAAGGGAAGCTCAAGTGATTCTGCAGCCTAAAATCTGCCTGTTGCAAAACAGGAGGGGAGAGGGTAGCAAATCCACATCCTTTATTCCATTTTAAGAATTTCAATGGCCTGAATTTGAAACAGAAACTTACCTCTCCCTACCAAATGGTCTATTAACATAGCTGTTAGCAAGTAACTGTCAGTATCTGGCAAATAATTGTCCTACCAACCCAACCATTATGGCAGTGAATGCTCAGCTTGTACAATCAAATTCCTTTTCTGTTTAGGAAAATCACGGTGATTTGAACCTTGATCGACTGATTGATTGACTGATTGAGTGATTCAGTCTCAGGTGAGATCGAAGGTAAGAAGCCCTCACCTCAACTTATTACCACAGTACTTTTCTGCTTGACCAAGAAGCAGGTGGTGTGAACCTTACCCACTTAAAACAAAGTGTGTCTCTCCAAGGGTGCTGAGCTCCAGCAGCTGAAGGACACATCTCAAACATTCCTGCAGGAGCCCCTGGAGCCTGGGCTGTATAACACAGAGCACACCAATGTGGGGATGGGATGCTTAGGGCTGGGTGCCTGCTCTGGCAGACCAAAACTGGCCAGTCAAAAGCCAGGCCTGCCTGGATACTGCCTAGCTGTGTCTTTGGCAGGGATTAAGGAGCTGGGTACAGAACCGCACAGACAGAACCAAGCTGTTCTCGCTGGTGCGCCTGGTGCCAGCGCAGGCATTTCTCTGAATTCCCAGGCTGGATATTCAGGTAGCTGAAACCAGCCTGGCATGTTTGCTGAGGCAAAATAGATGTACTGTCATGCCTTGTGGTGTCATTATCCAGAAAATGATGGTGCCACTTCAGAGGCAGGGTTGAAATGGAGAGCATAAAAAAGCTTTCTCGTCACTGGAAGGAGAGACACTCGAGGGACGGTGAGTAACATCAAGCAGAAGAGGCAACAAAAGCTTAACTTTTGTTGTTCTGAAAGAAAATGAGCATCATTTCTAGTGCCCAAAGGAATTGTTTTCTCGTGCCTTGCATTTGACATATGGCCCAGAGAGACACTGTGCACCCACAGTGCACACAGAGTCAATGAGAGCCCCGGATGCTCAGCAACACTTAGCACCCAGCTCACGGCAGCTCACATGTTGAGGTCCTGGCAAGCTGAGAAAAATCTTGGGAGAAAGCTGTGATCCTAGAATAACAAAAGCAGCATCTTCTAGGACAAGGGAATGGCACAGATATCCCTCGCCCTGCAAAACCCCAACAAGTAAGCCCATATGACACAGCAGAGCTAAGCAAACGTATCAGCCGATGTCCAAGAGAAATTTCGTTATGTTAGTGCAGCTCTGCGCCCAAACCATGAAGCCCTGCCTCCCAGCATGACCAGATGGCTGAGAGTACTCCGCAACCACCAAAGCCTTTACACGCACTTGTTTTAATCATGCTGATGAGATAAGTTCTCCTCAGATTTTAAAGAGCTTCAAATTTGTCTATATTTCCTGTATCTGCCACTTATCTTTTCACAAGACTATTCCCCCATGCCCTCCAAGGGCTAAATCCATTAAAATATGCAGATGGATTGAACTGATTCTCTGATATTTTATTTTCAAGGAGACTGCGATCCCAGGTCACCCTGTAGCCATGGATATTCTAGGTTACTGGTGAGCACAGTTTCATGTGATAATGAAGATACCTCTGTTTGTCCAGAGACGCTCTCAAATAATGGAAATCAACACAGATCCTCATTCAATAAAATAGAAATTGTCACCATTTTGCTGTGCTTCCGCCAGAGCAACATATGGTAGCACAGCTGACAAATATAATCTTTTCTTTTTTTTTTTTTCTTTCCATTTCGCATGCACATTTCATTTTGCAGAATGCTAAGACTTTACATAAATTGTCTGTTAACCCCTTGCAGCCACAACGTTCATTGCTTGGGCTGCCTTGAGCTCTTGAATACTTGAAAGCTGGAGTTAAAATGCAGCCAAACAGTTAGGGAATGGTTTAGGCCTTCAGCATACAGCTTACTTGCACCTTTCACAAGGAAAATCGGCTTTTTTAACTTCTCCCCTACCCGAGCTTTTTTTTTTAAGATGAAACAGTTTACTCTAGCTGTATGAAAGCTTACTGATTTAGAAAATTGGTACTCAATTAACTTGTGGCTTCTTTAGGTGTTTCTCAATGCAGTAAGCCAAGTCACACATGCCCAGGGGCTTTACACTGATGTGACTCATTTACACTGCTTGTACCAATTTAGTTGTATAAAATCGAACTGTGTCCACTTTGCACCACCAGTTTAAGATACTCTATTTGTTAATCATTATATCCACACCCAGATCAGCTTCTCCCCATTCTGGGCAGATAGTCCCTGGTGCAATAACCTTCTTGTTGCTTGGTGGCCTTTCTGCAGTGGGATGCCTGCAAGGATTCCTGCGCCTGCAGAAATCTCATGGGCTTTCCTGACTCTTCACCAGAGCCGATTCATTTTACTCATGCCAGTTTTCAGCTTTTGTCCAGCCGTCCAGGTGACAAACTGTGAAAGCTCTGCCCATAATTCTCACGGATAAAAGCAGGATTCACTTGAGTTTGACAAGGGGAGGGAGGCGTCTCTGCATTTTCATGGGGGTTTTTGGCATCCAGTAATAAGACTCAGGGCTGCAAAGGGCACGCAGAGGAGGTATTCACATTGTCTCACTGGAAGTGGCAACTTGGCTGTGTAAATTAACCTAAACTAATTTACTCCCACTCTGAATCACCCTCTGGAGGATCCTTTCGCTCTCTGCTGAACACACAGGGAACTCAGAGAAACTAGTCACTGGTTTTTGTATTGTACAAAGAGCCTAAAGCTGAGCAAAATGAATGTCACCTAACAAGGATGGCTCCATTCAGAAACAGCAATTGTGCATGGGGTACAGCTTAGAGGACTCTGAAATGGGCCACTGTGACTGTAAAACAGAAAAGCTCACTGTAAGGTGAAGATGCTTGTTCCTTGGAGGACTATTTGCAAAGAATAAAGCTTCTCATTTGTTTGGTTTAAAATCAGATTGGCCCCAACTGCAATTGGCTTCCTTGGTATATCTTTGTGTACATAGCCAATGTAATGTCTTGACACAGATAAGGCATAAATCATAGCTCTGACCACTTAAACACATTTGCCTCCAATTCGTGAGCAGAAGAGAAAAACCTGCTTTTCACAAATGTCATTTGCATCCTGACAGTTTGCAAAAACATACTCCAACAAACTGTTGCTTTTAAAGACTGAGAGCACCTGCACAAGCTAAAAGGAAAGAGTGGGGGTTGAATCACAAACTTCTGACACACATGCTAAATATTCCAGAATTAAAGGCTAACAGCACACACTTCAAGGCTGTTAATCTGAAGTGTAACAAAGAAATACGAAGGAAAGTCTGTACAGGCTAAAACCAAGAGTTGAATACGACTCACCCACTCATCTAGAGTAAATCAGTTTTACATGCTTTCTCTCAGTATTAGCCAACAGCAGCAGCAGCACATCAAGCTAGATGGGGACCTTTGGGCTGACTCTGTGTAGGTTCTTATGAAGTGTTGATACTTCAGGATACCTGAAAACCTGAGTCCTCTGTCCCTTATCTGGATTTTCAGCTGACTGGAGTTAAGTTTTGCCTAGAGTAGGAAGGTCTCTGTCACAGTAAAACACAGCCTTGCTAATGGCAATCAACAACAAAATATTAGACACTGTCTGAAGAGGCTGATTTTTAAGGGAAATAAAATTGTTATTGAAGCCCTTGATTTTCAGTTGAATGCATGTTTTGCCATTTTGTTAGCTGACACATCTTGAGCATTTACTTACTTTTTATGTTGTTCATTTCACAGACTGATACTTTCATATTATATCTAAACAAATTATCAGATCCCATCTCCATGAAAAACTGTATCATATTTTATTATATACTGTAAACAAAACCTTTGGGGAAAAAGGCACATTATGTCTTTTACAAATCACTGCATTTTTCCAGATGTATGGTATGTTAGAAAACTGACACAAAAGATGTGAATTGAGTTAACGAGCCCTGCTATATTTCCACCAAAATGGGCTGTTGGTTCATTTGAATAACTTTGACCTTTTCTGTTTATTGCCTTTCTAAAAAAAAGAAAAAAACCCAAACAAACAATCCACAAAAAAATCTATAGCCAATCATTATGATGACCACAAGTCTACTCAAGCACCTTGACAGCTGAATCACCATCTCACATCAAAAGACTTAGCCTTGGGCATCTGGCTGAGCTGACACACATTAGTTGGTCCTTTTTACACATTAAATGTCTTTACAGTTTTCATATTTCTTCTGTTTTTACACTCTCCAGCTCTGGTTTGTTGTAGAAGTGGAAGCTAAGATACATACTGCACAATGAACACCATTAACACCTTGCAATTCTTTGTTGTCTTTGAGATAAAACTAGACACAAGGGGGATGCTTAGATTTAAAAAAAAATACTACATGTAGCATATTTTTGGGCAAGAATAGAATAAAAATAACAAACTGATAAAAGCTTAGAGTTTTCTTTTTAGTCACATTGCAGGAAGGAAAAATGAGGGAAAGGTGAGAAGGAAAAGCTAAAAGGACATTATGCCCCCCTGTACTTTGAATTCCCAAGCTTTTGTTGCCTGGTGCTCTAGAAGAACTTTTTTTTCTAACGAGATGGGAAAAATACCTTTGGGACACAGAAAAATTCACACGTGGGCCTGATTCAGCAACCTGACTCACTTCACATGGGAATAGTCCCAACTGGTTTCATCTTCTAGTTATGACTTCAGTGATAGCCACTTTAGCTGGTTTACTCATGCAAACAAACATTATTCCAAGTGAGCAGAGACTGTAGACTGGAAATGTCCCCCCCTGAGCTATGGCCAAATGGAAAGGAAAATGGAGGGAGGCTGAAATGTGAGCACTGAAAGATATTTTTCAAGGCAAAGCTCAAGGGAATTTTTCAATATGGTCAGAAATCTCTTTAGCAGTCTCTGCATTTTAAAATCTCTGGAAGGAAAATGTCATTTTTCTTAGATTCTACCTTCTTGCCAAGATTTGTATATCATGAATAAGAAAGAAGAAAACATAGCAGACGAATGAACGCTCTAATGCACCAGCTTGGTCAGGCCACATTTCCTGAATATAATCATTCAGGTTCTTCTGACCTTTGAGAAGGTTTTCCACTAAAACCCATACCAAATCTTTCCTTTTTCTTCAGCTCTACAGTCTTCCCATCCATAGCTATGTCTTTTGCAGTCAAAGCTGGAGACTACAAGCTGCAAAGTGCATTGTGTTTTTGATTAACTGTATTAATTAACAAATATAAATACCAGGCATGAGGCTGGTAAATCTGTTTACCTGTGTTATTAATTTAGACAGCAGGCAAACTACATTCTACTTCTTGAGAGTTAATATTTTATATTCAACTAATATGGCAGGGTTGCATCTTGGACTCTCCTTAGTACTGGGTATGTATGAGCCAGGCAATATATACTGGCTTATTACTTTTACAACCACATGAACATATTTGTCAGCGGCAGGAGGCAGAAGGCAAATTTAGGCTTTTTAGACCCTTAGCGTGTCATGAACTTTCCAAGCTAGTGCTGAGGCTGCAGGAGAATTACCTCAGGGTGCATCTCACCCAGGTGGTGGGCTTCGTCTGAGGAGCAGCTGGCTTTTCTGTTGAGGACAGGGAGTCTCTGAGGAGCAGAGGTCCTAAGTGTTTCTACAACTTCTTAGCCTGTGGCAGTATCTTAAGTTTTCCTTAAAATGAAGAGGAGGCAAATACGTAGTACCGATCTTCCGGTACCATTGGAGAGGTATCAGTTGCAGAACTGAAAGCAAGAGAGAGGATGCAAAGAGAATGAAACTAGCCACATGTACATTATCACTGCATGAACGTGACAGCCCAGGGTAAGCGGAGTTAGTCTTATATGCTCTCCTTGTAAAATGTTACTCATTGCTTTAAGATTACTATTCAAAAAGTCAGAAATAGTCTTGACTCCAGAGGACAATCCATGTTGAGCTCTCCTTCCCACTGAAAAAAAAAACAATGGGGATGAGGAAGCGAAAATTTGTGAGACTGCACTGGAGAACCATTAGGGCTTGAGTAAAGTAGCAGCACGTCTATGCTAGGACAGGAGGGAGAGCACTACTCCTCCTACTCTCATAATCCTGCTGAGTCATATAGGTTTAAAGCCTGCAATTTTGCCAGTTTTCTGGAAAAAAAAAAAAAAAAGAAAAGAAAACTTCATATAAGAAAGTTTTAGATCCATATATCTTCATTTTCAGAAGTATCTTCAAGTACCACTACTGGAGACTTTGCAGACTTGTAACTCTCCGCATCAGGACACTGATCTCAGTCGTCTATAACCCTAACCGTGACTCTGAACAAAAGGATCCAGAGAGTTGTTCTGGGCCACACAATTCAAATGAGGAAATCTTTCTATATTACCATCCAATTAGCTTATTTGTTGCATGCCCAGTGTCTCCCACCAATCAGCTCAAAGGACTTCACAGATCACTGTTCATCAACATAATCCATCAGAAGATAAACAAATTGTAAACAGAGCTCCTCAAAATTTTCTGATTTTTAGTATTTCAATCACACTTTTTTAATTGATGTTTCTATTTTCAATGAAAGACATGGATAATAAAAAAACTTTCACAAATGTTCAGAACCAAAGTTCAGCCTGTTCCAGTTTAAACTGTTCCTCTTAGATAAATGGCAAATACTTCCCTAATATAGCATTTCTCAAAACCAACAATGTATTTTTCTTGACAGCATGATCACAAAATTACAAGATATTCAGTCCAGAGCAGGGAGAAACTGTCTTATTTTTCTGGTAAATACTACTGCTATTTTCCAACTTGGTATGATTGCCAGAGAGAGCTTAGGCAAAATAAATATATGTAGTGCAAAATAAGCCATACAGACATCAGGGGAGAATTTTTCAGACACCACTGGAATCTTATTAAAATATTTAAAGTGAGAAGGCTCAAATTAGCAGCCAAGTCCAACTACAGGAAATATGTGAGCTGTGATTGTATCTTTGTAATAACTTTCATCGGTTTCATGTACATCCAGGTTGTTCTTCCCCCCATTTATCACCTCTGCAATAGTAAAAAGTCAATCAATGCCCACGGGTGAAAGCTCTGCAAGCGCAGCCGCTGCCTCCTTTCTGCTTCAGCCTCAGCAGGAGAAGCTTCCCCGCTCAGCACTGCAGGGACCACCACCAAGGGTAATTGAATTTCCATGCCTATTCAGCCCCGGGTCTGCGCGCTGACACTGCCAGCCGCCAGCTCCGGTTTGCCTCTGCAGAGCGCTCGCTGCTGCGGCATCGAGGGCTGCTACCAAGGGACGACGCGGCGGTTGTCCTGCGGGTAATGTATTGAGGACTAAGTAGCTTAACCAAGACAACCAACGCATTGCAGAAAAGCTCTTTGCTAAACATCATACGAACAATCATTGACCATTATTGGCTCCAGCTCAGTTTAAGCCCAAAGGTTACATTTGAGGGACTATGCATTTATTTATTGGTTTCTATGAACCACATACTCTTTTCTGTGTCGGTTGTCCCTGTGGACAGACACACACTGTTAGATTTTCTTTTCTATTTTCATTAACCTGCTGAAAGATAGTCTAGAAATCTAAAAGAGTGCTGTCATCAGGAGAGGCGAGTGATTCACACTCGACTGTGATGTCTAAAGTTCAGCCTGGCAAATACATACTGTAACTGCTAAGGAAAAATATTCAGTGCAGATGAAAAGGGACGTCTTCCCCCTTATCATCATGGCTAAATATCCCCTTTTTGTAAAACGGTTGAGCTGTTAAGTTCTATGCTAAGGCACGTACACACTTTGGAAAGGTAATTTGAAAGCGAGTTGAGCCATGACAAATAGGGACAGCTGGCCTAATTGAATCATTTGATCTAAGACAGCTCAACTTGGTTATCCTCACTGCAGCCCACATTGATATTAGCGAGTGAATCATTAGCCATGAAATCATGTCGACTTTCCCGATGCAGCGTTCTTGACATGACAGGGAACGCAGTCTGCCTTTCATTACAGCACCAATGAGTTCTTCAGTCTGTCACGAAGGGAGAAAAAAAAAGAAAAAAAGAAAAAAAAAAAGTGCCTTGAAAACTTTTAAATTCAGCAACAGAAAGTAATTTGCTCCTACGTACACTATAGAGCAGCTAAAGGAGGAAAGATCCTTTTGGTGGGTCTCAGGTTACCTGTTAGCCTCAGCCTTGCTCAGCCTCCTGCGGCAGGCACAGTCTGCTGGTGGGACACCAGGTCACCATTTCGCAGCTATTTCCTTGTTTCCTAGGGCTTATTTCCTTTTCTTGTGTTTGTGCGGATGAGGGAGTCTGCAGTGTCACGTGCATTTGTACAGGCTGTTTCTAGGAGTAACTTCTTATGTCATAACTCTTTTGTATAATAGTTAATATTAGGATAGAGCTGCATCTTTGGCATTTGGATCACAATTTTTGGCTGTTCTAAATGTTAACTGGACTGCTCCTGAACTAACTCACGTTTCATCTATCCTAGCACAAAAATAATCACCAGAGCGCTTTCCCAAATATCTCCAAGGTATTTAGGAAGAGAGATCACTCTTTAAAGTCCTTCCTTGATTTGCAAACTAATGGGTTCATCCAGCTGCCATTGAATGGAATGGAAATTTTCTGTGGGAACAGAGCCAAAGCCAGATCCCAGGCTCTTTTAACAGGCATAGGTGGACAGAATTACCTGATGGTTTAGATCAGATTATTGGTGGCAGGACCAGACAAACATAATTTGGGCAAAACTAGGAGCCTGATGAAATTTGGAAAATGTCCAATTAAGGGAGAGCGACAGAAGCAGATTTTTTTTTTTTGGTAAGTCAGAGAGGCATGCCAGCACTGAATGGGGACAAGATTCAGACCTTAGGAAAGAGAACTACCATATCTTATCTTGCCAATAGTGGTCTAAATAATATCTCTGTAATCTATCAGGGAAATCAGAAGAAAAAATAAATAAGCACAGGGGCAGGGGTATTTATAAATCAAAACCAAGCGATCCTAAAGACAAGGCTAAACAAATTGCAAGTGTGACAAGATACCAGGCAGCCTGATAATCACCCAAAAATCTCATTTTCTTTGTAAAGGGCTGCTTAATAGGGGGTTTTCTTCCACTTAAAATATGAAAGATAGGTGCAAAGATTTCATTTAAAAACCTGGTTCCCTGTAACAAGTAGCTATCAGTTTGGTAAGCAGGGCTCTTTCCATCCCAAATGTGGAGCTACATTCTATGTCAAGAAGGTTGGGAAGTGATCATTATTTACCAGAAGGGGAAAACCTTGCCAGCTTGCCTTCTGGAGAGATGGAAATGTAACAGTAGCAAATGAGTAGGAGCTAATCAACAAAGAAATTAAATGTACGGAAGGGGCACAGACTTTTTTCAAAGAAATAAAATAGTGAGAAATTTTTAAGTCATTGACTCCAATGTTTTTCTGAATTTCAGCACAAATCACCCAAAGCTTAGGAAATTCTTCTGAGTTAGCATCCTAACTGCTTGGTTATAATGGATTAGTAATCCTTAATTGAGCTGGTTTGTGTGAATAAGTATATAAAGCATAGAGAAAGCAGCTATTTGTCTATTCTGGTGATTAGACTAATCACCTGGGATGTGAGAAACCTGTGTTCAGGCCTCCCCTGTGTCTGATAAGCCATGTTTACACTTCAAATACTGCTAGTATATCCCTGTGTGTGTGGTGGCTCGGCATGTGGGCCCAGGAAGCATTCCCAGGGCTGGACCTGAATTCATGAGTCCTGAACAGGCACTGCACTGCAGTTGGCAATCCGGCACTGCACTCAGCACATCTCGAGACATCTCGGTCCGAGAAGGGATGCCAGAGCTCAGGTACCTCTGTGCTGTGCCCTGCTGCATGCATAAAAACAGTATTAGCTATACAGAAAAACCACTTCCAAGAGATGTGTGTCTTAAAAGCCTCCAGAAATGGAGCTACCACATTTCCCATATGTAACCCTTCACATGCTTATCTATTCCTCTTGTTAGAAAGATTTATTCACTCTGCAGCATGAATCTCAGCTGCGTAACACCTTGAAGACTGTTGTTATATTTCCCCTCAGTCTTTCAAACCAAGATGAAGACATCCCTTATTTTCCTAGCTACTTGGCAAAGATAGGGCTGAGGTAAGCTTGTAACTCCAAGTTATGTATTTTTTAAATAGTTTGTGGTTCTGAGGAAGAAAAAACCCAACATATATCAGCTAAGTTTTTGGAAAGGGATTTCTTTTTCACCCTTTGCAAGCCAGGGGTCTAGTGAGATATACGTACCAGTCTCATAGAATCATAGAATTGTTTAGGTTGGAAAAGACCTTTAAGATCATCAAGTCCCACTGTTAACCTAACACTGCCAAGTTACCAATAAACCATGTGCACACCTACGTGTCTTTTAAATACTTCCAGGGATGGTGACTCAACCACTTCCCTGCGCAGCCTGCTCCAGTGCTTGACAACCCTTTCTGTGAAGAAATTTTTCCTAATATCCAATCTAATTCATTTCCTGCCATTTCTCATGCTTTCTACAAACTGCTTAGCTGATGTGGCATATTTGTTTAGGATGTTAGTTTGTCTGCAAGAAAGGCACAATGGTTATATGTAGGTCAGCCCAAATGTGTGCCAATGAAACTTTCATAGCATCATTGTCTTGTGTTCAGTGCATGTCAACATGCCACAGAAAAGCTGGTTCTGAAAGATTTTATTAGTTCTGAAGTTTTTCATTAGCAGCGTATATGTGCATGTCTGTAAAATATGTCAGATTCTCACATTTCCTAGGGAGAAGAAAATATATATATTTCAGAAATTTCTAGAACAGTCTCAGATGCCTTCTTTAGAACATTGGGAAAGTGACAGTCGCTCTCCTGAGCTCTCCCAAAGCAATCTATGCACAAGCCTTTTATGTTTGGGAAGTAGATTTCCTGTCTTTCTAAAACAGAGCAAGACTATTTTTTCACTTTGGACTGTTCAGATGGTAGTAGGCCTTAAAAAAACCCGTGACTATTTCCCACTCTGAGCTGCAATACGGTTTTTCAGTGCACGCAGCCAACTGCAAGGAAAAACATTTCTCTGACAACTCTTTCAGACGGGCTGCTGAAGGAACTGGAATTTGGGTTAGTAAATGGTGAATGAGATGTCTAGCCTGCATGGATCACGTCGCTGTTATCCACACAGAAGCTTTTGTGGGTGCATGAACACATATGTGCACCTTCATAACACAGATGTATCTCCCATAGTTGCCAACTCCAAGCATTCAAGCCACAGTCATAAGACTAAAAATTAATTAAAAATTAATAAATTTTAATAAAAATTTATAAATTTAATAAAAATTATTATAACTTTAATAAAAATTAATAAATTTTATGTATACCTAAATATATATTTGACTATATTAAGGAAAGTTGCTGAACCTTCAGATAAATGAAATGGGTTAATTGCTACTGACCTTTTTGTAAATCTGATCTTTGGAGAGCAACTTCCTCAATCAAGCTCAGCCAGTGAAGCTCCTGTTGACTTTTCACCAGTATAGAAGTGGAAAATATATAATGGTACAGTAGGCTATTCCCTTCATTCATATGCTGCATAAGTTTTCTGGTTTCATATTTCTAATGCTTGATAAGAGTCAATTTTTTTCTTTTTTTTTCCAGAAAAAAATACTTGAAAAATAACAGGCATTGGTTTTCTGCACCTTTCTGCCCTCTTTTTCTACCAACTTTCTGATTTTTTTAAAAGCTAATTAAAGAACGTCCCCAATAAATACCATTTTCGCAATGTTTTCTCAAAAAATATAGAGCTTCACTTCCCTGATACTAACAATCAGTCATAAAGCTCAGTGAATTTTGGGGATCTTCTTTAAAAACCTCTCAAAATTACAGACATAACATTGTCCCTGATTTCTTCATCTGTCCAATTTCCTCTAACCTAAAGATGCAAGGTTTATTTAGTACTTAAGAAAAGTGAATGTTTGCTGTCTCGGAAGAGTTTGATTTAGTACCTTGTTTCAGTGTGAACCACAGTAATGTAATGCTTTTATTCACTGATGAATTTGAGCAGTACAGCGTTAATCACTCTCACTACCGTATGTCACCTGAATAATCAACAAACTCCAATGATACATGTTCCTAGATCCTGTAGAGTGCCATTTATCACCAACGCAGAGCCTGTTTATTCTTGACATGTCTTATTTGTGCAGAATAAGCAGGGAATTTACTGCATAAATAATGCTATGTGGGTATCTTTTAAACCAAAATACAAGGGAATTGTGTAGAGGTTTGAACCTATTCAGAACCACGTATGTCTGAAAGAGGTAGAAAAGGTGGGAAAGTGGAATTTCAGTAGTAATCATAAAAATACATTTCATTTATTTATAACTTTCAAGAATGTGCTGGTGAACTCTTTAGGTTGGATCCTACTACTTGTGTAGGTCATCAGATTTCTGACGTTGACAATCTCAACTGCAGTTCAGAGGAAAGTCTTTCACACAGCCAGCCTCAGCTTTTACGAGTTTTTTTTTTCGTAATGTCATTTGCATGTCCTTACCTGAACATATAAAGATGGTTTTCTTCTTTGTACAGTTTTGAGATGGTGGCAGGACAGTAAAAAAGGTGCCAAATAACAGGATGGGGACTGAGGCGACAGTGGCCCCTACCTCTCCCTGATGCACAGGGCTGAGCATGCAGCAGTGCAGCCCCTGCGCCTGCCACATCTCCACCCTCCTCCAAAACAGATCACGGCGGATGCAGGATCTCACACGTTGTATGTGTTTTGTTTCTCCTACTGGGGTTAGGTTCCAGTTTGCCAGCTGGTAGAAGCAGTGAAAATCTAGCTCCAAGCTTCTATCTTCTAGGGTTTTAAGATTACATTTCAAGAAGAAATAATCCAAGAGGTAAGGCTATTGGTCTTAATATTGAAAAACAGCAAGAGAGGGTTATGAAGCCTTGGCAAAGTGGCACAAATGAGGTAAACTTAGCCAGTTTTACATACAAGACTGAAATCAACCTGCCTATTTAACTATGCAAAGCTGGCCCATCAGGCACAAAATGGGGAAAGATGGACAAATATTGAATAACACATTCGTATGATCAAAACACCTCTAAGTGGTCTGACTGAGGCGCTGCCATGTATGAGACATAAATTACATATTTGGTAGTCCCTCAGGGATAGTCTAGCAACTGTAATTCTCACGCTTCTACATGTCGAGTATTTTCTGAGGTGAAAGCTTGTTCAAAATCTCAACCTTACTGTGTCAGAGTCATGCTGGAAACCTAACAAGGTTACTTACAGTTACTGAAGAGGCAGAAATACAGGAACATGACCAGCTTATAAAGGACAGCATGGTACTTCATAGTTTTACTGGAAAAGTCCTTCAAACGGTCTTGAAGAAGTCTTTCTACAAGTTCTGCAGCCTGGGACAAAGTAGTTCATCCTGCCACAGATAAACAACTTTATTTAGAAATTTGAGGGCTATTAAACAAGGTGAATTTCCCCAATGAATCAGCACAAATTTATTAATCCAGGTGTTACTCTAATTGTGATTCATTGGGGATAGGAACTCTGTTCAATGGTCCTCAAACTTACACTTCCATTTAGTGGTGTGCTGCAAACACAGGACTGGGAGCTGCAAGCTGGCTTAAAATCCTATATATCTCCTTATATTCTGCCATTATTTGTACTTAACTCTTAGCAATTCTGGGTTTATTTTTCTAGTTATAAAGAGATAGTTCACAATCAGGTTTGTCCCTCTAATCTCTTTTACCTGCAGTACTATACTTACCATTTTCCAATCATAAAACAATACTTAAAAGAAGGAAAATCAACACCTGATCACAAAACTGGACTGGGACAGACCTCAGTCAGTTAATACAAACTTTACTATTACAGACAAAAAATGTGCCTTAAACCTTTCGCAAACTAATCCCACTTCACCTGAAAAACACATTTTCTTTTTCTTCCTTTGTAGTGGAAGACTATTTGAAAAAAAACACAAAACAACCCACCCATGATCTAAGTATCTTGCCTAAGTGTCCAGCTGCATCTTTCTTACCACTCTGTTGACTCATTATAATCTTTATCTTCACCCTTTTGTCTTTTTTCCCCTATGCTTCTCTGCTGTGCCAGAGGAGATGGATCGAGTAGTCACTTCTTTCAGAACCTTCTTAAAATGCCACTCTACAGCAATGAACCTGCACAAACATATCCCACAGACACCATAGAGTGGGACCAGATATCACAGAACACGGTTGCTCTGTGTGATGTTGCTGCATATCTGTGCAGCGCCAAAGTGATTCAATGTCTTATTTTCCACATCCCTGAAATGGTGCATGTATAAGCAGCAATGCTGTTCAAGGAAAAAGTGGATGGATCTACCCTTGCATATACATACAGAGATTTGAACGGAATTAAAAATAGTGGGGCATGACGTGTGTGACACTTCTGCTCCATTGGCATCACCTGTAAAATGCCGCACAAAGCTGCAGCACCATGGCAATGTCAAGCTATCACCCAGCGGGACACAAGCATTTACCTAATGGGTTGCAAGTATCTGTCTACTGAATAAACAGATACAGTCATGATAGCGGCCTTTCTGTTGCCCACCATCCTTTTACTCTCTAAGTGCTGTGTATCTGTGGGTTTAGTTTTGTTTGCTGAAATCGTTAAACAGGAAAACATCTGTATGTGGAATGAGTGTGAGGTAAGGAGAGAGAGAGATTTAACACCAGTGTGTTAAAGGATAACAGATCATCTCATCTTTTAATGCCAGCTCTCACTCTACTCAGATCTGTTCAGCTTATCTGTAACTTGCTGCTGGATGTTGAGACTACACTTCCAGATGTAGAGGTTTTGGCTTTCCAGTCTGATTTCCCCCAGCTCAGACGGAAAGCTTATTTCAGTATTATACCTGTCACTCTCAATGATTCATCTATATTGCTCAAATGAGCTGTGCAGGGAATTTATTCAGAGTAGAGATATACCTAGACAGGTCCAACTTGACAAACAAGGCAAGGAAAACCAGTGGTGTCTGGTGAAATAGCCACATGATACTACAAGGAAGAAATTCCCGTATTGATACATACTGACTTCAGTATGTAATAAAGGACTTAGAGGTCTCTGCATTTCCAAGCAGGTTAACACTTTCAGATTATAGTTTTCTTTGTATTTGCTTTAAAGCTGCTATCCCACGTGATTAATATAGTGAACTCTATAATTTCATTGCTGGAAACTTCCCCAAAGATACCACCCCTCATCTTATCTCTCCAGTTTACTAGAAAAAAAAAGGTTGGTATGAATTATCAGATTGAAACTGGCAGACTAATTAGATTAGATACAATTAGATTAGATACAATTTATAATAAATAAAATTTATTATGAATTGTATCTAATGGAGTTCGTTTTGATATCACCAAAAAATGTAAAAATGATATAATTATTTCCTTCCTTTAATGACACCCAAGATCACAAATCATTAGGATTCTGTTGAATACACTGAGGTTTCACATCTTTTCAGAGGCCAAAGATTCATCCGTTATATTTCGCTGTGGTGACTGGAGAGTGACTGGAAGTGACCAAAGCATCCAGGCTAGGATGAGAAACACAAAATGTTCATAAAAACTGTCCACAGCCTCCCGCAAACAAGTGCAGAAGTGCCGCCAGGCACCCACCACTGGCTCTGAACTTTGCCCAGCTGTAGGATGCCTGTCCATCCATACCAGGCATGTATGGATGAAACAAGAAAAGGGAAGGTCGGGAAATAATTGGGGAGGAAGCTGCAGGGTGTGACAGCAGCCACTCGCCCAAAGCACCTCTGTGGTGGTTGCTGCCATCTCTGTTCAGTCAGCCCCGTCTCCCCTTCACCAGCAGATCAGTGGCCTCAGGCTCCAGCTGATAACTGCTTCTTCCGTATTTGCTGTCATGGTAAGGCAGAAGCCAGGACAGCTCAGGAGGTTTCTCTTTCCCCTTGGAAAAGTTTGGGGTTTTGGAAGGATTTAGTAGACCCAGTCCAGATTTACAAAATGGGAAAGACTGTACAGAAGCCTAGCCCACAGTCTCAGCCTCACAGACTCCACCAGAAAATAATAATTAAAAAAGAAAAAATTAATAATAATAATAAAAATAACAGCTTCTGGTTTGATACATGGTTCCCCAAAGCACAGAAAGAAGACAACGTTTTCAAAGCAGCATCCAAAAATCACACGTAACATTAGAAAACCAGAGGGCCTCAACAGAGGAAGAGAGAAATAGGGAAAGGCTGAGACAACTGAAAGTAAAATGAGACATGTGATTTATTTATAATGTAAGGTTGCCTTTTTAATTAATTTGCTTTCATGCAAATCCCTGAAATCACCGTTGCAGGTTGGTTTTTTTAATTGCCAGTTTCTGCTGTTCATGTGGTTTTATACCTAATAAGGAAATGAATAGGACTTTGGTTGAGACTACTTTTTAGTTGTATCTTTTTATGAAGTTCCAAAGGACTTTTCTGAGACTGGAACAGCCCACAAAGGGAGTCAGTCATATGTTCATAGCATACTGCAAGTTTGTGTGTAAGTGGAAGACTAGTTGAAATTTCTTTATACAGTATTAACTAGTAAAGAAACTCTCATTCAGCTGCATCCACTTCCCATCACAAAAAAACCCAAAAAACATAGGGGCAAAAAATCTCACCCGCTTATGCCATTCTTTTAAAGTGTATGTATTAGAAATTAAGAGGAAGCTGCCTACTTTTCTTTGTCACATTCCCTGTAATGGTCTGGATAATATCTGATAGAAGACATTCACTTTCCTTTTGAACAAAAGCCAGAAGATGTACCTGGACTCTGAGCACGCATTCCTGCAAAATTTTAGAAATCTTTCCCTTTTATCAGTCACATAGTTCATTCCTTTAGAAAGTTACACTAGTTTAACAACACTTCAGGTCACTACTAAGGATGAATGCGAGATCAAGGGTGGAATGGAAAAATTTGCTTTTCATTTGGCTTAAAGAAAAGAAAAAGTGGAGAAAATTGATCCTATTTTGAACATTTTTCACCATAGCTTAAGGTGAGAAGTTTGATGACACTGTAATTGCTATATTACTAATAATTAACCATAACACACAAATTTTTTTTATGCTACTTTAAGCTAAAAAAATTTTCATTTCCTAATCATAACGTACTGTCACTGAAGAACTTGAACATCAATAGCTCTATTCAAAACTCAACTGAACTAGATTTAACATCCTAAAACTTGAGAGCTTCATTAAATGTTAATTTAATGTGTGGGGTTTTTTTTCCAGACTAATTTCAGATTAATTTGCATATAGGCATTTGTGCAGCTCAAGCAGTATCTTTCCTTTCTGTCAGTTCCATCATCTGATGGACGGTGGAGAGAAGAAAATGTATAGAGAAGACGTACAATGATAAAGTAAGTTGAGGAAGATTTAATTACAGACTATTATTACATATTTTGCCCTGGCAAGCATGAAAAGCTAAAAGAGTAACATAAATTTGCTAATGATTAGAGTGGTAGAAGATACTGGAACATCTTAGATAAATAAAGTGGGCAGTTTGAAATGGCAGAGCAAGGTACATGACTATTATTAATGCTACTGCACTCGCTGCTAAAGTTTAAAAATGGTTTGACAACGTAGTGTGCTTTATGCACGTCAAATGAATTGAGTATTTCTACTAGCACAGTTAAAAATACATAAGAAATTTCAGAAAGTGGGTTTATGGGTGTCTGAGGGAAATCACCACAGATGGGTATGGGAATTCTGAACTGTTGTGAAAATTGCTAACACTTGCAAAACACTAGCTGAAAGAAAACAGAAAAATATTCTTGCTGCTCCCAGCATAATCATTTATTTATTAGGGACATGCCATTTATGTTTGGAACTTTTTCATATGTTTCCAACAGAGTATGTCTACAGGGAGAAGTTAGAATGAAGCAAGTTAAGGCTGAATATATAACATAGTAAGGTTCAGATCCAGAATCTTATTAATTATTTGTTTGTGGGCCCTGTAAATCTGACCTCCGTACCATGGTTTGGATTTCCACTGGTAACAACAAAACCCAAAATTCGGTTACTTGGAGGTTATCTCTGCATCACATGCCTCCTTGCATGTTCGTACAATGCAACCTGTTATGTTTCCACCAGATACTTAATAGCTGGTCTTCTAGAACTCATTAAGCACCTCATATCCCCATAACAGTTAAATGGACTTGTTACCAATATATATTGCAGAAGATGTCCTAACTGGCCAAGAACTACAAAATTAGTGCTACACTGTGCACTAGAGATGTCAAGGAAGGAAACCGCTCTCCCTTGAGCCTCCAGCACAGAGCTTGGGTGTGATGGTAATCCCCCATGCTTGGATGTCACCCCTCAGTTCTTCTCCAGCATGTTCCAGACCAGGGCATGAAGGATAACAGCAGCGGTGGTCCAGAGAGCTTCCGTGTCAGGATATTTCAAGTATAGTCCTTAGGGCATGGGAAGGAGCTCTTTCAAGAGGAAAGAGACAATATTGTACGCCCCTTAAGAAGAAGAGCCAACCATGTGTGATAGGAACAATGGCTTAAATCATGGACTGCCAAGAAAAACATTGTTTTGATTGGGGGCCACCAGAGAGAAGCATAAACCAAAAATCATTAAATAGCTAGAGCAGGGCGGTAGCTACTACAAAACAATCTGCTAAAAAATGGCAATTCACGATAAATCATTCTTATCATCGTACCCTAAATGCTATCTCATCATAGCTTGAAAAATAAAACATTGTCAATCTGAGTAATAATAAAACAAACACTGAAATCATACCACAATATTGACAAAATGTAAGATAATCAACAAACTATTAGAATGGGCCTGTTGACTCAAGCAAATGGAATGTAGTAGAACAGCTGTTCGCTTTATCCTGCCCATAAAGGAAAACCTTGGTGACTCACTGAGGGCTTTACAAATTACCGGCTTTTTTTTCCCCTCTCTGGTATAAATAGAATTCTTCAGCCCTGTCTCGTGTGTCCAGCTTGCACCTAGCTTGACTCTGCTTGCTGTAGCAAGTGCTATTAAGCACTCACCTCCTTTGACAAGGAAATGAGATAAGAAAATCACTAATCTATTGTCAAAATTCTTAACAGCGAGTTAAGTGATTTAACTTCCACCAATGGGCAGAAAGGGGCCTAAGAGCTTTTGGGAGCCTTTTCAGTTTCCGCATCAAAATGTAAAGAGGTCCAGCGGGAGCAGAAATGAGATTTCATTGACTGATGCCAGAAAATATTCTTTCAGGCTTTCAGGAAGAAGGCATGGTAATAAACATGACTTAGGAGAAACTACGGCCCAAAGAGTCAATTCTAGATCATTGCAGTGATCTCAATCATAATTTTTCCCTGTTCAGGAACTTGAAATAATAGAGACATTGTAGAGTAAAACAGACAGTATGGGGCACTCCATAGGAACTTTCTAGATTTTTTTAGCATTGAGTTACAGCGTGGTGCAGAGACATTTATTTCCCCAAGGACCTGTCCTTTCTAGAAAAAAAAAAAATGTTGTTTTTATCGTTTGTTTCACTACTGAAATGGCATTTAGTATGCTGTGTGCGAAAGCACTCAAATAATCTCTAAGACATTGCATAGCAAAATAGAATATATCTAAATTGCTCCATCACTGCAATTATAAGAAACTACTCAAGGTTGGAAAGTTAAACTAGAGGAATACATTTACATAAGCATGACTGTATTCATTTTTGATGGCTGACACTGCGTAGCATAGTGAAGATGCAGCCCAGAAAAAGGCAAGGACCCAGCCCTGTCTTTTGAGACCACTGCTCTGAGATGTAGCCCAGCAGTAGTCACGGGGAGCTGTGAAGCTGAACCTAACATTTTAAAAATTAAGGGCTTTGGGAGAATGTAAGAGACAAAAAAAGAATAAAACTCATAAAGCACCAGTAACTGCAGAGGGAGAAAATTCTGCCAGTATAGGAGGGACCAAAAAAATCCTGAAAACCAAAACCAAAGAAAAAAGATGAAACAATTTGCCAAAATTAAAAGCAAAAAATTTTGTAATCTTTTTTAATAACATACATAACGTTTATAAATGTTTTTGTTCAACATGTGCAAACAATGCCTTGAGGTGCATTAGTTCACGTACTAAGCTGCTGTAAAACTCAGGTAAGACTTCATTGTGTGGGAGCAGCCAGCTGAGTTACAAAAGATGTCGTGTCATCTTCATCTTCAGCTACACCTTTCCGGCCATGGCTGGAGTCTGTCTGCTGCCATGAACAGTTCAAATTCACAAGTCTCGCCTAACAAAACCTATTTCCTTGGAAAACAGAGGTCATTTCCAATGGGTCATTTCAAAGGACTGAGGAGGCTGGGCAGGGCTCCACCACCACCAAAGCCGGGTGGCCACTCCTCGGCACCGGCTGGCAGTTGCTAAGAGACAGCACATGCCAATGTGGCGTGAACAGGAGCCAGCCAAAACGGCAGGGCTGCAGGAGGGGACGGCTCACACCCAGCATACCAACTCCTGGCGTCTTTTCCCTTGGCTCCCATCAGCTCCTGAGTGTGATGAGAGTCGGCTTTCATTGGGGCGGCTTTGCACGAGCGGCGGCAGCTTTGCCAATTCTCCCCAGTCCCACTTCGTAGCATTTATTGATAATAGCAATGTGTTAATTATAGGAAACCCGCTCACGGATTGTGAATCCAGCAGGAAGGAACACATTGTGGTACAAAATGTTCCCCTCGCACCAAAGTGTACCCACCCACCTATTTTCTTCCCATTTGCATTACTTTCCATTTGTCTCTCAATATTGCTGCTTCTCCTTTGTATTTGCCGAGGAACCAGAGCTGCTCAGGTAGCAGAATGAGTCCTCCAGACGAAAGCATCGTGTTTAGTTCCCCATGAGCTTTCCAATGCAAGAGCACTGGGAAACAATCGGGCAGGTCTGAAAATCTTCATGGAACTCAAGAGCTCCTTGGAGTTTAGTCTCAAGGCTGGTCCCCAAAGTTGAACCAGAAACGTTTTATTTCAAAAGTTTCAGGCATGCCAACAAGAAGTCCACTTATCCACTCTAATTACTCACAGAATAAGCATTAACGTCATTCTTTTATGAAGACCTTTCCAACTGCTCCAGCTAGAGATTTTAGCCAAGAGTGTTGCCGAATTTTAAAACTCAGACTTCCACCCTGGACTGAAAGACAGACGAGTCTTCCTTCAGCAAATACAAACCCATGAGCAGTGAAGCCACATTTTAGAAGTGCTGAGGACCTGTACAAGATTAATGAAAAGCAGGATTAAAACGCAGGATGAAAGCAGGATTGAAAGCGTCACACAAAACTGATTTTTTTTCAGACAATTGCTCAGTTTTCTGAGCACCCTCATTTTATGCAGAGGCTACCAGCAGCGCTGGCTCTGCAACAGGGGGCACACACACTCCAGCCACGTCTTAGCAGCTAGCAAACAGGGAGGAAGAAAAGATCTCTTCCTATCTTGGATTCAACAAAAGAATAGAAAAATTTCACATCTTCCCACTTGCCCCAGAGAACAGTATGAGGAGCCACCTGCACTGGTCACTGAGGAAACTAAAGGTGTCAACACTCCGAAGTCAAATATGACTTGGCCTCTGAACGCTGACCTGAAGCTGCCAGCAGTATACTGAATTTTTTGCTTTCATCTTTTGTCAGATCTCTTCTAAACAAGATTGAGTCACCCTAGAAGAATACAGGTGAGACACTTCATAGGACTGCTCATGTTCAATTACATCAGTCTGTCTCTCAAAAATCAGCAAACAAAACCTCTACTCATTCAACTTCTTATCTGAATTTTTTTTTATTAAAAAAAAAAGTGTGTATCCTCTACTGCAAAATAAGACAAATTATAACAGTAGAAAAGGAGATAAAGTGAAAAAAGTATTTTAGAATTGCGTCTACTATTAAATACATAGTTAATTGCTGATCAAAAAAATATCCTTGGGATATTCCCCCACAATTGTTTAATTTTCTGCAACTTCTGCTTTCTCCTAAGATGTTATCTGCCCTAACACAGTACACAAAACTTAACATACAGAGTCTTAAAACAGAAATATTACACATTCCATTAGCAAACCCCAGTGAATATATCTATATAATCACACATAATTCATATGAGACTATCCAAAATAAGGCTTCCTAGGAAGCTAATCTTTCACTCACACACCTAATCATTTTTTAGATCCTTTTTTAGAAGTTGTAAGAGCTTTAATAGGCATTTTTGCCAAGTTAATAAAATACCTTTGCAGGGTTGCATACCATGTTATAAAATCAAACATTAAAAATACAAACTCAATGTCCAGGCCTGCAATCCATCATAGCTGTCCCACTCAGATAAATGAAATGTTAAAGTCACAATGAGACAATAGAATGGACTGTTCATATCCTACGAAGTCTTGCCCTGAAAACACATTATTTTCCAACTTTATACAGACATAATCCTCGATTCACCCTTGGCGTGGCAACTTCCCCCAGTGGGAAGAGTTACAGATGAAATGACAGTGCAATAAGGACACAGTGGCAGCCTTATTTCTGAATTCACTGGTTTTTGTCAGTTTTTGTTACAATATTGAAATTATTTAAATCTGAGGGTAGTTTTTCTGTGAAGCAGACAGACTATTGACACTGTGTGACATGGGTGACTGGGGGAGATTTTGCATGTCACAATGTATTTGCGCTTTGACTGTTCTACCTATGGATAGATCTGTTTTCAAAATTCAGTTTATACTATGTTCCTGCAGGCCATTTCTTTGAGTTGATGAAGCAAATAATGTTTTTCGTTTTGTTTTAACAGAGCTTTTAAGAGGTTGTCAGAGAAAGACTGATGAGGGGTTAAGAATTTCTTTTTGAAGTTGTACAGAATTACCAACTAATGAGTTGATTTCTTTGATGGGTCTTTTATAGTTGGCTGCAGCTGGACAAGAATCAACCACAAAGGGATCTTGATTTTGTTCATCGTTAATTCCAACTCAACAGATGAAGTCTGGCTATCATTGTCACCTTCACAGTTTGCCTTTGTATTATGTGAAGCTCGCGTACTCAATTAACAATCTGATTAGCAAGTTCTTGCGTTCTTCAAGTAGCTTTCTTCATTACTGCCAACATATCGGGTCCTTCAAGCAGGATTATAAAACTGTAATGCTTTTTTTGGCAATGGCGTAATTTATAATGCTAGTATTTAAGATGCTGAAGCACACAGGCCAGCAGGGGAAGTCAGCAGTGAACTTCAGAAAGATATTAAGAACCACAAAGATTTTGAGAGAGTTATTTCATTAAGAGTTAAAGTGGAATTAATCTTTTTTTCCTCCTTTGTACAGAAGCTGTGTGTGATGAGGAGGTTTTTAGTTTTCCCACTGTTGTTCAAATTGTCAGATTCTTACAGAATTAAAACAGAACAAGAAAGATCTGGTTTAGCAAAAGATGTGGGTGTTCTGGACTCTGGTGCAAGTTTAAATCCTGCTCTGGGCTGGAAACTGAAACTGGCGGCTGCTTCACAATAAATACATGACACAATTTTCTTGGCCCCCTCTTCTCCAGTCTGAAGCCCGGAACCACTGCTCTGGGAAGTCAGACCAAATGGAGACCACGTGGCAATGGCTGAACTTGACAGGGTTTAGAACTTTGCTTCAGATTTACTTGTTTTTTAAAATAAAAGTAAATACTCAAATATTGAAAAACATTTGGTTGATGATTAGAAATGATGTCAGACTTATGCCCGAAGGAGGTACACTTTGTTTTAGTCAGATTGGATATGCATGAAAATACCCTGTTTCATTTTATAACTGCCTCTAGCCCCAGACAAAAGCAGAACACAAAAGATAATTATGACTTTTTAAACCAAATTATCCTATTACAAACAAACAAAGCAAAAAAGAAGGAAAAAATGGGGGGGGGGAATTCATTGCATTTACAACTTTATTTACAATGTTGTGTTAATTAATGTTTATTTTTTCCATGTCATATCTAGCAGGTACAAACTGAACCATTCAATTTTTTTTCCCCCAGACTGTTTGAAAGGGAAAGTTATGTATCCACTTAACTATGAATATTGAGATATTGAGAAGCTCGTGTTTATTAGATCACTTCTATAAAATAACACGGAAGAAGTATGAAACTTTTCTCTATTCCCTTTGTAACACCATATCACGTTCCCCTAACACACTATGAGAGATGTCTGGTACCCTAGTGTCTAAACTTTAAATTAACAAAATTTTAAATTCAGCACAGTGAAAGCAGTCTCTCCCTTCCCACTGTCCTATGAAATAGGCCACAGAGGTATGATGCTGGACTGGATACTGCATGCTTCAGAGGATGTCGTATTCCTTGGAGAAATATGAAATGACAAGTCTTTCTAGAAATGTAAAGGTGAAAAGAAATCATAGTTTTTCAAGGAAACGCTAGCACTTTTATTACTGCTTCTAAAGGTCTATATAATGCTTTACACTTGAATAGCACTCTCTACTCTGTGATCTCAAAATCCTTTGTAGTAGTGTATTTCACTCCCTGACAGCCCAACGAGATAGGCAAATAACATCATCTCCTTTATATAAATTGGTCAGTGAGTCTGAGAAAGTTAAGCACCTAATTCAAAGCCCATTAAGGCAAATGAAAAGACTCCCAGCAGGCTTTTGGTCAGTTGCTAATGAGTCGTCTCAGGTCATACAAAAAAATCTGTGACAGAGAGCAGAACTCAAGTGTCCTTATTCCAATTCATGTGTCTTAGGTAGACATTGTCCACCTTCCATATAAAAAAGATCTTTCAAAGGGCACATTTGTGCCTGTCATCCTCATAGCAGAGTGTCAAACCTGTAAGGCGATATTACACGAATTAAAGGAATAGCTATACAGCAGAAGGTCCCAGGTGGGCCCAGAGAGATCTCGCAATGAACAGCTATCCAAATCACGGTTCCAGGAAATTAAGGCCATATTTCAGACCAAAGTGACCCAAGTGTGTGCTGACCATTTTTATAAGTACAGGAAACCTTCATCAACAGAAGCATGGAGAAAGAAGAGGAGGAGTAACAGGAGGAATTATAACTTAATGGGAGGGGGTAAAGAAGACACAGCCAGACATTTCTCAGAAATTTCCAGTGACAGGAAGAGGTGATGACCACAAACTGAAATGCAATACATTCTGTTTAAACACAAGAAAAAACTTTTTTACTGTAGGGGTGGTCAAACGCTGACACAGGTTGCCCAGAGAGGCTCTAGAGTATCCATCCTTGGAGATATTCAAAACCCAACTGGACACAGTCCTAGACAACCTGCTCTGGCTGACCATGCTTGTGCAGGGTGCTTGGACTAGACGGCCTCCAGAACTAACCTTATGCTCAAAGAATTCAATGATACCCAAGACAGAAGAAAACCTCATGGGCTGCTCAGAACTTAAGCACTCTTTGCAATAGCAGAAAGCCTTGCAACCAGTTTACAACCACAAGCAGCAGCCACAAAGGAGGCGCTTCCTCCTCTACTGACCTCTAAGCTCCCCATCCACCTTGTGTTGTTCCTCCAGGTCTCGCACCATTACCCGTGACGCTGCAGTGACTGCTGGGGAGCAGGGGCGTGTGGAGGTACCGGAGTGCTGTAGTTTAGAGATGCTACGGTTTAGGGATCCACCATACCCTGAGCAAGGACTGTATTGCTCATATCCAGCTACAGTGAAATAACTCTTTACTCAACCATTTTTCATTACATTCAAAATGGACAGCTCTTTTTCAAATAATTATTTAAAAGACAGGTAAAGAAATGGGGGGGCGGGGGGGGAGAGTACCTTATATTTAATCTGCCCACACTTTAACTGGAAAGGTTTGTCTTTCCTTTTACAAACTCTGAAAGACCTACTTTTTGATGGATTTTACCTTCCTGCATATCTTACTTCTCAGGTTGCATATTTCAGAAAAAAACTTTCTTAGTTGTATGTATTGCTTTTATTGTTAACCTTTTAAGTCCTCCCAGGGATCTAGGCAGATTCAGACTTTCTTTTCAAGTCTTGTCTGGTTCTTTCTGTTTGAGGGGCAGCACCAGTTCACTCCTTTGGGGATATAAATGTCTTTCATGAAACTGGGGAACTTCTGTAGCGACAAAGCAATTAGCAGTCACTGTAATTATCCTTGAATTTTATATCAACCTGCACATTAAGTGCATATCTGACACAAGCATACACATGGATTAAATTCCTACCTCTTCTTATTATTCCAAGATAATATCTCTTGATTGGTACCAAACACAAGAGCTACTGGCTTTCTGGGAAATGTGACAGGGCTTGAGATATTTGACTTGATCAAGGGACAGCTGCAACAATGAAATTTAGGATTTCATGTCCAGTGGGTCTGTGCCCCTCTTGTGAAGGTTAAGTCCTTTTCTTATACTTTCCTTCCTGAATCAAGAATATTTGTTCAGTTAGAAGCAGAACCTTTCCTTTTCCACAGTGTTTGATCCAAGTTTACTTTCATCAGCATATAGCTTGACAAAAGTGGTGCCTACCTATGAATGAAGATATCCAGCATCATACCACAAAAATATCAATGCTGTATTTTATTTATGGAGAGTCTTGTGAAGCATATATATATATATATATAAAAAGAATAAATTCCTCAGAAAAGAACTAATTCTCTGGACACCATATCTCTTCACCCATTAGATAAATTCTTAAGCTAAGGAGAAATAACTTTACTAAAAATATAAGTAATTGATATACTTAGGTCTATTTAAACCTATCTAAAACCGTACTACAAAAGCCAGCTTTTTGAAAGTCATGCCCCCACCCCTCATACACATTTTAGTCACCACAATCCCATACTGAGTGCAAAAGGTAGAGTTAAGCAACACATTTCCCTGAAATGGCAATGAAGTGCAGCCAAAATAGAGATAATTATTTTAATTAATGGTAATGATTTTAACGGTTGAACATTTTAACTAATTAATTATGATTGATTGCTTGTTACTAATCAGGAATGTGATTCAAAGTTCTAATTGAAAACCTGAAAGCAACGGGCACTAAAATATGATATACTTCTGCTGAGAGAACAGGCATTTATTTTTGATATGAAACACTTCAAACTAAAATTCATTTTGACATTTAAGATGGCCAGAAAATAACACATATCTCCTTCACCGGTGGCTTTTCACCCACAGACACAGGAATCTGAAAATACCCAGATAACCAAATTGAATGAAAATGGGGTGCTCTTCCTGGTCTTGTTTAAAATCTGCTTAGCCCTCCCGTGCTACATTTGCTGTCAACATGGCATCATGCTGTCATACTTTAGTACACGAGGGAGAAGCTAACTGCACAATATTTATTCAGGATATGAACTCACTGAAGAAGCTTTATAGATCTGAAGCTGTTCTAAGGATCTCAGCAAGGCATTTATTGAATTAAATAGACCCGCGATCTTTGCCCATGGATACAATCTCTCACCAACACACTACTCCCGGCATCTGCAAGCCTGGGTTGAGGAGAGCACTGGTAGACCAGCATCCTTCCCACCAGAAAAATCTCCCATTGCATCTGTACACCAGCAGCAGCCCTGGAGCTGCAAGCGACATTGCGAGGGGACACTATTCCCCGGAGCTGCAGGGATGCATCCTGGGGACTAGGGGATACGGTTCATCCACCCACCAGCAGCTGGGACTCTGGGGCAGCTGTAGGGTTTACCAGCCACAGCTGTCTGCCCCATCGATGCTAACCAGAAGGCCGGGCTTCTCCCAGAGCAGCTGCTGGACCACTGCAAACAGCAGCGGGGTGTATCAAGGAAAACCAGCCCCAGTGCCAGGCTTCCCTGAGATGCCAGGGGTGGCTCCGCAGCTGTGGCACGGCAGAGCCATCTGTCCTGCAAGCTGATGGGCACCACCACAAGGACAGCTGCAGGAGGACTGAAAACCCTCCGTCTAAATCCCTAGATGGCAAGAAGAGGAAATCGGGTGCCACAGGGGACTGTTTGACATTGTCCTTTCATCAGGGTAAAGGCAAGTTACCTCTGAAAGGGGCAGCTCTGCTTATACACTTATCTTACCCCCATTTTCTCTTCCTTTTTCCCAACCTCCCAACCTTGCATCAGATCTAGACATCCCATGGCTGCATGGAAAGTCAGTTCAGCAAGCTGATCCAGCAGATAACTTCTCTTTTGGGGAAAAGGGGACCAAGGCCCCTATCAGCAGCAGCCCATAGTCAATGGCTTAGAGGGGACAGCCAAACACCAGCACAGAGAGCAATTCACAAGAGGCAGCAGCCCCAGGAATGAGCCACCTCGGGCTGTGAGCAGGAAACATTGCAGAATGAGAAGGTCTGAAGCAGCCCCCTTTCCAGGAGGGGGAGCATCAAATGCCGGGCTGAAAGCAGGTCCTCTCTCAAAAATGTAGTCAGAAATCTTCCCCTGCTACTGGTGCCTCCCTGCAATGCAAGTCTTAATTAAAAAAAAAAAAAAAGAAACAAGGCTGGCTTAGGAAGAAGGAGGTAAAACAAGAGTTGTAGTGCCACCAAAATGTTTATAGAAGAACCATGAAGCTGTTTCACAGTTTTGATAGAGGATTTGCTCCCTCGTTAGCTGATTTAAAAAAAGGAGAATCCCCGAAGTACCATTTGGCAACTACTATAAATAAATGTTGTAGACATAATATTACTATCTTCTTCCAAAAAAGTATTAATTTTCAAAATAAATGTATGGGTTAGAGACATGTAGATCTGGATTAAGAGAATGTGACATTGTAAACACAGCCCTGATACTGCTGGTACCAGTGAGGCCGCCCCGGGTAGGCAGTCCTCAGGCTGAACTGGTGGTGGTTGGAGCGAGGTGAGATCCAGCCCCACACTGAGCAGGCAATGCCGTGGGACTGCATGGTGACTGCTGATGAGTGTGCAAACAGCTGGAGTAAGCACCATGCAGAGGATGGAAACATGAGGACTCTGACTATCTTCATTGTGTCGCTCAGCCTCCAGTTTTGGGACTCTGATGCCTTTTTGTCTGGCTCAGGGGTGTGTGGATGCCTGCCTCCCAGTTCAGACAAACCACTGCAGTGATTTACCTTGGTTGATTTTAAGGTTGCTTTGTAAACCTGAATGTTGCTTTAATCTAAATTGATGTTTTCATCATAGGCCTTCAGTATGTGTTGTGGGGATCAAGGTGGAGGAATTTGCCCAGATTTCCAGATGTTTAAATTCATTAGGCACCTCCATGCAGAGCCTGAAAATCCTTGGGCACTTAAATCTAACCACATATACACAATCAAAAAAATGCATGCCAACAAGTACCTCCTTGTGATCCAGGCTTATGCAGTCATCCCACCTGAGCTCTGCCTAAATCTTCCCAAAGCCCAAATGTGGTCAGACCTATGCTTAATTGTGATAGTAATTACCCCTGCATTTAGCAGCTCAACTGCTTGCATGTGCAGCAGGAGCCCCATGCCCCCGGTGCTGCGCTGCCTGCAGGACACTGCGCTCCCACCCCAGAACCAGCCAGGAGTGGCAGCTCAGAAATTGATTCATCAGTGGACCAGACATCCCCGATTTAGCCATGTCAATGCCCATTGAAGGAATACAGGCAGGAACGAATTCATTCACCTTTATTTCCCATCCCAAATGTGTCAGTGCCCCTAATTCAGCCCTTAAAGTACAGAGAGTGGATTCCATCCCTGGGCACTTACCTGCTGTGTTAAATCATTCAGTTAGTCTTGGAACGAGAGAAAAAGGAAAATAAAAGGTAGACAGCTTTGCTGATCTGAAGAAGGTTAGAAGGGAGTCAGTCTCAAAGCTAAAACTTCCACCTACCTCTCTTCACCTCACAGACAGAGAATTTAGCAACTCAATCATCCAAACAGCTATAAATATTTTACCACACTTCTTCCTTAATTATTTGCACCATGATATAGGTATGAATTCCCTTCCATAGCACTTCTATTGCATCAGTTCCTTGGTAGAGCTGACCAGCAAACACTCATACATGATAGAACACTTGCAATTTTACCTTCTGGAAGAGACAACCCAGAACAGATTCTTTCCTGGCATTATCCCGCTCTACCTCCAAGCAGCAACCTGGGGGAACAACAGCTTCAGACACTATGGCTTCTAGCCTAAAAAGAGGGACAAACTGGGAGTCCAGTGTGGAAAGGACTGTGCCCTCAAGTTTACTATTTGTATGTTGAGCTATTTAGCTGGGGAAAAAAAAAATAATCCTATTTGCTGATTGCATAAATAAGCCCCAAAGCTGCAGCCCTATGTGTTCTGCTCCTTTGAAGGACTGCCGTATCATATTAGCAGTCATGAGAGGAAACCATGCCTAGAAACTTCTCTGAAAAGCTGTAGCACTTCAAGAAGGATCAGAAAGAAATGTCACCAGGCAATACTCCCTCTCGCCCCTTTAGCATAATGGCTCAGGAGAGGGAGATTAGAACAGGTTTTCATCATGAATATCTTGTGTTTGAGCAAGGAGCAATTTCCTGACAGCTTTGATTCCAAATTTCAACATTATGTCACTTGCTGAAGTATCAGACACATCATTAACCAGCTCTAGCAGGTTTTGTTATGATATGATGAGTCAATATCTGCCTAGAAAATTTAACCTATTTTTCTCTCTCACACGTTTTGAATGAGCTCTACCCTGGAAATGTCTGCCTTTCTGAACAACATTTTATCTGAATTCTAAAATACCATTTGATGCCTTAGTATTTACACAGCACTTGCGCACGCTAGTGCCTTATTCTCCGACATTTCCGTGAAGTAGCTCTCCACAAGATTCAAGGTGCTTTCTAGATTTAGCTTTAATTATATTCCATCTCTTAAGCAGCTAAGCATTATCCCCCACCCCCAATTTCAGAAAAAGGGAGAGAGCTGTGGTATCTCACCGGCATCTGCTGGATAGCTGTGGGGTCGGGCCCTCTGAATAGCTGGATCCCGGGATGCAGAGCAAGCTCAGACCACTCGTGCTAGGCTGCTGCTCCCGGACCACCTTTTCTTTCTCATTGCAAGGTTTCTGTGCACTACCCCGAATTAAAAGAGGGTCACGGGTTTTAAGAAAAGTGTCGTTTCACAGCAGACTTGCAGGATGATTCAGATAATCTAGAAACTGATGCGCGTTATTATGTACAGTGCTTTGCAAGACTAGGAACTGAGAGGTGTTTTTTATAAACTCAGATGTTTTAGGTATGTAAAGGACTATCTAGAAGCCAACGACTACTCAAACCAAAAAAAGATGCATTACTGGAGCATTAATTCTCCCTAATCTTTGCATCTAGGGCAGGGCTGCACAGATGTCTAAAAACATGGTGGAGTTAAGGGGCAAATTAGACACTTCCCAAGTGTCCCAAAATCTGCCTTCTTTAAAAATAGCAGAGAGGCAGGTCAGACACCACCCTCAACTTAGTTGAGCTGAGGGAAAATGATGAAATTTTAGCCAAGATTTGGAAGTTATGTTGCAACATTTGAGAAGAGGAGTGCAAGCTCGTTACAAAGCAGCTGCTTCTGAACTGTAGCAGCATGCCTGGAAAATGTAGAAGACTGACAAGAGAGACGTAGGTATGACAAATCAGGAGCTGCTGTTGTGCTGTGCACATAACAAAACCAAAACCAGAAAATAGTTTCCCATTCGCATCTGACTGCAACACACAACCTCACCTGGAAAGAGAAACTTAAGCCCTCTTCAGCTGCCCATAGTGCTCAAAATTCAGCTTCAGCCAGCCTTTCCTACGAACCTCTGCTTGACCTGGGAGCAGGGATGCTGTCCAAAACCAGGCATGGCCTGATATTTGCTAAAATATATTTTCTACACTATATATGTGTGTTCATTCAGCTCATGTCTTTCTTTAAAGTTACTACATGAAGCATTTTCATCAAAATATGTTTGTCTGTTTAAATGCTTTGGAATAGGCTTAAAGCAATACTTTTGGGTTTGTGAAGCTGTCAGCCCAATTTTATTTTCAGCAGGTTATCACTATTTGGAGGACTGCTTCCCCCTTTCAGAGAGGGTTCAGGGAAGGAAAGCCTGCAAGGATCTTCTCCTGGAAATATCTCTTTACACAGCGTCTTCTAGACCATTATAGCAGGGGTATATGCTGAGTTAATGTCATGGGTTATGCTCGGAGAGCAGGGTCAGGTCTGGACCATTAGTCTTGAGCCTTAATGCTAAATAGTTTTGCATAAGAACATACATATTTTTAAATGAAACTGCCTGAAATCTGAATTAGATGTGATATTTAGCTTCAGGCTCTCCCTGCTATTTCCTATGCTGTTTCTGAACAACTCAGTTACTCATAAAATGCACTCAAAAAAAAAAATATTTCTTAGCTGGTAGGCTGAAATGTCAGTGCAACAAGCCAGGACTTGGGCAAATATTTGTCAAGGTGTTCACACATGTTTTCCTGGCTCCTAGTAAAGCTGTTTTTTCACTACCACTGTATCATCTGTATTTCTGAACTTGTTTGCTCTTTCTTCAGAAACACTGATCAGAAAAATAGTGTCAGAGGTCGTAAAGCCACAGAGATAGTTGCAAGTCAAAACATCAGCTTTACCAACATCAGCTGCTCTCCTGAAAGCTGTTCCAAGTTTCTCACCGCTGAGAGGAAAAGTGAGTAGGAAGCTAGAGGTACAATGAAGGCTCTAGTTCAAAATTCATTCCTGCTAGGTTACACCTACATCTGCTATGCCTGTTAATCATTAATTAATATCTCTAGAAATAGTTACCTAAATTAATATTCTAGACAGAGAGAAATATAACTGCATAGACTTTTTTTTTTAAAGTTCAGCCTGGTGCCCTTTCTCTCTTGCAAGGCTGCTTTGAAATGTGCTTGTTCAATATCGCAGCAGCTCAGACCTCAGTTTTCTGTTGAAAACTGCCTTGGAAAGGAGGGTCAGACTGCAAAACCCTGGGAGAAAAGGTGGAATCGAGACAGAGAAAAATCTTCTCTGCATTCATTTGAGCGTCAGATACCAATTCCTCAGATCGAAACATGAAGAGTTGTTATTTCAGCAAATGACTGAATTCTGAAACACAAAACAACAACTGCTGGTTGGTAGCCTCAACAGAAACATTGAGTATTCAGCAGGATAGAGCTGCCTTTCAGCCTTGCTGGTGACTTGTTAGGGGAAAACTGAAGCAGAAGGCAAGTTTTGTTGTCAGCACCCACCCCAGGGGAAAAAGCCTTTCCCAGGCTGCTGGGCTGGCTCCTTCCAACACAACACTGAGTATTTCCATCCCTCTTGCGGCTCCCTGCCCCTCCGAGAGTAGAAACCGTTCCAGCTGGTACACAAATTGTCACCCATTAACTGAAACCAGACCCCAAAGGTGCAGTGGTACAAGTCCATGGCTGTCGACAGAAAGCCATTGCCATTTTGTGAAGCCCAAATTGTGGACTTACTCCAATTGCTCAGTTTTTTGGGTTTTTTTGTTTGTCTGTTTTCATTGCAGAATGAAACAATACTGAGAGCATTCTTAATTTCTGTATAATTTGGAAAATTATCTAGATCAGCCAATTCTATGATAACTGTATTATTAACTCGGTAGGATGCCACTGGCTTAAGCCATCTCTAAAATATTCCAGTAAGAAAGGGGAAGAAAGCAATAAAGAAGGTGAGTTGGAAGAAGAGAGAACTTACTGTGAAGAATGCAAAAGTCTCTTTGACTGTTTAATAGATAAGAATGAATGCTGCTGTTTAACTAGATCCAGCCGCTGAAATATCTAATTAAAACTGATGTGCTTATTTAGTTTCCAATTCATCACAGGTGGGCCCACATTAATGCGAAAATGAAAGTAAATTACCAGCATTTGGCAATCTCACTGAATGTCATTCACATTATTAGCTCAAATCTCAGAATGCATTTTAAAATATGGTTCATAGGTAATAATGTGCCTGAGAACAAGCGAAACCTTGAATCTCTGTCTTTTAGTATTTTCCCTGCATGTGTGAATTCATACTTTACGGGGGGGGCTGCTGATTAATGCAAGTGATATTCTGTACGTAAGTGCCTTTCAGCAGAATGTTCTGGGGGAATTTCACCCACTTTCCTACCACTAATATCACCTGGGGATGGTTGTTTATATTGGCCCCACTCCTACCTGCCCCCCTCCAGCTAGAAGCTCATAATAACTTCAAGCCATTTAATTGTAACCAGATTTCAGGCTCTCATTCGGATCACAGAGACCCTGTGTGTTTCAGTCACAATGTACTCAGCTTCATAAACGCACAACAGACAGGGACAAATAAACGTGAAAATCAAGAATCTCCCAAAAGTACTTGAATTTTTTTGTAAACATTGTATTTATAGATTTTATCCGCTATGTATGTTTTGAGCTGGTTGGAAAAGGAAAACTAAAATGCCTTTGAGCTTGTCTTTGAAAACCAATGCAAATCTTGAAAAATATGTAAGGATGCATTTAAGCCACAGGTTTTTAGGATCTGAATGTTTACTCAGTGCTCAAAGGGAGGCTAGATTTTATTGCCAAGAAATATACATCCCTTCGAATCCAGTTTGCAGGATTCTACTAAACTGAAACAATTTTCCATCTCAATTTTCGTTTGGGTCAATGTAACCAACATTGCACTGTACTCAATGGCTTACCTCAGGTACTCAGTGTAATCAGTCTACGAAACAGTGATGCCAGGCTTTGGATCAAATTTCTCAAGTTCAAAAAATTATTATGTTTTACAGTTAATCACAGCATTGTCTAGAGTATTATTGGTAACTTAGAACTGTAACACATGGTTACTATAGTGAAAAGAGCAATTTTTGTTTCAAGATTTCAAAATAATTTTTGCTCTGCTGCTTTCAGAAACAATGCTTTTCATTTTAAAAACTAATTGTCAAAATATTTTTACTGGATTTAAAAAATATTTTTAAATGCGTTTTCTGTTTTAATACTCTTCTCCACTACCCTTTTGCCATTAAAAAAGAGGAAGAGAAAACAGTGTGATAAATGAACAAATTTTTATAATCTGTTTCTTAAAACATATTTTTGTCTCAAGAAGGGTCTTGAAATTTAAAAAAAAAAAAAGACATTTTTTCTCATAGAAATTACTTAGGGTAATTTATTAAACTCTGGAGTGGCATATATATTTTTATATTTATATCAAAATGTAGATTAATTTCTTCACTAATTACACATGAACTGCAACCTGTGTTTCTGCTGGACAAAACTGTTTTTTCCTTGGTTGAACAACAATGTCAAGGCACTGCAGCCCCATACAAGCATCATTTTAAACTCAGTCTCCTATTATCAACCACAACAAAACATTTCCAAGAGCTGTATTGAAAAGCGAAGCAGACCCCAAAATCTCATCTTTTTATACAGAGAAAGTGAAGAAAGGTTGGAAAATGAGCCGGAGCAATTGAAAGGAGAGAATGGGGAAGGGAGAGAGGAAAAGAGCTAAGGATAAAAATATTGTGCTGAAAAGAAAACACGTTAGGCAGGAAGTTAGTGGAAGGAAGGAAGGAAGGAAGGAAGGAAGGAAGGAAGGAAGGAAGGAAGGAAGGAAGGAAGGAAGGAAGGAGGGAAGGAAGGAAGGGAAAAACATACAAACAAAAGTGCTAAATCACCTAAATAGTCTGGAAAAAAATACCTATGTGACATTAAAAGCAAAGAAAAGGAGGAAAGACATAAGGCAAGCGCGTTGCTTGTCCAGGAGATGTGGTGGACCACCATCCCATGTTTAGACAACCTAAAACTGATCACAAGGTCAGGGGTTGCTGGCTGAACCTTTCGGAGCGTGCGGGTGAAAGCATCGTCCAGTCCTGGTGGGAAGCGCGGTCGGGGTGCCAGCAACCCTCCGGCAGGACAAGGAGAGGACACCAACACCCGCAGGAACACTGACAGGACATCAGCTGGGGATCATGTTTTCTGCCTCCACCCCACTGCAGAGTGTCCTTTTGAAGGCTCATCTGCAGTACAAGTAGGGAGAGGAGGTGTAAGGCCAAGAGATTGGTAGGAAATAATAGGAAAGAAGTGCTGTAGTTTGATGAGGGTAATAACCTTTCTAACTGGTGTCCTAACGCATTAGGTTCCCCATGAAATTATTTAAAACAGCAGGGAATCAAACATCCCCACATTATTAACCTCTAGCTCGTGCTTATTGAAGAAAATCAGGCAGATATTTTATGGGTCCTGCTCAGCCAGCGAACCTGGTGTCTCAGACGATGCCACACAGCGCGGTGGGACTGGGGGACCGTGGCTTCCCGCTGATGAAGGACAGCCCTCCTGCTGTGCCCCAGCTCCGGCGGGCTGGGCACCATCCCCAGGCTGCCGACAGCCACCACCGCTCTCCGCTCCCTCTCCCTTTCTGCCTGGCTACGCGGGGCTCATCCACTCTGGGAAGGCAAATATCCAAAAGTAAAAGATGATGCTCTGTGCGCTTCAAATCGCAACACAGCGCCAGAACTGGCTGTCACCTGGCACTAAGGTGACAGATGCACTGTTAATGCAGCTGTTAATAAAGTATTTGAATATAGCTTTTTATATGAAAGCTAGTCTAGGTTTGCTAAATGTTGCAGAATAAATATTTTTAAAGCCAAATGAAGACTTTTTATGAAAAAAAGCAAAAGTTTCAATCCAGAAATTGGCCAGGCTTGGAAACCAAATCATTGCATCATCTGTCTTACATCACTTGCACATTTTCTAATGTGTGACAAAATACCATACAGAAGAAAAACAAGTAGCCACATTCAAAAGCAGCTATTAGATAAGTCCGTAAACTTATATCATCTAAGGACAGAGCTGAATCATCTGAATGATTGGCTCTTCTTACCTATTCACAAATTATGTTGGGAAACAAGTGAGCACGTTTTTTTTTAATAGTGATCAATGTTGTTTGGCTGGGGATCCACTGCTGATATTTGGGTTTAAACATTCTATTTTGCTTAAATTCTTTGTGGGAATGTGTTTTTTTCTGTTGCCAACAAATATGTTCTTTATTCCCAGCAAAACTCATGTGACTGTCTTTTTTTTCAAATGCTTAAGCTTATTGAGTAAACCTGTACTTTTGTAAAACACTAAGGAATTTAGGACAACAGAAAGTCCTTTACATGTTATTTTGAAATATTTAAACCTTTGGAGGGCAGGTTCAGATTTTTAAGAGTTTATTTTTGACATTTGTGAAGATATACATACATAAATTATTGGTAACACTGAATTCCAGCGCTGGAAATGCAGTGAAGGACCTTGGCGGCACCAAAATGAACAGCTGCTTGTGAAGAGCCTGCCTTCCCAAACACCCAGAGGAAGGTAGGGAGCACTGAAGTGTTGGCTGAATATTCAAAAACATTGCAAAGAATAAACCTCACCAAAAAACCAAAATGTGAGGAACACATTTCTGTTTCCAATGCCCCTTGGGCAACACTGCAGGAAGGACCTAGCTGTACACTTTACACTTCTGTTATGTGCTCATACATGCTTTTTTTAAAACAAACAAACAAACAAACAAACAAAAAAGCCTTATTACTATTTCAGTGTCTCTGAATAACATTGGCATCTCATAGAAAAAAAGTATTTCCCACGTACAGCACCACATAATGATCTAGCTACATGGTGGGAGGTATTTGCTGTCTTCTGAAGTATCACTTATTAGCCCTGACGGGACTGCGACTAGCAAAACGAGATGATTCCATACGATCAACTGGATGGTTCGAAGGAGCAGGGGGGAGATGAGCGGGCATCTTCTAATAGCAAATGCAGTTCAGCATTTGAGTGAGAAGGGCAGGAGAGTTTTATGGTGTCGTGGGGTCATTTTGGTGAGATGCATTATTGGTAGTCTACTTCACCTTCGTGCAAAGACGCGCCTGTCAAGAACAAGGACCGCCTGCTATGTCTGGGGCTGGGCACACACACCGTAATAAAGACGGATTCCACCACCGAGGATTTGCAAGCCAGGTTTACAACCAGCAACATACAGATGTAATACATAAACACAGAGGAAGAGAGGAAAGGAGATAACAGTAAAATGAGCATGCATTTTTCATAATAGGCAGTAATTTCATGGCTTAATTTAATCAATGGTCTAACTAAGTGCAGTACCTTGCTTTTCTCCTGTACTTATAAGTTTTAAGGCCTCATTAACATAGGATGTGTGTGGAATATTTTATGGGGACTTATTCCGTTTTAAGTAATGGCCCCAACAAAAAGTAAATATTTACCAGCCATCATTACAAACGGTAGGTGAGGTGTTCTGCAATCGCTTACATTTCCTATAGTAAGAACAGCAAACAACTGCTGAATTTTGGATTCTGCTATGTGGGAAATGTAAGCCAAGACTTTTAAGGGTGTTCACCGCGTTGTATTATCGGACTCCTGTTCACCACTGTGTTACATTTGGAAAGGGCTCTGGGATCCACTGGCAAAAGAAGACGTTTCAGCACTGGAAGTTATTAGGTGTTGCTGTAATAAAACCATTTCCATGGAGAAGAGGAAAGCACTACCTCAGCTTAGATGGTGAAGGTAAGTTCTGGTTTGAGCTGGGGGAGAGGGGAAGAGGGCTCAGAGTGTGTCACTGGTTTCCCTAGAAAACCAGGTTGTGTGTGACTGAGCAATAAGGTATTAACATGAATATATGTACAAGGTGAGACTTAATGGCCTTTTACCTTTGTCTGCTGTCACTGTTCCTATTTTTACCTTTCACGTAAAGATGACCTCCTGTACAATGTAGTCTCAGGAATACTTGCACAGGTTTGGCCAAGAAACTGGCTATTCATATATACATATGACCGTGCACCTTTAATTTCACTTCAGAAGATCACATAATGCGGGAGGCAATTTTTAGTAGCTATCCTGATAGGCACACAAGGCCCTTAAATATCAGAGGAGGAGCAGTCATCCTCCTGCACCTGTATTGAGACCAAAATATACCCTGGTGCTGCCAGAACTGATTTGGGTATAATAGAAATTAATCTTGCAGGTTCAAGTTTAAAGAAATCGAAGCAAACTCAACTCTGGTGCCAGCTGAACAAGGCAGCAGAGTCAAAAGAGAAACTAATTTGGCCCAATTATTTTAATGTGAATTTACTGTTCTTGAAAGACACTGTATTAATGGAAGTCCTTTATTTATCCAAAGGGGTACAACATGAGTGACAGTGGCATTCCTCACCAACACAATTTAGTCTATTTCTGGGGAGAGGCTCCAGGGAAAGCATTTGCATCCCATTTATCACGTCCACCGTCATCTCTGGGCTTCCTGGACTTGCCTGCAGAGCTATCGTTATTTGTAACTGCATTTCTCTCGCAGGGGTACTAGGCTCACAGAAATGAAATGAGATCAACTGTTTCATAAGGGCTGCTGAAACATGGCTAGATGATAAAGACTTGTAAGAGATCACAAAATCTCAGAGCTAAACTAAACCACAGGCACATTTGAGGCACATTTCTCCGCAGGCTTCCACCTTCAGCTGCAAGTGTTACTCTACCTGCTTCATTTTGCCATTAGTGAGAGCTACAACGTAGCAGCAAGTTTCTGATGAATAGCCTAAACTTCTAGAAACTTCACAGTTTGAACCAGTTCTCACCTTCAATGAGACTGTACCGGCTGGTCCTTTAACAACACAAACAATGAAGTTTTAATAGGTACCACTTTATAGCAGAAATTTTGTGTCTGATTGTATTCCATCGGTCTTCAGTGCAACTTTTGGTAGGAAACCATTGATTTCGTTAAGATTGCATTTTTTTTAGGAGATATCTCTTTAAGGGAATATGCAAGAGTAATTACCACACACTTTGTCACAGACAAGTCTATACACTTGACACTGCGTGTGCTTGATGTTTACACCCATGATATAGTGCAACAGAAAAATGTGCATGTGTTTGGCTTAGTGCTAATGCAACTGAGATCAGGCAGACAAGCCAAAAGCTAGAAGCAGTTAAGTCTGGCCTGACATTTGGATTTGAAGTTTGGCAAACTTTTTTGCACTTGTGAGAGAGGGGCAAAACCTTCCACGTGCCAGGTGAGTCTTCCAGCCGCTCGGCTTTTTACCACTGAGAACGATTCTCCTTCACTCAAGGCTCAAAACTTGTTTCCATGGGTTTCTCTAAACCATTTTACCCAGCATTCAGCTCCAGCAGTGATGAGACTCCTCCAGTGAAGAGCTGAACAGTGTGAACTATTTTTCTTTATATTTTCAAATTTCCAGAAAGAACAAGAAGACTAAAGAAACAGTTACAGAAGTGCTAGTCTTACACTAACTTTCATGATGTTTAGTCATATCTCTCCAGAGGATAAAGTCCATTATGTAAATTTTAAACTGTCCTACAAATTGAAAACATAAGATAGGATATAATTCCTCATGCTTATTATTAAAGTACCCAGTCTGAGATTATTACAACTTTTGCAGAGAAATCCAGATCCTAGAATTTCTAGGGAATCCTATATATCCTCAGTCTGTGCTCTCTCTCCAGTTACACTCCACCGCCTTCAAAGAGCACGTCTTCATCGAGTATCTAAACTGGTATTTTTGGCCCTATTCAGCATCCATGATCTTCTTTTACTGGTGAGCTACAATTATTATCACACACTTGTAATAGTACCCACTGGCTAGTGCAATAGGCTTAAGAGCCACTGTAGGATTTTAACCTAATTTTTAAACAAACTTTGTATTTTATGCCCTCCTTTTCCAACAGAAGGGTGTTATGTATTTTGATTACATACCGGGTGGGGTAGACGTAGCAGAGTGGCACACACAAAATGTTTGTCTTTCTTACTTCAGCCACACATTCCCTCCCTCTTTTAGCATTAATCATTCACCGCCAATAGAGTTAAGCCCGGCCTAACGTATTTTCAATTAACACAAACAAAAATGCATCATCAATAGCATCATCATTAACAATCTGCAATTACCGCCTAGTTACAGCACTTGTTCTAGCTTTGGGGTGGTGTGCATCCCCACGCTGATGGTGGTGATGATTACAATAGCAAAGGTCAGGCTTGCAGCCTCTCCGAAGCCAGTCATCCAGACGATTACCATCATTGACAGTTTTTGCCAGAAGCACGCTTATTGAAAGCAATGTGAATGCCACAAGGACTGTGTATAAAAATAGAGGAAAATTGTCTGCAGTCTTCCCTCATCTCCTGGTTGCCAATTGTAATTAGATCTTTAGACTGCTTTGTAATCAGCCATCAATTCTGCAGTATAAAGACCTCTGCAGCAGAATATGCACTCTATGTCTTTATCAGCGGAATCCTCCAGTCATTCAAATAGCTTACATTATAAATATCTTTTCTATAGAACTTAGGACATCCAGAAAAAAGGGAAATGAATATACTAGAGTTTCTTCTAGTAGAAGCTGGAAAAGAATATTGATTGCAATTACTGTGCAGCATTTCCCAATGCAACTCTATACTAGCACAGATACTGAAATATTGTCCAAAAAAATATTTATGTATACATATAAAGCACCACCTCCTTTTACATTTTTCAGTAAACAGTTTTTTTCTCCCCTCATACAACATACTTAATCTTCTGAGTATAACTAATTTAATATTCTTAATATCTGTGTTTTCAGGGATCAAGGCTCGATTTTGTTCTGCTGATATAAGCAAAAATATGTAAATGAGCTCTAAGATCATATTCACCTACATGTTATATGATGTTTCTGCATTATTTTCTCTCAAACAATAAAGGTTTTTCATATCTATTTGTCTGTTGTTTAAATAATTTGCATTACAGTTGTATTAATTTATAAATAGGCATGTTCAGAATCCATTTTCATTGTGTTTAGTTGTTAGACACACACATAGAAAAGTGTTCACCTTATTGAGCTAAAATCTATCCTCTTTGTATTCATTACCCTTAAAGGAATCTGTATGGACAAGGACTCTTATTTGCACCAGTTTCCTGGTTTTCATCATAAAGAATATTTAATAAATACTTGTTTTAAGTATTGAAAATTTGCTCAGATAAAGTCCCTCTCAGCCAATTGTCTTTAAAATGTATTTAATATGGCAGAAATCTCTCTCAACTGTACATCTTTTACAAAACAATGCCACAAGTTACACTAAGCCATTATTTTCCTGCCTCTGAAAGTGCTGATTCATACTTCTCTTTGGAGGAACTTCATGTAAGTGATGAAAGAACAAGTACCATTGCAACTCATAAAGCTGTAGATTACAAGCCCAACCTTTCAAGATAATTTTTCAAGGGGTCTATAGCTAAAGAAGATTTTCACCTGCAGAGGACTTCAGGGTGCAGAGGAAAATTGTCTGTGTCAGCTGGGCCTAGTTACTGGAGCTGGCAAGCCCCACCTCCACCTCCTCTCGTACTCACCCACATAGATGAAGTCAGAGAATCTCCATAGTAAGGACAGTCCTGGTCAGTCTAGACATAGGAGCCCACTGCAATTTTGAAAGCTGTTTCTTCCCTAAATAGGAATAATAATGACTCCAAGGAATTATTTCTGGGATGGAAGTTCCTACAAAAAAACATTGCCAAGAAAGGACCAGTGCTATATTCCCTTGATTTCACCCTGTCTCTCTAGATGAAGAAGATACTTCAAGTGGGGGCAAAAGTTAAAAATAAGACATTTAAATAATGTTTCACGGACCTTGGAAAATGACATGCTGAGCTCCTCAGGTGGAAATTCAGTTTCTGTGCATTCCAATCTTCTTTCAATATGCCCATCTGACTCTCCAGATTCATTAACTGAGCAGCCACATTTTCTAGCAGGTTTCCTACAGTGATTGAAGTTTGCAACACATCTATTTCTGCATATAGCAATTCCAACACTTCTCAAAATGATCCCTTAAAGTCCAGACTTGTGGCAGATTGTCTTTCCAGCAGGACAGCACAAGATGGGCTCTGGTATGTGTCTTGAGATGTAGTGGTAATGCACGTTGAAAGAGATTAACTATTTATACAGAGCATTTAATGTCAGAATTGAATGAGCTATCTACCTCACAAACCATGCATAAAAGTATCAGTCTCCAGAGCCAGATAAAGGAGTTTCTGCAGGTCGGGATCTTAGGTACTGAGAACACACCATGCTCAGGAAACCTGATGAACTTGGGTGGTTCAGCTAACAGCGACAAAGTTATTCATGTGACTAAATGTTGTGTAAGTAAATTTCCAAGATCAGGGATTAATGATGCAATTTAGGCAACGAAATGCAATTTTATACATCGGTGCAGAATGGCCTTTAGGCAAGTCTGGAATATTCTGCTTTTGTTTGTTAACAACCAGCAGTTTTAAACAACATGTATTTCAACATTCATAGAATTAATTAGAAAAAGAATAGCTCTCAAAGTCCTCAAAGTTCTCCTATCTAATTTCATTCCCTCTATCAGTCTTACTGCCTGTTTTTGTGAAGTTATGAAAAATAGCTAGCTAGCAATTGTCTAGAATCACATCAAGTGAAAAGATTTTAATGGTTTTGTTATATTTTGACATCTACAAGCCCCACTTAGTGGTTAATGGACATAATTTTGCTTTGGTTTTCCACCTACCTTCTCTCACGCTTCCCAGCTAACCCTAGGTTGCAATCAGACTTGTTTCTTGTGTGACTCCAGCCAGCTGAACCCAAGTGGCCTTCAGACAAGTGAACATCAGGGCAATAAGGTGTGCAATTTCTTTTCAATTCTTGTGTTTCTGATGTACGAAAAACAAAGCAGAACAGGCTATGATACAGACTTAGTGCTGAGCAGCACAAAAGCAATGCCAGGAGTTGTACTCTCAGAGAATTTCCTGTAAAGTGAACATCCAGTTCCACTTCTTCCTTGTCTCTCTTCGTCAGGATTAAGATCATGAATTAAGGCTATCATCGGCACTACAGTCCATAAAACACGGTGCCAACTTTACCAACTTTTTTTCATGGAAAATGACATTATAGCAGCAGCTTCTATATCTCTGGTAAGCTCCGCATATTGTACAGACAGCTCCGAAGTTGCCTTTAGATCTGTCATATGGTGCAAACAGCTGCCGATGAGCCATGTGAACTGCTTTGACCTCCTATATGCCATTTTCCTCTGGCTTCCCTTTGACTTTGAGCATTCGGCCTCTTTTACACAGCTCACAGGATTGCAATGCGGACATTCTTTTCCCATTTGAAGGGATCAGTGATTTTTCTTGGAGAATACAAATACAATCGATAGTTTCTCATCTTGACATAAGGAAAATACTTATTTTCAAATGAACTCTCTTTTCACCCCTGAGACTAGTACAAAGCAACCAGAAGAGGCTCCATTAGAGCTGCACTAGGAATTTTCCCAGTTTCACAATGTCAAAACATGTAAAAACAAAGAATTTCATTTCACTTACAAAAGACATTTCAGTAAGTGTACAACTTCAGGAGTTTAATTAGGTGGTGTATTTACAGGTGACAAGGTGCTAGCCTTTGTACATATAAAAACTACCTGAGCAAACTCTCAGAAGGATTTTTCCTCCAACACAGGGAAATCGGGGCTACTACGTCTCACATTTATTTAAGGTCAAGAACTCCACTCAGATGAACATGCAGGACCCTGGATTGACTGAACTGGCAGGAGACTAAATGCAGAATGTGTACCTTGAACTGCACATTCCCTCTCTCCTCCTGGACAGCACGGTGTTGGGTTTTTTATACGTATATATTTTTAGATTCATGTTATCTATTTGTTATTTGACTGATTTAGCTAGGGAGTAAGGTTATCTTTACATAACATCCCTCAAAACCAAGTGGTCTGCTGAGCAGAAATCTCATCAGATGCCTCTGTCCTTTAAAATCCTCTTGTAGAGAAAGAGGCAGCACGTAACCATGGGAATATTGCAGAGAGCTGTTCCAGAGAGAGTTACGAAGCCGTGGCCCCGAGAGCTGGAATCGGGAGCCATGCATCTCCCCGTGGGCACTTGGCGTCAGTACAGGGCAAACACCACATGTCCCAGCTCTGCCCCACCTTCTGCTGTGGGGGAAAATGCCCCAAGAGTTTTCACTGCTGGAGTGCTTGAGTGATGCATCCTAAGCTCAGGGCATTTCTGAGCGGGATGTGATGGCAGATGCAGCTCTGGAACCTGAACTTTGCTCCAGTAACCTGCACGGCTTGCTGAAATCCTGCAAGTCTTAGGCAGGGCTGAGCTGCGTAAGACTAAAGGCAAAATTTGTTTTCTTGTGTTTAGACTTAACAAAGTTACTTTTCATTTCACATTCCTTATTTGTACGGTGAAGAAGCAGATTGATATTTCAAAATCTTTTCCAAATGTTTATTTTAAGCAGTGATACAGGAACTCTGTATTTTTACATACGTTTAGCTATGCTGTTTGCAAGTTACCAGTCATCAGTTTAACTTTTAATCAAATATTTTAAAAGGTTTATGTATCTTTGAAAGTTTCACACATATTTAACTGATGTTTGATGACTAGCAAAGTTTTAATTGAACAGGTGTCCAGGGATGGAGGCACACCTTCCTCAGATACCTCGGGGCTACCCTTGGGTAGCAAGCCGTCAAGCAGCTGAGAAGTCCAGGTAGCTGAGAGTAGGTGTGCTGACAACACACCTTCTTTAGTGCAAAATCTGTAAAGAAAAAAAAAGGAAGCAAGGACAGGCTTTGCCGATAGTAAAGGTTGCAAAGATAATTCTACAGATACAGTTACACATTACATATTACATAAATTATATAAAGACTGTATATCTCTAACATTACATCATTCTTTTGTATGCTATTATAGAAATCTTTATACATACAAGTTCCCTGATTCTTTGTTTTATTATTGCTACCTTCTGATGATTGCATTTGGTTATATTACCTCATTTGAGATGACCATTTATTCCTCTGCTGCTAGAAACAACAGACAAGGATGAAAACAATGCAGGGAAATAATCCAAGCATGGGGGTCTAAGAACCAGCATTTCTGATTCCTGTTGTTACTTCTCTCCATTTCGGGGCACATATAGAATGTACAAGTGGTACATAGTTATAGGTATTTTATGCTTATTAATTAAAATGTCACAGATTTGTATGCATACACTACACAGCTAGAGAGACAGGAACAGGTACTAAATATTCACAGATAGATATGAAGATTTAATTATGTAAGCAGCTTTGAAGCCTTGGAATCAACGTATACATATATGCGCACACACCCATTCATACACACTCTTAAGTGCAAAGCAGTATTAATACTGTATATCATACAACTCCAAGTGATGTTCACAAGGATTATTTTCTAAGTGACAGTTAAAAATAAGCATAAGTATTGTATTCAAAGGACAGAATTCAGATTCTTTAACCGGTTAAAATACAAATACACCAAAAGTAAATATGAGCAGCCGATTTAACACAGAAAGAATCTAAGAATACTTAACTTCACAAAAATAAAACATATAAAAGTAGATCTAATTATTTAAAAGTTTCTCAATGTATATAAAATTCTAAACTATTAATAAATATATCTGATAAATAATGATGATAGTCTCCATATTTCTTTGTTTAATTCTCAGTTTTCTTGCAAGACCTTCTTGAAGTTTGGTTGTAACGGATCATTACGTCCATAATGTGCTCAATGTTGGAGTGAATTTTGAACAGTTTTTAGGCTGCATACTGTTTTCTTCCAGATAATTTACTGGATTAAAATTAGCAGTGTGAAAAGCTGTAGAGAAATCTAAATGCCTGCCAAATCAAAGAAATAATCACATTTTTATGAATATTTAATATCATAGTCATGGCAAATAAGGCAAGTAATTAGTACTTACCATAAATTTGCAAAGTATTATTTTATGTAAATGTTACATTCTACTAGTTTGATATGAATTATTCATTGTATTACCAGACGCTGACACAAACCGGCAAACACTAAAATATATGTGTTATTAGTTTACTTACCTTTAATGATATTGTTTAGAGAGTATTTTTGTGAGATTACCATTTTTTCCCAAATGGGATGGAAACAAGAAGAAAGTCATTTAAAGTCACCTATTGCACATTCCAATATTGGAGAAACTTAAGATGCAAATACACAAAATGCAAGTTCTTTCATGTGTACAGATGAAGAGCTCTCAGCTATGCCTCCGATTGCAAAGACTGCACAGGGGATTACTATTAATGAAGTATGATAAAAGCTGTTTATAAAAATAATGGATGTGGGAGAAAAATGAACAACACCTTTAAAGGTAACCCCATAACCCCTCACAGTCAAGAGGCAGAGTCCTTGGGTCACAGAGAGAAATGATGAAAAGAGAATCTAGACTCGACCATCACACGCAATATCCAAATAGCACTTCAGGATGAAAAGGCCCCTGTAGCTTATCTATGGATGTTGGGTTGTCACCTGTCTTTCAAGGCTTGATTACTGACATTTCTTGATTCTTACAAAAATCAGTTCCTTCTCCTGATTTGTGATCGGCATCTACTGATCCCTGAAAACATTAACCCTCATCATACTTCCAGTGCTACAGTATATTAAATGATCAAAGCCACTTTCAACTCCTCCCCCACCTAAACGTAACCTCATTTGCCTTTTGGTGTTGGTAAGATCTTTCAATTTATTGTAACTCACAAATTTTCACATTTTACCGATATTCCCTCTTTGGAGCCGCCAGTCTAGAGAGTGGCTCAACACTAATTCCTAGAACACACCCCTTTGCAATTACCTTATGATGTGAAAAACAACCATCTACCTTCCTCATCTATCTTTCACCTACCAAACTATTTTTATTGAATCTTTCATGAGCAGCATCTGACTTCTTGGTTGTACAAAATGGATCTTCTCCAAACAGTAAATCTTTAAGTCTTAATAAATTACATCCACTGCTTTATACTTGTCATCTTGCTCTGTAACAATCTCAACAAAATTAAAAGCTGCTTACTGTATACATCCTCTCCTTTGGTAAATCCATGCAAATTTTCTGCAGACAATTTTGATCTATACTAATATTCATCTATCTTAGTACAAATCAATGCTACTGTTGAGGAGACTTTCAGACTAGCTGGTTTTGGAGCCAAATCCTCACAGAAAAAAATTAAGTTCTGGCATTTCATATATCATAAAACCCACACTTTAGTCCTTTGGATCATGGTTCAACTTACAGTCACCACAAATTACAACGGGGATTTACCAAGGGTTATTGTATCTTTCAATATCTACCTCGGTCTTCAGCTGTCTGGTAGTGTCTTAGGGCAATGGGGTTCACAGTACACAGAAAAAAACCCAATGTTCTGTTTCTAATTTTTTCAAACATGATCAAAGCAGCAAAGAGTTTTTGTGTCCTAACAGAACTCTGAATGGTGAAAATGTGGACTATCTATGTACAGTAAAAAGCAGTATTACAATCTTGACAGAGCTCAGAGCAGCCGGAGCAGTTGTTTTACTCGTGGTAAGTAAATCAGTCTCACATTACAGGCTGGTAGAGGTAGTTGTCTCTGAGCCATTGGCATCTCTGAATCAGGAATTTGCAAGCATGAGTAATATTGGTCTACATTTATTTTTTTTTATTTAAATACAGCTTTCCTCATGCAACCTTAATTCTGTGTTACTGATGCTTTTCACTGATCATTTCTGTAATGTTGTACGTGGAGTTTTGTACAGCAAAGGCAAGCTTTAGCCTTACATGCTATCATTACAATGCAGGTGAGATTTCAAATCATATCATGCTAAAGCACGCACCCACCAGAATGTCCCAGCTGTTTCTACACAAAATGAAAACCAACCCATTGAAAATCAACTGAAATGCAACGATTTTGGCTAGAGGAGAAGGGCAGGGTTTAAGATGTCTGTCAGATGTGATTTCATAAAATGAACTCTTTCAAAGTACAGGGAAAAGGGTGGAACTGCAGCTTTGAGCACAGTGCTGTTATCACAGCTCCTCACTGGGAGTTTGTGTTTGCATGCTCTGCTTGGGAAAGTCCATCAAGGTACTGGCAGCCAAAGAACAAGGAGCAAGTATCGGAAGCAGTTTTAGAAACCACAGGCAGAAGCAGTTTTACAAACCACAGCTCAGTATCCCCCATTTTAAATAAAAGCTTGCCAGCTGGCAAGTGGGAGAGAAGGAAAGTTCTTGTCCTTGCAGGTGGTTTGGATTGTGCACCAGCAAACCTTCAGTCTTTACCCTAACAAAACTCTCGTCCGTCTTTGGGTGCTGCATGTTTTCCCTTAAAATCACCTTTGTGTAACACAGCTTCAAATTTGTTTCCACCTCCAAGTAAGCAAGTTAGCAGGGTCAGCAGAAAAGCAGAAAGGAATAAATGTAATGATCAAAGCAGCACGTTGAAGAAATCCTTCAGTCCCTGATTCCTTCACCCTTCGGTATGGGCTCACCTTCCCTCCTGTGCCCCACCCTGGCCTCCTCTCCCCTGACCATAATGATAAGCAACATGTGCAAAATATCCAATTAAAAGCAAAATACTATTTGCACATCTAAAGTGACGGTAGAGAAGATACAAGAACACAGCACAATGGACAGCAAAAATGTGGTTCACATAAATGTTTGTTTTTAGCTTTAATATTTTAAACAAACATTTCCTTCCACTTAGACTCATCCTAATCTGCAATCTCCACCTGGTGTTTTTCAAACCAGATGGAAATGTAAATTATTTAAAATCATGAAATTCCATTAGCAGTTGGGCTTAAGTGCTTAAAAAAAAAAAAAAGGAGGAAGGAAGAGAACTTTTCAGGGTGCCAGAAGGCGACTGTGCCACCCCTTGTGTATGGCTGAGACCACAGATCAGGGTCCAGGAGCGCTCTGCTCCATGTGTGCCCTGGCTGAGCACTGAGCACCAGTGAAGAAGCACTACAGCCAAGCAGTGGCTGAGATTTGCACTGCAGCAACGCCTGCAGCTCACTCATTCCCACAGCAGAAAGAGTGCGAGCCCCAGACAGCCTGCAAAGCAGAAATCCGTTTCACCCCCAAGACTGCTCCGAGCAATACTACCTGCTTTGCTTCTGTTCAATGGGGAGAAAGGATTTTCCCAAAACTTCTTCTTTTTCCAAACTGAAGCCCATGATGATGTGCATTCCTTTCTGTTTGTAGCCTAAAAGCCTGGGAGCAAATACTAGCTAAAGAAGATGCCTGTATGAAAAAATACAGCAGAAAAGTGAAAAGGACCATGAGGAAGGAAATACAAACTACCTTCATCTTTCTATATGCAGGGGTTTTGCCATGAAAATTAATAACAGAAATGACATTTTGGGGCACTGTAGTCTTTTATCTCTCCTCTTTATTGAGGTCTTGTACAAGAGGTGATAAACAAGCAGCAAGTGCTGATGTTGTATCAGGCTACTCACAGCTCTCATGTGCAGCACAAGACAGGAGCCTAAAACCACTAGCATCAAGGGGCTGAGACACAAGATGCTCCCATCTCCCTTTTTTCAAGTGGGCTGCGTTCTGCCAACCTCCATCACCCTCTGCTGAGCTCCCTATTGCCCCGCGCAGCAAGAAAAGAAATCAAGCTGAGACAGCTTCACCACTGGCTGGAGGACTCTCTTTTTGTACCTTCGGTATCATTTTTTGTGAGTTGGGAGCTCTCTGACTGATTACTGTTTGCTTGGATTTACCTAGTATTTGGCCACATCATACTACGAAAAACTCTCTAAAGCTCAATTATATTACCTAAAGTACAAGAACTTTAAACACAATAGTGGTATGGATATAATTTATTCACACTCAGTGGCCATCTACATAGATGTGCAGTTTACACAATCCACGCCAGACATACCCATTCTGCCTCCGTTATTGATCCCCAGTTATTAACAAGCATACTATTCTCACCCAGTTATTAACCTCTCAACTTCAGCTAGATGGTGACCACACCTCCACCTTTCATCACAGCTTCACTGAGCAAAGCAGAGTGGATGGCTTTGTTTCATGGACCAACTCCACTGAAGGAGACGTAGGCACTGTAACGCTATCCTATCTGTCCTTTTATGAATCCAGAACCCTGTGAGGGACGGCTATGTCCCCCTTGCAAAATATGAGAAGAGTTTGGTACTTCTGAAGGGAATTCACAAGCATCAGCACACTGAATGGATGCTAATGCCTCTGTTATACTCTAGGTCCATTGGAGCACTGAGTGCCTAGTGCAACTGTCTCCCTGAGCTGGCACAGGTCCCTCCACTGCTTGGTTTGGACCAGAGATCTGAATCCAGGTCTAGTCTAGTAGAAAATTACTATATAAGGAATTTTGTATATCTTATGCTATATGATCAGAGCGTACAGCAGATAGTTAAGGGCATTGGATATATGGGTGGCAAGTGAGCAAGGAGCTGGAGTACCAAGTTTGGTTTTAGGTTCTGCGGTGGAAGATGGTGCCAGTCTCTATGAGTCTGGCCTTCTGTTTGCACATTTCCTAGTCCAGTAGGAGTCCTATCTGCTGCAAGTTTGTACACTCTGTACAACTCAGGGAAACTGCTAGCTCAGAGAAACTGTGATTAACACTGATCATATTTACTACTGAAACAGCACCTAAGTCATATTTAAATGGTTAGTTTTGCACAATGCGTAATGATCACTTGACTTTTTCTTGCTTTGTTCCTTCACACCAACATTTCTGCAAATCTTTTCGTGCCTTTGGTGCCTGGGCCAACATAATAGAAAAACCTCCCTAGGAAATCTTGTACCTTCCTCTTACAACTAAAATATTGGCATAATGACTAAGGAAAAAACACCTGTGAGTCACAGATGTGACCCTCTACAGGGCACTATCTACCCACAATTTCTAGTATTTCATACCATTGGAAAAGCAAACTGTTCATAAGGAAAAACCTTATCAAATGTTTTAGCACTAAAAGCACACAAAATTGGCAATGTAAGCAACAATCCCAATTTCAGTATCTCCAAGTGAATTTCAGAGCTCTGAGCAGCTGCCTTATGGATTGGAGAAGGCTGGTTGCTTCACACAGCTCTGCTCCACTCCTTTCTCTCATTACATCATTTAAATGCCGGGCATGTTCTTGTCATGGTTTTTTCCCTCTCAGATTCCAAAGAAAGAAACAGGGGCTTCTGATCAGGATGGAGAAGCAAAGAGAAAAAAATATTCCTATAGCAAAGGGAGTCCTGTCAAATGACCCTTTAAAAGAAACAGTAATTTAGGGTATACCTATACTGCATTTGTTGCAGTTTGGGCAGAGAGAACTGCATTCACTGTATGGGTCCTGGACAATGATAGCTCTTGTGGCACAGAAATCAGTGGGACTAAATGCCCCAGTGTTTGCTGAGTTCCTCAGAAAGGCTTTACAGCCTACACAGAGCTCTTTCTTTTATGCCACCAGGATCATCCAGGAGAACTAGTTTAAATCTAGCTAGGATGTATCTGCATGTACTGCAGTCAGCTCAGCTGCAGAGTAACTGCAGCGTCGTGTCCCTTCCCATGCAAAACAAGTGACTCTATGTTGTTAGTTTTTCGTAAGCTTGCATATCCCACAGGTAGTCCAAAATTATCCTGCCTCACAGAAATAAATCAACAGCCACGTGCACCACAGTGAATGCTATTCAGCATGATACAGGTCCCAGTGGGGAACAACTCTTCCTCTCAATATCATCTCAGACTTTCCCTCTTCCCTTAACAAAACCCAGAGAAGCCATCAAAAAAAATCTGAAATTGCCATAGCTTTATCTCCAGATAAATGTTCTTTTGTGCGCTCTGCGCAGAACAGCTTGCAGCATCTGGGGGTACATCCCTTGGGGGTAGGAGCCTCCAGACACGCAGCCACTTTTGGCCACAGCCCACAGGGACGAACTCTGCTGTGATTCCTTAGAACATCATCCTGCGGGACCAGTACTGAGAGACTCTCCCAAGGATGAAAGGAAAATGGAGGTCCAGCTGGGGTCATTCCTTCTATCTGTGCCATCTTGGACTCAGAGCTGCAGAAAAGGAAAGCTTCTCTGTGCTGCTTTAGGGAGATCAGAACAAGGTAGGGATTCCCCTCCATCCAGCGTGAATCAGAGGGCAGTTTAAGTTGGACAGGTTATCCTTCTTAAAGCAGGCTCAGCTATGAGATCAGATGATGTTACGCAAAGCTTTATCCTGACAGATCCTGTAAATATCCAAGCGAGGAGGTAACACACCCTCTCTGTGCACCCTCTTCCACTGCTTCACTGTTCTCATGGTGAAACAGTTTTTCCTTGTTTCAGTTTCTGTCCATCGTCTCTTGTCCTTCCACCACACACTGCTGTAAAAGCCTGGCTGCATCTTCTTGATAACTTCCTCGTTGGTTCTGGCACACTTTTGTTAGGTCCCCCTGAAGTGAAGGCTCCTCTCATGGCTGAATAAACCCAGTTCCCTCAGCCTCTCTTCACAGGACAAGTGCTCCAGCCCCTGATCATCTCAATGGCCCTCTGCTGAATTTGCTCCAGTTTATTGATGTATTACTTGTATTGGGGAGTCCAAAACTGGATGCACCAATGAAGCCACAAGGAAGGCCAGAAGCATCCAAAGCAGGGAGGCATTCCAAGAACTTTCTACAGTTTTGATCAGGCATTTCCCCACCCTGTTTTGCAGGTTTCAATATGAAATAATAAGCGATTGCATCCTCAGGATGTAATAAGTTATCCCTTTCTGGCTATCACAGGGACCAATGGCATGTACACACCTAATCCGTCACAAATGCAAAATGAAGCATAATGATTCAGCCCTCCCCAGTGCGGCCGAGTTGGGGCCAGTTAGGAACCTGCACACAGCAGGTCCTACCAGTTAGCTGATGGGCAAAGTCCATGGGCACCTCCGAGCTGCTCAGTTTTGTTGATCTGACCAGCGAATGCAAATCAATCTCAATTTTATCTCCCTGTCTTCTCTTACCCTTTTCTGCCTTGCCTTTCAGTTCTCTGTTCCTCTCAGTTGGCCAAGCCTTTTCTTCACCCTTCCTCTCCCACCTTCCCTCCTGAAACTCTTGATTTTCTGTGGTAATTCCTGTGGTAATTGCCAGCATCCCCTTACCCCAATACTCAGTTTGAATCTAATCCATTTCAGTGATAGTTTCAGTGGATCTGGGACGACTAGCCACTTCAATTTTGGCCAATAGCTAGAGTTAGGAGGCTCCATTCTTGATTCACTGAAGGTCATCTCCATATGAACCACAATTACTCGTAATAATAACAACAACAGATATCACAACTAAGTGTATGTATTCCTAACATAGGTGATATTTTTAAGACAGGTTCAGTACAAGGACACTAAGGATGGACTCATATTGAGATTAAGGCACCTGAGTTTATGTGTTTACAAGTGCACCGCTGACCTAAACTCCTATTACAAAAAATTGAGATGTAGTTAAGATCATGAGCTGCCCACCTACAGCCAGTCTGCTCAATAACCCCACAGGCTCCACTGACGGTAATGGCATCTGAGACACAAAGCTTATACGTAGACACCTACATTTATGTATTTTAATCTCAAATCGAATCTTACCTGAAGGATTAAAAAATGGCTTTATGTAATTTACCAAATTCATTTCCTACTACAGACAGAGCAAAGAAGGACCAATGTTAAATAATTACACTAAGGTTTGTGGCAGCTCAGGGTCTCCCAGTGGGTTGCTCTGAACACCAAACCTTGCTGCCTTAAGATGCTAAATGCAGCAGCTTAACTCCATTTAAAAATACTTCTCACAGCTCCCACATGCTTTGCATTTTGCCATAGGGAAACTGAGGCACAGGGATGCAAGACCCTCTGGACTGCCCCAGCAGGCCAGGTTCCCCACTCCCAAGGGCACATCAGTGAATGCAGACCCCACCTGGGGGGGCCAGCCCCCACCTGGAGCAGCGAGCAGGGGATCCCTTCCACCAGCAGGGGCCAAGGAGAAGTTGGCCAACAAATGGAGGGAGAAGAGAGCTCCCGGGTGAAGGGGTCTGGCTAATGCAGTTGGCTGGAGCACTATACCAAGGCGGAAAGGATGGATCGCCTCCAGTAGACACTGTGTCATCTTTTTTTGTTTTCTTTGTTTGGATCCGGGAAAATTCAAGTCCAGATGAGACCAGGTTCAGAGCCAGTGGACTGCAGCCGTTTCTAGCTAAACAGAAACTGTTCAAAGTTAATAAACAAGTCTCTGCAAATCAGAAGAAAGAGATTCGTGCATTAAAGCTGCATTAAAAGAGGAAAGAGAAAACAAATAATTCTCTCTGTCTGCCACAAGCTTCACTTTATCTAACTGAAGCCTATTGGAAAAGAAATGCTGTGGGTCCCCAGTGCGGAGGTGGAAGGGGCGGGAAGGTTACATGGGGAGAAGAAGAAATCACTTTATTTCTACCACGATGCAGTAAGATATAAATACAATCAAAAGGGGTTAATCTAATCCTTTTGTGAAGCACTGAGTCAGAGAACAAGACAAAAACAAATCTGTGATCTGGAACTTCCTGAGCACCCACTCAGGGTGGATTAATGAGGAGTACACGGCTGTGAAATTACGTGCCCTCTGAGTCAGGAAAATGGTCCTAGTGGTGCATGACCTTGAAATGAGGGGAAGCAAACTTCACCTGATCCACAATTATAAAGACCTAAAAGGAGGGGGACTAAGGAGGAGGGAGAACACATTAAGAGCCGGGAAAATGTTTCTGAATATGAAACCAACAAAATACTAAACAAACCCAAGCCTTGAAAGATGAATTAAATGTAGCATAAAAAAATCCAGAGGCTTTAAAGGATAGTGGCATTAGTGTTTGAGCATTATAAGGAAAGCTTGTCCTCTTTATTTACATGAAGTGGATATTTTGTTGCTGCTGTTATGGACTTAGCAATGTTTGTCTGCCTTCAATTTTCTCTTTGCAATGAAAAATTGTTGTGAGATGATTTCTAGTCTTAGCTGCTTTACATGACAGTATTATCAAGGATTCATCAAGAGGCCATCTGTCGAATTTATGAAAAAAAATGCAAAAACAAAACAGATGAAAAGGAAAGAGCAAGACAGAGACTGGTCCAGGGGACGATAGATGTGGCAGCATGTGCCTCAGTGTGAAAATTACAACATTTAAATACTGTAGAATAAATTACTGTGCCGAAAAATTAGTGATGCTCTCCCACTTTAGATTCTCCCCTTATGATGAGAACATAATGAAATAGATCACAGACCAAATCATTTTTTCCTGTGGCTATTATTATATTCTAATGAAAAATTAAAATGGGGTAAAGACATAAAACCTGTAAAGGAATAAAATAACCTAAGCTACTGAGTCATTTCTCAGGTACCCCCAAAATCTACGGCTGATGTGAAAACAATAAATTAATATCTTTTTATGTATGTAATCAACCCATCTCCCCCTGTTTTTCATATCTTCCTGCATCTTTGTAACTGGTATGTGTATACTCACATACATGCCTGTGACATAGAAGAGATAATAGAAGGGCAAAAAAAAATATCTGTCCTCATTACAAACTGGTTGAATTGCATATCTACAGAGAGTCAAATATAAACATCTATTCCCAACCAATACATATTATATATAAAATTCACTGAGTATCTACTGTTTTCTAACTAGGTTGACACCTATGTTTCCACACTGTGTATGAGAAATAAATTTGAATCAAATATGTGCTTATTGAAATCAAGCTGTCTGGATTTAACTGGAATCTAAGAGATGAAATCCAGTTTGTACGGTATTTTAAAAGAGAAATACTACAAAGTCCAGGCCTTTCCTAGCCTCTTCCTTCATCTAGCCTCCATTAGGAACTTCTGTGCAAATTTGTGATAAGCTAACAGAGGAAATATCCCATCGACTGTTGTACAAATTTGAATATTTTCAACAGCTTTTCCTCAAGAGCAATTTGCCTTTCTCTTTTACTGATTATGTTTAAAGTTATGGAAAGCCAGCCACCAGGCTATCCCCATGAAAGTGCAAAAAAATCAGACTATGACATACCATTTATTTTTAAACATAACTGTATTACATAATGAAAACTTTGACTTCTTTGTGTCCTGATGCAGAACAGGGAGAAAAACTAGGAGAAAGAAAGACACATATTGTTGTATACCACAGTTAGAAAGACATTCACAATAGTTAACTCTGCCTATCTGCACCAAAACCTCCCACAAAAGTAAATGGCCTGCCAGTGATGACCTATCCAATGATGACTTTCCGCACCTGAGAGAAAGAGCGTGTGAAACTGCCCTTGAGCTTCATTAAAGACCTTCTTAAGCTATTCTGGTTTATACAGCAGGTAACCAAACTCTGCGCTAATTTCCACCAGTTCCAATTTTTAAACTAACAAGTAAAGAAAGGCTACATCTGGCAGTCCATCAAACAGTCCTCAAGCACAAGGTTCTTCAGTTTAGGTGACGAGCATACTTGGTGCATGGAGAAAACAACATCCCAAACTCTTCAGCTGACCTGAAAAAAAAACTCAAAATAACCATTAATTTTAACTTAATTGAATTGGGATGACCATCTCGATGCATCAGTAATTAAATGACAGCAAACATCATAAAAGCAAACTGTGCATATATCTTAATGGCACAGAGCAAAGTAAAGCTACTTACAAGGTCTAAACTCTATGTCCTTCCAAAACTACAAAAGACTTTATGGCTAAAGATGGTTATATCGGTCACTGTAGTTTAAGGAGACTGTACTGGGAAGAGTCTATAGATTTAGTCCTGAAAATATATGCTTACTTATTTAACTTTACTCATGAGAGTAAGCCCACAAATTTCTGTTGTACTTGACCCAACTGTAAGGGCAAGCATATACAAATCCCTCTGAAAGATGGGTCATAAAATTTACATTCTGGAAACTTTTTTTAATACAATTATGCAAATATTACCATAACGATATTATGCTTTAAGGATCAATTCTTTAATTATATAAGCATCAATATTCACTTGACAACTGTGATGTAATTACAAGCAAAAGAAGAAGTAGTTATGTTGGGGGGGGCTAATTAAGTAAAAGTCTTCTGTGAAGTATTTTCTTTTGAATCTACTGTAATATCTGAACATTAAATGAAGCCAGGAGAATGGTTTTCAGACAAAAATGTAGAAGTATGTTGTACAAGTCTGCAGGATTGGGCTTCTGATTTAAAATAAGATCTGGTATGTGAATTCCAGACCTGGTGTGACAACTCCCTTTATGGAGTTGGACATGAGACACCATGTCAATGCAGTGAATCCATAACTTCTCAGTGATCACTAACCTTGCTTGTGAAAGTTAACAGAGGATAAACCCACAGTGATCAAGTATACCATATTAACACCTATGATATGACCATGCATATAGATAACATAGTAACTAGGAAACAAAAGTACTTGTTGACAGTAATTTTTGATCCTCACTTCACGCACCTCTAGGAACAGTTCAGAAGCAAAAGATGGCATCAAAAAATGATGGTTAAAACCATCACTTTGTGATTGGCTTTTACAAATCCAGCTGCCCTGTTTAGGGAGCTGGCCATTTCTTCTTCTCTGCATTTTCCCAACTGCCAGAGAAAAATTAAAAGCCTCTGCCTGAACCTATGCAAGGAACAGCTCACACTGAAATAATGCAAGACTCTCTTGAGTTTCAAGGGAGTGGGATTTTTCACACAGGTGCAGAGCTCTGCACCAAACAGATGTCCAGCCTGATTCCTGCTATTGATGCGCCATTGAAGTTCTTTACCTATGCCAAACTGTTATTGCTGTACTGTTTAACAAAAAGCAGTAGTCACAAACAATAATAATCAGCAACAACAACAATTGTCATACAAGCACTGGAGGTCCAGTTTCATCAGGAGCAGTGAATTCTTTGTAACCCCAATTAATTTACTAGGTTCAGAGGCATTTGTTTCACTGGCAGCAGATTTACTGTGGGAGCTGGCTCTGAGCCTCTGGCCTCATCTTTGAGAAATCAAGAGCCCTTGTGCCACTCTTCACCTGTCCCGAATTGCTGGGGCTCTGAGAGCAGAATTATGCTGGGGCAGAGCTGTGTGGGAGAACAGGAAAACACATTCCATTAAATTAGTTACTCAAGTGTGTAACACCACCGCGCACGGGAGTCAATTACCCTGATAGCCCGGCTCTGCCCCACTCCCTATAACCATATGACTGAAGATCCATTGTATAATAATAGCCTGCAATAAGGTGTCAAGAAAGGACATTAGGGGTCTCTGAAGCAATGAGCATTAACTGGGTGCAATATTTTCCTAGGTCCATTTTACTGGGATAATCCTTGAACTATTCAAATACATGAACTCCCATATGAAACAGATATCTCTCCATCTGCACAGGCTTGGGTACTGACGAACTGGCTGGAAATATACGGGAAGCTGCGTTATTTTAAATAACTGTTCCATAAAATAAATAGTAAGCACACAGCTCAGCATTTCAAGAGCCATAAAATAAATCGTCATCAAAATCTTATTTTATGAACCCATAAATCTCCTGAAAATAAACGTTTTCTTCATCTTCCTGTGTTTTAATAAAAAATTCCTTTTTTTACTCACTCAATTACAATATCACTATCAGTTCAAATTACAGGTCAAAGATATGGGGCTTAATGTATGTACAGCCAGTTCTCTTCTCCTAATAACCTGTCATTCCCAGGATTTGAATGTCAGAACAGAGCCTGCTGCGGTAATGCTACCCGGCAGCACAGTGATGAAAACTTTGGACAAATCATGAAGAACATTCCAGATCCAAATCATCAGAAGGTTACCGGGGAGAGCCTTTCATCCCGCTCTGACCCCTTGATCTGACAAGTGACACCTACAAAATGAACAGCTCTCCAGCTTAAATTGTTTAACTGTAGCCTGATCAGTTTTATTATCTTGCTAATCCGGATATCAGCCGTTTCATCAGAATGGAAGATATGCATATCATGAATTATTTTGACACCAAGACCTTTTAATTTTTGCCAGCAATATTTCACTACACCAATCAGGGCCTGCAGTCAGTGATGCTGCTCGCCTCCTGGGATGTCAGAGGACAGTGCACTCCTGACAGCACCAAATCATCTGGGAGCTGTAACGAGCTATTGCTGCAATTATTATTATCTCCTGTAGTCATGCATTTCATTACAGTGCAGGCAGAGAGAGGTTTCAGTTTCGGGCCAGTCTTATTTAGGAATCTCTGCCATTTTATGGGCTGTAGGGCTCTGTAGTGTAATTTCTTTTCTCCTCAGTAGACAAGGATAGGTGAATTTCTAATAAAAACAAAACACTAGCTACGTACTGTAGAAAGAGGGAGCACAATACAGTACATTAACCAGCAGTGAAACAGCTTAAATGGCCCACTTGTAGTTTATGAAAGCAGTGGTTAATCAGCAATATGGTTCGCTGCAGAGAGAAATACAGAACAGTTTATCTTTAAATACATATATATTATCCTTTTTCCAAACTACCCACTGCTAAACTTTTTTGTAGGCTAACACTAAATCCTGAAGGGACAGGTCTATGTTTTTAGTGAGTTTTTTCTGCCACTTCATGAAAATAAGCTAAAATAGGTAAGAAAAGATAAAGAAAAATGCCTGTTTTGTTTGTTTAGGCAGCTTAGGGGCCACTATTGCAAAGCACGGGTATGCAAACAAGCATGTAGGAGGGAAGGGGGAGAGGAGCACTCTCACCTAAACACTGATAAAAATGATAAACATTCGAAGACTGATATTCATCGGTAGAATATGCCACAAGCCCTTCCCGGAGAAAGCACCAACAATCACCATTTTACCTCTTTCCTACATCCAAGGTTAAATGATGGCCCAAAAGAGGTTGTCCTGCTAGCCATGTGTTGAATGTCCTCTGTAGGGTATTGCCAGCTTTCACAGGCATTATAAAAGAAAAGAAGATAACTAAATGCACATTGTTAAAGATGTACAATGATGCAAAGGCAATGGTTTGCAAAATACCCAACATTCCCTCCCTCTGTTCTCCATCTTTCCTTGACATTCACTTTTATTATGACCAGTTCCATGTCCACAAACATCATACCACATTTTCATCCTTAGCCTTCTTCTGCTACACTTGATTGATATCAAGGCCTTTTCCACTCTCTTTCTCATCAGGATTTCCTTTCTCCCTTGGTTCCCTTTCTCCTTTTCAAACCTGCTCCCCTTTTTCTCAGTATTTAAGTTACAAATAACTTAATTTCATAACAGAAAACGAAGCACCAACAAAAACAGGGATAGAATTCAGCAGTTTCAATTCTCCCGTGTTTTTAGTAATGCTCTGTAATACAATGAGTAAAAAACAAAGAGAAAAGTTTCTGCTTGTGTGATGGGAAAAGCCAAGCATCTGACTATCTGTGTACACATAATAAAACACAGGAAAGTCAGACACACATCCAGAAAGTCTAAAATTAAGGTGCTAATGATATAGCAACAAATTGCTGTTATATATTAAAAAAAAAAAAAAGCATTTGAGGAGACCAGTTTAAATGTAAACAATGAAAGAAACACTTCACACCACCTTTCCCCATGAAAACTACATGATGTGTTCTTCTGTGCTGAGGTATTTAATTATGCACTTTCTGTAGTCAGCAATCCCCTCCACATGTATAGCTTTTTGACAGCAAGACAGACAAAGTTCTGAATATTAAACTTAAAGTAACATATTCTGCTTCATCACTTGTGTAAAGACAGCTGATATTGCCTAAGAGTTTGGCACCAGAGGCCAAGCACCATATTTTCAACCACCCACACACAAACCCTTTCAATACAATCACTAGCAACTTGCCTGTGAAATTTCCAGACATTGATGGCTAGCAAAGACTAATAGCAATGCTCCTGTGATGGACTCCCGTCATGAAAAAGCAGTTCTTCAGCTTTTTGATCCCATCTGTGTGATGCGAAGAGAGCAGGGAAGACTTTGTCTCAGCAAAGATAGGATAGAGTGTCCAAAAAGGAGCAGAGCAGCACACCAGGGTCTGTAGTGTTGTGTTTATTTACAGATGCCATTCAGTTTTGCATAACTCCCTTGTTAGTTAAGGGTTGCTGATCCTGCAGACTCTTACACATGTGAGCAGTTCCATCAAAGTCACTGGTACGTGCATGAATTAAGATTCCTCTTTTAAGTAAGCCTTAGCAGGATCAAGGCTGGTCCTCATGGCTGTTGAAATCTTCAATTGCAATTGACTTGAAGGAGAAGCTAAATCCACTCAGCACTAAACAAACTGGAAGATACTCTCTCATGTCTCATGAACCATTCCAGTCTCTCTTTGGCTAGTAAGAGAGTCATTCAAAGCTCAGAGGGACTGACTCTGCCAACCAGTGCTAGTGGTATGCAGCTGTGGAGTAAGAGAGCTGGAACACATCCCCAGGCTGGTTAATGCTGGTGAACACAGAATAGCATCAGCTTAAGGCACTGACATGGACACTGCAGGTTGCCTTATTGCCTCAGAATCACGGCGCCCCCTGCTTTGAAAGGGCTGGCACATGGGTGACTTGGAGCGAAAGTCTCAAAGTTGTGGGTCAAGATCAGTAACCACTGGCTAGGAGCTTAAAATGGCAAGTACCATCCCCCTCCTCCTTTCTTCGATTACAATTTCCGTGGTAGACTTCAGACAACAGCTTATTAAAGTCACTGCACTTTGCAGGTCCTTTAACGCATGAGCTTTACATTGACTGTGGCTATCACAAGGGACAGGTGAAGACATTTAGCATAAAACCACAGCAAGAGAGCTCAGTCAGATGGATCTAGAAGCAGCACAAAACCAGGCTGGAATTTTCTGGACATTTGCAGCTTTTTCTGAGCTCCTATGGAAGGCGTTGTTTGTGGGAGGAAACCCTCTGCCAGGTCTTTCATGGATACCTTGTCCATAAGCCCTCTGGGGCCAGTGAAGATGACAGGAGCCCAGGTGATACCATTCTGGAGTGGCTCTGCCGAGGATCACAAGCTGTGCCTGGTATACAGACTGGGTCCTGCTATACATTGAATGCAAGCTTTACATTTTGTTCCATCACAGCTGAGGGCCAGTGAGCAGCTGGCCTGAGGCTGGGAGCATGCTGGCTGTGCCAGGCTACTCCTGTGTGAGGATGGGTGGGAAGGCACAAAATTTACTTCAAATTATTGTAAAAGTTTAATGTAAAAGAAAAAAACAAAAAAAAAAAAAAAGGAGAAGAATTACTAATTAATTAGAAGAGTTTAAAAGGGAACCCAGGCATGTGAGCTCCCCCACTCTCACCCTAAAACCTACTACTGTCCTCAATGCCACTTATTTTATTTACTTTATTTTATAACCATTTTTATTCTTTTTGGGCCAAATGCTTGTTTTCCTAACTCACTGAAATTCCTTTTTAAACTCAGCTGAAAACTACTATCACCTCCTTCTTAAGGATTTATCTAGGTAGACTTGAGGAGAAATCATTTTAGCTCTTGAAAAGTTATAATTCTTGCATGTGTGTCAGTAAGGAATTAAAAATGCACTACAATAAGAAAAGAAACACTAAACTAGCTATTCTTCAGGTCAGCAAAGCTCTTCAAATGCATTCATGACATATATAGGGTTACAGATTTCATATAGTGCTTTCTTTAAGATATTTTAAAATTCTATGTTACTGTGACTAAAAAATTCCTAAGACATTATACAATAATAATGTCAAAACCTCTGTATTCTTAGTGGTTTTTGTCATGTAAATGGTGGTGGTTTGTTTTACAGAACAGACGAGTACCTGACTATGAGCAAGTTACACAACAGACTATAATCAGTTGATTAGATCCCTGTAAATATTTCCAGACAATCAGTCTCAGAATTTTCAGAATCAACTTGGGCCAAATTTAGCAACATCCATCAAAGTAGAGTAATGTTATTAACTGCTCTGACCCATAATTCCCTATATTTTCCAGGACTTTCAGCCTATATGTTATATTAGCATGCTGTTTAAATCCTGTAGTGGTTCTTATTTCTTGTTTACTACATATTATGTTGCCTTAGTAACAGCTTAGCTTGTTTTATTTACCTGTAGAGAGTCTGAGCCAAGCCCTTTGTATTACAGCCTAAGGGAAGTTCTAGTTTACAACATCAGAATTACAGTTATTTTTAATGGCAATACAACAGATTTGCACTAAAATAAACACAGAGTACTTCATTAACATTAGCAAGTGTACAGACTCGGGCTTTTCTTTTTTAAGAAATCAAGAGTGACAGATTCCTTACAATACTTCTTAAAGCAGAGAACATGACTTCAATCTGAATCCTGATGATTAGCTGCAGTGCAATGTTGCGAGCACAAAAGATGGTATGGCAGCATTTACCTTCTCAGCTTATAGGTACATTTAGGCATCTAAGTGATCTGACAATAATTAAGTGGAAAAACTGGAGGAATTTGTAAAGATCTGGCTCTCAGCAACCCATCAAAAGCCATATCCTTAAATTCAGGGTAGGAATTCAACAATTTCTAGCTCTTATGTTTGAGCTTAAGCCATTAGTTCATTCCTCATTGTAACTCCTGTAAAATCTTTTTCCTTCCCCCTTTGCCCTCCTGTAATGTATTGTAACTTTTATTCTTACCATGCTAAAAGGTTAAGGATGCAGATCGTACAGCAGTAAGAGCAGTTTTCACTTGTACACTGGTAACCTCATGTCCATGTAGGGAATGTAATACAACCTGCTTAAATTCCAACTGCTTCTACCTTTGGCGAATTTAATATGGGGGCTGTAAAATATTCTGCAGTTTATACCATATATAAAAGTAATAAAACAAATTTAGAGAAAGATTTCGTAGCTCGTGTATCACACAGACGTGAGCACTCATTTTAAAAGCAGAACCAGAAATCTGCAATTCCGGAAAGACCTGATAAAGGTTGGGCCAAGGTTTTCAAACACAGTGCCGGGCAGCAGGCTCCCAAGCCCACATTAGTCTTACAGCTTTCGTCCTAAAAAGGGGGTTAAGCCCTGCATGGAGGAGCCTTACAGCATTTCAGTAGGCACCTGCTGTTACCACAGAGAAGGAACCAAGAGTTGCCAAAAATGATCTTGCTGGATCCGTGTTGTGCCTAGGTACGGGCTGGGAAGGGAGCAGCTCCGCCAGCTGTGCCAGGAAGGAGATTGCTCTCAGCATCCAGGGAAGAGCTGCAGGCTTTGGGGAGTCATTAAACCCCAAAAGTTAGGTGGTCTGGAGTAACGTCCTCAGCAGGAACATTTAGAGGTATAATCTTGGACATTTAAAGCAAGACTTAGAAATAATAAAGTGATCAGGCTCATATTTGGACCTGATACTTGCCCAAAAATGGTTTGACTTGAAACCACTGAGTCCCTGTATTTCCCATTAACACCAAAAGGTATAGTAGCTTTTTTATGGAGAGGCAAATCTGGAATGTAAAATTAGGCAGAATATTTGAAAAATTTGGCCTATAAACTTTGTGTGTAATGCCAGTCTAAACTCAGCTCCTAAATATTTAAAATCTTGTTTCTTTTTTATTGGACATAATTTTGTGATTAGGAAAAAGAAGAATGGAAATAAAACCTCTTAATTTTGCTCACAGGATTCATTCAGATGACTCCAGGAGATCACAGTTAGGTACATAAATTAAATTATACTACACAAATATGTGTTCTTAGGCTTGGAAAGAAAGTTAGGGTAGGACAAAATGACCAGCTTTTTCCCTTTCTGTCTGAGTCATTTTTAATCATCCTTCCTTGTGCAGAAATGGTAGCCACCACTACAATTCACACTAAAGTTTAAAGGAATTAGGAGAAACCCTGTAGAGCACTCTGCTGCATTTACAACAACTTACTTAATTTTAAACATTGCATGTAAAATTTTACAAGACCATCTTGAAAACTTGCTTGATACCCTGACCAGTGGAGTGACTCTACCATTCTCATTTATCAGGAGAGCTAAGGGAAGGGTCCCAAGATGTAAGTCAGTGTAGGGCAATGATGTATGTGACTTTCCTTAAAAAACTCACACTTAGCTGAAAGTTTGATAAGTTTAAAATCAACCCCTATGTTGGTGTTTACATGCTGCAGAGAGCTAGACATGTTCCAACAAAGCCTGTGGGCAACCTTCAGAATATTTGTTTCCAATATATTGGGTGTGTTCACACTTTTCTTTTAAACCTAAGGCAATTGTACAACCTGCCTGTGCTGTTGGTAGGTTGTTAAGCCACCACACTGCCAGGAGAGGCCACTGGCTTTTGAGAGAGGGCTTGTTCACTACAACCACAGTCAGTCTTACAGAGAGCTTCAGGCTTGTTTTCGCCTTCCTTATTCACCCAAGATAGCTCTCATTTCCAAGTCAGTCTGAATTAACTCATACACTGCTACGCAGACACATTCAGAATTTTGTTTAACCCTGAACAATATGTTTCTTGTTAATAATTAAAAAACCTCTGGGTTTTATGAACCTTGGTTGGTATAAATCAGTAGTTCAGATTTGGTGTTGTCATTCAATAGTAAGTAACCCTCTGAATTACTTGTAAAAATGAACCGCTCCAAAAAGGGGAGAAAAATCTCTTCAATTAAATCACAACCATTTTATAACATATATTGGCATCCTGGGAAAAGATCGTTTAAATTTTTGTAAAGCCATGCAATCAAAGTTTGAAACAGCATTGCTAAGTAATGCAACTCAAATCTTAATAAAAACAGTTTTAATAATGACTTTTACTTTGTAAGCGGTTGGGGAACTAGAGAACTCACACAATTCATTACAAAATGCAGAGGATGGGCATTGCCTCTAGAGGTGTTGTAACTCAATGGTGTGTTCACATGTGTGTTCATACCTGAGCGTACGTAGCCAGCTTCGTTCAGGAAGAGATACAGCTACCTTTAATCACAGCCCTCATATTGAAAGCTGAGCATGTACTTTCTTTGCAGAACTGTGACCAAAATGACTTTACAAGGCAAAAGATGAGGCAAGTCACTCATTTCTCTGGTGAATATTTATGGACTCCTGGGTTAGGTAGGCAAAACAATACTCAGCTGTCAAACTAAAGTCAGTCATAGTTTGCTTTATTTGCAATCATTCTGCCATGGGAGGCTTGCAGTTTTGTCTTTGTTATTTGTGGTTTTAGAGAGCAAAATTAAAATGTGAAACCCTATCAACATGTGAACTCGGCACCCTCTGACATATGGGGCATGCCCCTCATCCAACACAATCTTTGGTTAACAGCTGTGAAGAATTTTACCAGGCTAAACAGCTTTTTAGTCTAACCCAGGGCAACTGGCATGTGGTAGCACAGATACAGAAGGTCTCTCCAGTCCCTAAATGCAAAAACATATTGAGAATTGCAAAGAAAAAGTTACAAGGGGGACAGAGTTCAAATAAAATTTGTCCTCTGGTTCGTGGCAAGATCAATCTATGCTCACACATTCAAGTCAGGCTCATTTGCCGCCGGTTTGCTTTTGCGAGTGGTCAGTATGAAGAGCTCCCACTGAAGCCGCTGGGAGCACTGGCACACAGAAAAGGCATTCCTCTGCAGAGTGGAAACAATTTGCACCAGCTGAGGATTCAATTCAAGATGAGGTTTGAGTGCTGTGTTCCATTATAAGCAAAATGAGAGGCAGTATCACTTTTGTTTTACTTTTCTTTGGGGATTTTTGCCGCTGCAATATCCATAAAACTCATCCTGATATGTAACAATCCATTGGCATGGCAAGGCCTGAATATGGCAAATCAAAATGGTCTACCTAGACAAAATTTTGTTGTGGCCACTGCTTGAAGGTAGTTCTAAGAGCAGCATACAGTGAAATTTCCCCACTTAGAGTAGCAATGGAAAGATAACAGCATGTGAACTGGTGCCGATATCTAGGACTGCCATATTTCTGTTCCTGATTCTTCTATAATGTAGGTACAAGAGAGGTGATGAACATGGATTATATCAAATCTGCTGCACAAATATAGGCATACCAGTGTATCCTGGCACTTGAGGCTCACTGTACCTTGAGAGATCATCTGTGCATGCCCAGCTGCCGTCCGGGGCACGCACAGCCTGGTCAGACCCAGTAGCCCGAGCAGGCATCAGCCAACCCAATACACTGAGCAAATGGCAAAGTGCTATTTTCCTACCAACCAGGTGAAAAAAGAAAAGATGTTCAAGGAAAACTGGATATATAGTAGCAACGTCCATATAGTCAAGAATTCAGACCATTTTATCTCAGCCTGGCTGCAGGACAATCTGTTCAGGCTGGTGCAGCCTGTTAAAAAACAATCTCTAACTTCAAACCACTGTGCTGCATGAGGAGGTGGCAGAAACACTCGTGTGCCACAGTCTAGGAGCCAGAGAGGAGTGTTTTCTCCCTTCTCAGTGTGAAGGGCTTGTTTCATTATTCCGGCCTTGACCAAGTTTCTCTGCCTTTTGCCAAGTTAACCTTCCATTATCACAATAATTCTAGGTGCTGCTAAAGGCATTTGGTGAAGCATGAGGAAAGCTAATTGACATGGAAAAGGAAAATTCGCAGGCCATGTTTTCTCCTGTGGAAATTATGTAAAATTGTTGCTGCTGCGTTACACACGTAATTTTGATGCATTAACTTGTCTTTTGCTTGTCTTTACCTCAATCTCACCCAAAATACTATGGTTTTGACGTGCTCTTTTTGCTTCTTAGTTGACTGCTTTCCAGAGAGCAACAGTTCACAGAGGCATCCCAGAGAGAAATTTCCCTTCACATCTCTCCAAATGCTGATATGTGACAGCAGTTATTCAACAATACAATTATTTATTTAAGAAAGAGCAATACCTTTTCAAGGCAACTAGCATTTCTCCGAAGGAACTGACAATACTAGCTCTGCTGTGCTTTGTGCCGTGGCGTGAGCTGAAGCTCTGCAGCAGAGCAGGGCTGCTGCCAGCTGAAGGCAAGTCCTTCGTGGCAGCTGTGCCATGCCCTGCTGGACTATTTTTGCTGTTGTCATCATCCACAAGTGCCACCTCAGGTAAAACCCCAACCTAGCCCATCCTACTTGAAAGTCACATTCACTGCTCCTGTGGTGACGCCTTCATGTGACAACAGGGTCACCGTCTTTCCCCATCATAGGTACAAAAGGCATTACTGCCAGAAAACAGCAACATTTCTGAAGCATTTTGTTCTGCTTTATCTCTTTCTCTGTTCAGTGCTCACCCACACTGACTGCCATTACTTTCCAGCAATTTAAGGCATTTCAGTTTTCTGTGAAACAACACGTAAGTCTCTGACACTCATATCTCACTGATACTCTTCTGTAATTTAGCAAATCGAAATACAGATCAGAATCTGACTCCAAAACCTTGAATCAAGAGACACTTTGTAAATGTTACACTATTTCCACCTACCCGTTGGTGTGACAATAGCAAGGACTATTAGTTTTTTATAGTGTAAAAGTATACAACATTTATAATTCATATATATTTTATAAATATATAAAAGCTGAAGCAATTTGCTTCACTGCAAAGTGCTGAAATACATGCCCACTAAATCGTGGCCAAATCTGAAGATGGCTATGAATGAATCCGTCAGAAATTAAAAAAAAGATAAAAAGAACAAACACTGATGTTAAAATACTTTTAATTATTTATATCTCTCTTTTTTCATTGTATCTTAGGTATCATTTTAAAAATGAAGCCATATTTTGTCTTGATTACTAACAAATACAGTATCATTATTTTGCTATGGACTTCACATCCCTATTTGTCTTGCTAATGGATATTTTTCTGTTTAGAGAAAATGAGAACAATTCTGTTTTATTTAGAGACCAATAATATTCCTGAGTGTTCATCCTCACTGTTCTGGAAGAACAATGAAACAGCACTTACATGAAGGATTCACTGGTGTGCATGCCAGGACAAAAACAGATGGACAAAACAAGTTTAGACAAGTGAATCTGAAAAATTGGATGACCTTTATCTCACAAACAAAGTTACAGAAATTCAGAAAAAGCCAAAAGTTATTTTATTTCCTTCAATGGAGAAATTCCAGTATTTGTGCTTGAGTCAACCACTTTAATTTAAACCTGGTGATGTAAGTTAGTAGCTAGCCCTTATGGCCAATACATATCATTCCTAGCGCACAAATATCTCAAACGCATTAAAAAAAACCCCCCCACCACCCCAAAAAAAGCTTAGCATTGTCTTACCTAAGGGTAAGATCAGGCCTAATAAAGGAGATGTGTGGGGTCTGGGGTTTTTTTTGCATTTGTTAGCATGCACGGACTCATAGCCAAGATGGAGTGACTGGAAGGGACAATGTCAAGCTTAAGCGACAGCTCCTGGCTCAGAGAGGTCAGGGATGAGGATAAGGCAGAAACACAGCAGACAGACAAAACAAGAGGTTCGGTAGGCTGCTAAAGAGTTCAGGAGGAAAGAGCAAAACATACCCTTGTTAGCAGCAAAGCAGGAGGTTTGGATGACTAGTTTTAAGGCATACAAAAGGAAATTACACAAAGGAAGTCTCCCATTGATGTTTCTAAGATATCAAAGCTTGCTCTTTGCTGGAAACATAAGAATTGAAGCAGTCAAGGCAGAGAGCCAAGATACGGTAAGGCCACTGCAAAAAGTAAGTTTTGTATCTATGCACATATATTTTGGAAGGGATCCCCATGATATTCAAACTCTGTAAAGTCTATTGAATACAAATACTGAATCCATAAAACTCCCAAGAGGATTCTTCACACTCATTTGAAAATAACACTGCAAACTGACATTATCAAGAAAAGCTGATCAGCATCCTTTCAGCTTTGAACATAACATGTTCTAAGAAGCCAGAGATTCTAACTAAAAAAAAGGAAAATGAAAACCTACACAGGAAAATCACCCTACACAGAATAACCACCAAGCAAATAGAAAACCTTCCAAAAAATGGAATGGCAAAGTTTGGATCTCAGAGTTAGTTCTACAATGGCTAGGTATTTGGTAGATTTGCAGGTAGAAATACACTCTTGCTTTCTTTTCATCTACCTATTGTTAATGAGATCGGTATAATATTGACATAATCAGTATAATATTGACACAATGCACTAGAAATCAACTACTATTGTAGAAAATAATCAGTCACTTCTCAGCTTCACGTGGTCCACCTCAAAGAAGCGCCATATTCCCTCAGATTTCCTGCAAATCTGGTTGCCCCTCACTGCACTAATCACACTGGGAACTTCTGTTCAAACACGATGAGGCATGAGGACAGGCTCATGTGAATGGGTAGGTCCTTCCTCCAGCATACACCTCATGCAGATATAAACTTGAGTAATACATGACAGAAGTGGTAGCCCTCATGAGAACATGTCAGGCAATTTAGTAGAGAGGGTGGCCCTGTCCTGTCATTTTTAAACCAATGTTTACAATTCTACTGCGGGAATATGGGTCTGTTATGTTTTATGTGATTTTGCACGAATTCTATGTTTCTAGAAAATTCATTCAGCACAATGATTTTTCTAAAAAAAGAACTTTATGAAAGCATCAGGACATTTATCTTTCACTCTGTTGCCTGTCCAGTCACTGTCTTTTCTACAGTCGTGCCACATGCAGAGCATGAACCTACATAGCTGCTTGAAATGGCTGGTATTTTAAAACGGACACTGTCGTGGTAGAATCTCATTTTTAAGAGACCCCTCCGTCTGGATTCCTGGTTGTTATGACTTTGTTCTTGACTTAATCCATGTAGGTCCTGATGTCCAAATTAGGCTCCATCAACTTTAATGGAACTCTGCGCCAGCTCAAGAGATCCAGGATCAGGTCCCAGGTACAATCATATCTCTGCAGCTGCAACAGAACCAAGCACTTTTACTTTCAAGTGGAATAGCTTTTCTGCAATCATTTTCCTGACTGTTTGAGTTGTGAGCCAGGAGAGATGCTGAGACAGACCACATAATACTATGACCTTAAGAATATTTTTTTGGCAGGGAATAAAATTCTCTCTGTTTTTCATCTCTCAGCAGTATCAGTATCAGCCTTTGTTTCTCAGAGCTGTTCAAAGATCCAAAAAGACAGAATCATCCTGTTCTGCCTTTTGCAAAACAAGCTGCCGTAATCAGAATACAAATGCTCTGCAAAGATCCAGCTTTTTATTCTCAGCAATTCCGTTTTATCTTTTTGCTTTTTTTTCTTTCTCTCTCTCACTCTTTTTTTTTTTTTTTGTAGCACAAAATGGTTTGATTCTGTCTAACAAGCAATTAATATGTTCTTCCAAACAAATCAGAACTGGAGAACCAAATTAACACCCTTCAAGAGTGATATATCAGTGCCTGATTTCACAGAATGCTTTACGACCCTTCCACCTAATCTAATGGATGGATTTTAAACATGAGAAAGCCTTAACATGGCTTGAATTTGAACACTTCGACTCCTTATAAGTGTGTATCACTAATTACAGCGAGCTTTTATTAAACCAAGTAGTCACCTATGTATTTCAAAGACAAGAAAACCTTTTAAAAAAATAGCGACCATTAAACATTACATTCACTGTTATTTTTGTTGAGCCTTACGCAGCAAGGGAATATTTACCATTTCAGTACTGCATACATATCAATATTATTTTTAAATCTAAAATCAACTAAATATTAAACATGTAGCAGTATCTAGTCAGAACCAGAGATATCAACTGCTAATTTTTTCCACTTGTCTTTCACTTCCTTCAGCTCATAAACAGATTTAACAAAAAAGGAACCATGGAATCAAAACAACATATTCATGGAGAGGTATGTTCATTTAAGCAACAGGCTGTTCCGATGTAGCTTTTAATAAGATAGATGAAATCGAGTAAGTGATAATTTAACCAATGACAAAAATGTTTTTTCATACATTGAAATAATGCCAAGCTTTGAATTGTAATGAATCCTCTGTTTTTTCATAAAGCCACAGATCTTATAATCAGTTAATTAGACAGTAATTTCATTCTTCATTTGAGGGGTGTGTGCAGAAAGGTAAATTCTAGGTGTGGTATTTACAAAAGGTTGCTATGAAGCAAACACCTTAGAACACAGACAGCAAAGGAAAAAAGAACATAATGTGCTGGGTTCAAAGTTATGTGGGTTTTGTGTCATACCGTGGGCAAAACTTATGATTACACATATATTCCAAGCATCCACACCAAGATGTAGCTGCTGGGAGTCCAGGTGGGACCATCGCAGCAGCACCTGCAAAGGAGAAGGGAATATCACTTGTGCTACCGAGCTGCTCATGGACCAGTACCAGACTAATATCCAGCATCAGGGTATATAGTCCTCACGAGAGTGGTCAAGTGGTACCCAGAGTTAAATAACCTAAATAAATGGGCAACAGCAGGGCACACTTCCTAATGATGCCTCACTTGCATAGGGTAACCTTGTTCTGAAGAAATGCCTCTGAAAAAGAGACTAAATCAGCCTGCGTGCCCATACAGCTCCTGCACTGCCAAATCTGGCAGCAGAGGTTTCTGCCAATTATTTTTCGTTAAGGGATTTGGACTGCAGCCTGTGATTCATTTTACATATAGTAGAGCAAGAGTTGGCCTACATATAAAAATTCACACTGGTATAACTGTGTCAGTTTGGGGTGTGATATTTTGCTGACAGTTTTACCTTTAAAAGACCTGAAGTAAATCTGGTTAAATCTGTACCCAGATCCCTTATACTTACTGAAGAGGTTTTTTTCTGGTTTTCAGCTAGAATAAACTGGCTAAACTATTTAACTATGGCACCTTACAGCAGGCTGCCTATTTATCTGTTCTTATCAAAATAATACACATGACATGTAAGGCTAGGCAAACACCAGAGGTCCCTCAAATCAGAGAGGATCATTAATAGATCCTTTGCATCAGCCACCTCTTTACAGAATAGCTGAGGTGGGAAGGGACCTCTGGAGGACATCTAGTCCAATCCCCTGCTCAAGCAGGGCCACCTAGAGCCAGTTGCCCAGGACCATGTCCAGACGGCTTTTGAGTATCTCCAAGGAGGGAGACTCCACAACCTCTCTGGGCAATCTGTGCCCATGCTCGGTCACCCTCACACTGAAAAAGTGTTTCCTGATGTTCAGAGGGAACCTTTACAGGAAGAATAATCTTGTTGGGTACTGATATTCAATAAAATGTACTGATATACCAAAATTTTAGAGAAGTCAACTGATAGGTATATGTGACACCCTGTGATACCAAAAACTAAGAGTCTCTATCTTCTGAAAATGGTATTATGGTAGTGGCCTCTATATTAACACTTCCTGGAGATGGATAGTTTTGACTGAGTAAGGGAACACACCGTGTTTAATTGAAATGTAAGGAGGCCTGAAACTAAACCCCCTCCTTAGATATTAGCAACCTCAGCCTTGTCAGAAACACACAACCAAAAATGAGCTTCATTTTGAATGCAAGCTACCAGTTTATTACTCATGTTAGTTGTAGAGAGGGGGAGATCATAATGCAATACAAACGTTTTAAGAGTCAAGATTTACATGGGGAAAAAATTACCTTGTTAGCCAGCTATGGCTTGCTTTATTAGCATCATTTAGTTCTAAGTAGACTGAGAAATGGAAAAAGAATTGTTTTTCATTTTTAATATTTCTCTCCCCCATTAATACTCCTCATCAATTGCAGTAATCAATCTGAGTTGGACATACTGAGTTTTCAGATGGTAGGGTCTGGAGGGGGAGGCTGTTTTTTACACCTTTTCCATACACTACTTTCTCCAACAAAACTAGTTTGGCAACCACATGTCAGGCTCTTGGCAAAGGTTCTGACCTCACCATTTTAAGCACTGTTTTCTTAATATAATGTTGACATATGGCTATTGTGCTCTTAATCTAGTTATTTTGTGTCTGCTGTGTTGTTGCTATCTCATCTTCTGAATCTTCTTGAGGCAATTACTGTCAGAGGCATTTAATTTCTTCTGCTACATATTAACCAGTTGCCAACATTCCCCTCTTTTCAGCATGGAGAGGCTGGTTATGGGGTCAAAGCAATATTATTGCAGGGTGTCCTAGGTATATCTGTATACCTGCAAGGCCATCTAAAAATACCCTGATCACACACCAGAGAATGGTAGAGAAGGTTTGGAGAGAATAAAGCTGTTCTTTTGGCCTTCACATGTCACGAAGCCAGAAAAAAACACGCTACGTTGCTTTCATCTCTAATATGCTGAATAGTTGCCTGTGGTTAATTACACTGCATCGTGGAAGGTGCCACAATCAGGCAGTAGGATTAAGCCAGTTGAAAGTGATGTGAGGAAACAGATGGAAAATAACTCAGGTAACCATATAAAGCAAGTACAAAAGCTCTAGCTGTAAGTACGTGCAATGCCACGTTTAACCATTTTATGCTGTGCAAAAAGCAAACACCCCTGCAACAAACAGCCATACAAGCTAATACACATTGTTCACTACCATGTGCTGACAGTATTTTGACCTTGAGCAAGCAAGACCAGAGGTACATATGAGAAACTGAGAAATGCAATAGCTGGCAGGCACAGATTTAACACAGGGACAGGGGAGGGGATGTTCTTCACGTTAACTCTTGCTGGTTCACAACACACTCCACATACTGTGATGGGGAGCAGTTACCCCCCTGCAATGCTGCCCAGCATCCATCAAGGCTGTATCCACTCTGACCAGCCTATAGTATTTATTATAGCTTATGGCTTCTGTTCAGTTCCTGTGTCTTGTTCCAACGTCCCTTAACCCTAAACTATTAAAAAGCTGCCAACAGAGTATGAGATCAGAAAGCATTTATTCTACCAGGCTTCACCGGGATGACTCTGAGTGGTCCTCTGAGGAGCTTCTCTCTCTTTTCATTAAGTGTAAATAATTCACATCACAGGCATCTAGTCTGGACAGTGAGAGCACCTGCTCATCATCTTTATGTTACTGTGCTTTGTCCACGTTCCCAGTGCTCAATGCAACTTCATTTTTCCGTGTCTCTACTTACAAAATGGGGATGACAAGCCCTACTTCACCAGCTGCAAGTATTCCAGCATGTTATCAGGTGATCAGCTTTCCCTTTACAGGCATGACTGGTGGTCATAATGTTTGCTTTCATGGAACAAATTGCAGATCTCAAGAAAATCAGCATCTAAATTTGTTCCAGTAGCTCATTTTGAATGCAAGCTAAATCCATGTTTTCAGATTCTACCCCACAAATACTAAAATAAGCCCTTCCTGGGGGCTGGAAAATAAACCCTGGAAAAATATACCCTTGCTTTCTCAGGGAAGGAAGAGAAAGAACAAAATATCTGTGATCCATTCCTATACTTCACAGTTTGTCACATTTTGCACTGAAATTCAACCAGGCATTAAGTCGTAGGGTAAATATAACCATTGGGTTTACTCACAAATGCCCATACTTTTCTTTAATGATTTCTAAAGGAATTTCATCATATGAGCATAGGTTGCATAAATGCCAGTTAGACAGACATGACAAGGGTATTGATAATACCATAAAAGCAGCAGTTACGCTTTACTTGAGCACTTAGATTAAATGGTATCTGTGGCAGCTAATCAGACAACTGGTTAGCAATTTAGAAACCAGTTTATTCATAAAATTAAATGTAGCATCAAAAACAATGTGGCAATATGACTAAGCTGCGATCATACAGGTTGAAGCATATTGGACAAGAGACCCGTTTGTGAAGTCCATGAGAATTCGGCTGCACTGCAATATTCTGTCAGCCGTCGTCATTATCTTGTACAGGTACCTAGTGGACAAAATAACAATCTGAACTACAGAGAACCTGTTAAAATTCACAGTTCAGTGAAATGTTGATTACAGCAGCAACCCTCTTTTCTTCTCCCTGTCACTCCCACCCTTTTGTTCTCCACCACTTCGCTTTTCTCCTTGGAACGGCAGACAGCGGTAAAATGGTGCGGGTAACATGTGGTATATTAGTCTTATTAGCACTCAGTTACAACGAGCCGCATAGCTGCACTCTTCCTGAACCCGGGCTGCTCAGCATCCCTACTGCCAGGGCACATGCTTTCCCTGTTCCATCTGGGAATGCCTGTGCAAGGGATTGGGACCCCTTCTTCTGTCACAGGCTGCCTTCTCCTCATCTGCCCCAGGAAAAAAGGGCTGCTTTCTGCCACCTTTGTGCACTTGAATGCCTCGTTGTTTAAATCAAATTACAAGCTTACATTCCAGCCAATCTCTTTATCCCTTGAAACCATGTTTGAATGTAAAAGATAACACAATATTTACCATAAACATTAGTCTTTTCCATCATTGTAATTTTTATCTCCTAATTGAAATACTTCTTATTTTCCTTGCCTCAGTGAGCTCTTTTAAGGAATAGCTGAATGAGATTGTTTTGGAAGACACACACAGAATTGCTCCAAACAGAGATTTTTTTTCTGGGGGAGCAAAATATACCACTTCCAAAATGAGTTTAAAATGAATCACTTGACAGGTACCTGAATTGTTAAAAACTGGCTTTTATCCCAGCTTCCATAGCCAAGTGATTATGAAAAGAGAATTCATGAAAAGTTATCTAAAAACTACCTATATGCCATGGCTGAATGTAATCCTTGTGTGAGGCCTAACACAGGCTACAAAATTGTCCACCATCTAAAGCGTACTACTGAGCCCTGTGATTTTACTTTTGCTCAGAGAAGAAGAGGTCCCATTTTTAAGGGACATTACAACATTCCTTAACTCTCAGCAAACCACATTTTGCTGACCATTTTTACTTCAAAATGTAAAAAATAAATATCTTTTTTTCTTGATTATCTTAAAATAGGAAGCTATGGGGAAAAAAAGAAATTCAGACAACAGGCCAGTTACTGAATGGATTACTTGATGCCATCCCCAAAAGCTGGTTCACAAAATCTCTGGCTCATTGGCCAGGGAAATGGGAAGTCTGTACAGTGCCTGATCTATTATTCTGAGCTGCTAAATTTTTCTTCCTATCTCTCCAGCCCTGAATCCATGAAGCACACTGATGGATTTTGGCTAGCACAATAGGTGTGATTAAGAAGATGTCCGGAGACAGTGGACATCACCTGTGAGATAACAGAGACACGAAAGCGAGGGTTAGGATAAGGAGCTGCCTTAGGGCTTGGATGGAGTTGCTCCTCCATCATGCAGCAGAGTGAAAAATCAGGTGTCTGCTTTAGAACAAGGGAAACATTAAGAAAAAGAAAGGTTTAAAAAAAAAAAGGGGTGGTGGTGGAATGCAACTGATGGGTTTCTTTTGTCCTTTTGCTTTTGCTTTCCTGCCCCCCTCACCCCCAAAAGAGAGATAATAAATGGAAAGACTTGGTGTTGTCAGGGTCCAGCCTCCATCAGTGTCTAGAATCCAATTTGAAATCATCATGCCATTTTCCAGTTAATAGATATAAAAGTTTCTGTAGGAGACAAAGCACCTGAAGTTGGATCACATCATCAGTTTTGTACTGATGAGACATTGGATGGGTTTTCTATTACATATCCAAAGAGTGAACATCTGTCTTACCAGAAAGCTTATTCAGGCTCAGCCAAAAGCTTTCATATTCAGGGATACATGTCATAATTCGAGACTAGTGAACTGGAGATATTCTGGGAGAAGAAACATGCCAGCAGGGAATATTTTAACACAGCTGAGATTGGTCTAACATGGAAAGAATGCTCAGAGAAAAAAACAGAGTCTTGGGGTTTTCTATTCTTCTTTAATTCTGAGTTAATTTCATTTTTTTCCTGTAATTCTCGTCTCTTAAGTACCCACCAGACACCCAGCAGAAGATAAACCCACTCTGCAAAAAAAGATTTATCTAACATTAAAAAAAACCCCATACATTTCAAAAGCATTGGCTTTAAAATAAATTTAAAGCATGTGGCTTTTTTTTGAATGAGGTAACAGTGAAATCCTCCCAAGCTAAGCCAGACCTGCCTGAGACTTCGTAAACTTCCAGAAAGCATCTATTTGTGGTCAGCAAGGAGATGACTTCAGGGGAATCTTCCTATAAAGTACATGTGGAAAAGCAGGCTTCAAACATCCATGCGCTGGCTTGCCTCCTGAAGGCAGTTGACTGTACAGTGACCAACCTCCAAGCTACACACCTTTGCGGAACAGCGAAAGTTGGCTGGGGTAAATATCACCCAACACGACCATAAAATATTACCTTCCTGGACTCACAGTAGGCAATAAATCAAGCAGCTGTAAGTCAACCAGCTGTCAGAAAATTTAACTTCCCGAGAAGACTTTCAGAAGACAATCCAGTTTGGACGCTTAGGTATCCAGCTTACAAAACATCAGTGTCCAACCTGGAAACTTCTTCTTCACATGAGCAGCACCATTGATTTTAATGTAACTATTTGCATGAATAAGTCTTTTGCAGACTCACGACTTTATTTCATAAGTATCTTTTGTACAAATGACATCCTAAAGCCCTTTATGGAATTAAATAACACTGTCCACTGTCTTGTATCTGATATAAATTACAGAAAACAGCGTCATAAAGATATTGCACGGTGAATAAATTAAACCATTCAGTCATAAGGCCAATGACCGAGGGAAAGAGAAATTAAGAGACATAGGCAAAAGAGAAAAGATATGTTTTAAGATGAGGTTTGAAAAGAGATAGAGTTGATGAGGCAGAGAGATACGTTCATGCAATGGGACTGCGAACCAAGAAAAACTTTCAGATGTTCCGATATCCAGACAAACCAACCATGGACAAGTTTGACTAGACACATGGTACATGGAGGCTGTCACACATCTTCCTACACAAACAGCAATTCTCACACCTCACAAATTAATTACAGGGAGAAGTCTAGTGCTTGACTGGTCTATAACTTGTTATGTCTCTAGTTTTTCAGTTCACTGCCCTATAAAAGGCATTTATGCTAGCATGAATCCAGCAAGACACAAGGGGAATAGCTTCAACCCGTAAACCAAAGACATACCTGGTGTTCCCTGAGAGGAGGAGGAACATCTGTGAAGGTCCTCCAAACCCTTCTGCTATTATGTACAGAACTTAAGTCACTGTATTTTGGACTCTGGAGATCCAAGGTGCTAAAGAGGTGGACAAAATTACTGCAGTCACAGTAGCATAGTCACAGTAGAAACTCCAGTCAGGTAGCATTGGGTTTGGTTTTCACTTCTACTGAAACTTATGGGCCATATCCACATTTATATGTAGGTATCCCATGACACTAAGTTCAGTGGAACTTAAATACCTAAATACCTCCATAAACACAAGTTTTATGCATGGCCTTCAGCAAGTCATTTAAAGATTATGTGCCACAAATCTTACCCTATAAAGCCGGGATGTTAGTACTTGGTAACAACAAATGAAGCTAGCGAAGGGTTCCTGTAATAACACACAGCACTAGAGCCATAATACCTGCCTAAACCTTTCAGTGTTACATCAATCAAGAGACAAATAACCAAATGCCACAATTAGAGAGAGCTGTCAGAGTTTTAGGACTTACTGCCACTACAGGCAGAGCGAGACACTGTCAGACCCAGAAAGAGACTTTGAAAGTTCCTTTAAAGTTTACAGAAACCTGCTCATACATCAGTCCCACCAGAGGTGATGGAGCAAAGCTGGAGTCAGCAAGCCCATGGGAGGGAAAGCACATACAAGTTCTTTCATCACGCGCAGAGATATCTGATCTACAGCTTTGCACACAGTCCTTCTTCCTGCTGTCAGACTGGCCCTTTTCTTCTTAAGGGGAGATAGATCAGTTATATGAAGAGCAAAGACTCTGAGCCATTGCATCACGTAAGTCTTCACTCCGCGCCCTCCCGCCCTCATTCCCATATACACCTTCTCCCGGTCATGATGTTGATCACTGTCCTGGTCTTGCTACCCCTGCCACCTCTGCCAAGGTGGCACCTCCAACCCCTGGTTGGCTCCTCCAACCCTACATGGATCATCTAAACACATTTTTTTCCCAAGCATCTTACCATCTGAATTTTTCCCTGATGATAAACAGCTCAGGTGTGACCTAGGTGTAATGTGCACTTGACAAGCACTTATGTCATCCATTCAAATTTAAATTTCCTTGAAGGCATAAGATAAAGGATTTCACACACAAAAACTTGAGGGGAGGAGGACAGTAATGACTTTTATATTTTCCTTTGAAAGCACCGAGCCTTTGGAAGAAGGTATTTATTTTAAAATCACTTATTATGTGTGGGTGGTAACGGGTTTGTCACTGTGAAGGGCAGTTAAAGAAAATGTTTCCCACTTTTGGCTCTTGCACTTCATTAATATTTTGAAGCTGTTTGGTCGGTCAGATCCCTCATTTGACCTTCCAAGACAATATTTTTTCCCAAAAGTCTTACTCCATCACTCTGACTTTTCCAATAAGCTGGGGTTTTTTTCCACAAATATTACACACACATGCTTACACACTCATACACAAACACTTTGAGTGCATCTGAAAAACATTGGTGAGAGAAGTACAAGACACTCAGAGCCACATATGTCTCACCTGGGGCAGGAAATATTCCCACTTCCTCCCTTCCTGGGGGCAGAAAGCAAAGGAGAGTGCAGGAGGGAGGAAATGGCACGTTCCAAATTTGCAACCAGGAACAGTGTGGGCCGCATAGGTTCCTTCTTGGTCTATATGGACACCCACTTGCTTCCCTCTGACCCTTGTACTCTGGACCAGCTGCAGCAGCAGCTTCTCCATCAGAGTGGGCCCATGGCCCAAGACCACTACTGTCAACATTTCAGCTGATATGCACTTCTGGCAGGAAATAATATTTCAATTCCACAGTCCAGTAATGATTTCCTTAGCCTATATAAAAGATTTTCAAATTTCACAATTCTCATGTATGGTAAATACAGTGAATGGCATGACATGCCAACAAAACAAAGATTTGGACAATAAGTAATTAATTTTTTCTGCGGTTTCCTTGTCCCTTAGTTGGTTGTTCTGCCATAGAACAGATAATTTAAAAATTAAACCAATCCCTCCAATGTATCAACTGTTCTTTAGAACTGAAGTTGTTTTATTTTGTTCTTACTTTGGAGACATTGTCCCCTCATTCTCTCCCCTTCATTTTAAAGGTACTGCACTACAATCAAATATTTAGCACATGCCTCATTTAAACTAGAAAACCCTCAGAACTCTCATCTTGCTCACCTGCTTCTAAACTGTCATGTTAACTTTCAATGCTCTACAAAGACAACTGCTGATAACTCATTAATATTTCTTGCCTGAGAAATAAGATGCTCTATCCTGCTAAGAAGAAATGAGAGAAAAACTAGTTGCCATTTTTGTCTGAAGACACTAGGAAAATATAATGTTATAGTGCTATCTGTAGAATAGGAACTGGGAATTTAGGTTCTTGTCTTTGGCTAAGATTTTTCACGTTTCCCAAAACTAGTCACACTGGCCTGTATTTTCCATGTTGGTATCTTATTTTACATCCTCAGGCACCATAGGCTTGGTCTCCAGACACACTGAGCACTTCCAGATTCATGCTGTTTTAACTGCAGGTACATGCTTCTCTGACAACTGGCTGTGAGGAGACTCAAGTAGAGTCAAAGAACAGATGACAGAAAGAAGAAATGAGAGAAAAATTAGTTGCCTTTTTGTGTCTGAAGACAATAGGAAAACATAATCTTATAGGGCTATCTGTAGAATAGGAACTACAAAGAACAGAAGAGCCAAGCATGAAAATCCACCACTGCTTTTAAAAACTTGGATATTAAGAACCGTTACTCTGAGTTTTCCCCTCTAGAGAAAAAATGATGCACCTGCTCAGCACACCAGGACATTATGAAGCTGAATTCAAAGCTTAGAAATAATACAAAACTCTTGGAAGAAGCTGCTTCAGAGGAATGATTACTTAGGAAAGGGAAGGGACACATGTTACATCTTACTGAGCCTGATTGTCAAAGTGAGACCCCAAAGATTGTATTGTACATGGAAAGGTTAGACACTTGCAAAACAGACACGTTCTTAATACGCTCTTGAAGTCACATGGATACTCACTAATTCTTCATTAGCCTGCTGATTCCTGTGCATGAAAGGACAAAGACTACAGATTTTCCCATGTAGGCTGGGAGCCATCAGGTCAGCTTTACTGAATGAATTTATCAATAGAGTTAGAGTTTAAATTTCTCTAGTACGCTTTACCTAATAAGGCAGTTCCTGTCATAATTGCTGTTGTAGGGATAGGAGGTTAATCTTTTCAGTGACAGCACTGAACTCACCTGCTGAGAGATGATCTGGAGCACTCCAATAAAACATTCATGGCTTCATGCCTCCTCTGTTGCACTTAAATCTATGTTAACAGTTTCAAAAAGCTAAAAAGCCAGGCCTATGCTCTGCAGTGATCAATAGCACCACGGTTAGATATCAGCGTATTCAGCTCAGTGGGATAAATGTTCAGTCTTTGGTAGATTTAGTAGTGGGTGGAAATGACAGATGGAATTTAAGTCTTTTGTTCAAAGGCTTTGTTCTCCTCCTTCTTTAGTGCAAAGAATTTCCCTGTGATATTTTGCTTTATTTCCAAGAGACCTGAAGCACCAATCATTTTGCTTTGTTCTCCTTGGGGGAAAAACAAAAAAGAAAAAAAAAAGCAGCTAAGTCAAAAGTAGAGAAGGAAAACACTTACTTCATAAAGATAGGTCATTAACAAAAAACTTAGGTCAACAGAAACAAGACCCAGCATGTCTGGACAGCATCCTTTAAAATTTGAAAGTGTACAATCAAATCGAATACAATTTGTAATAAATGACCATTTGAAAGTGTACAATTTGATCAAATAAAGTTTGTGATAAATGATGAAGAATAGGAAACCCCATTTTTCCACATTAAACTATGACTGTCTTATAAGAACTTCAAATATAGTTACATTTTCAATGGCTACTTTTTAGCCCTGGATTCAGTATGACACACACACAAAAAAAAATTGGCAAAAAACCCATTGCATCAAATGTAACTCAAGGGTTGTGAAGTATAAAAATTAGTAATCGAGGTGAAAGAAGAAGGTAAAGAGAGCAGGGTCTCCTGATTCCCCTTCAACTATACTTTCCTCCTTAGGCTGGAATTTTCTGCAATTAAACTGTTTTGGAAAAAAGCATAGAGTGCAACTCAGAATATAACACTCTGGAAGTGTTTCCTCTAACCAGAGTTTGAGCCTTCCCTGTGGCCAGATTATTCACACATAGTCCTCAATGAAGGCTACCTGTTTGTAACACAGGAGATTTTGACTTCAAAACCTTGAAGAGCACGCAGAATTACCTGGAGGTTTCCTGGCTACTGCACTGAGTACTGTCCTAGTCCTTGAATTATTTAAGTGGGGCTACGTTCATGTTTGTAACATTCCCCTTCTTCCCTTTGTACTTTTGATGTGGTACAGAAACACTGGTACAGATAATTTGGGGAGCAGTAGTGTTTTGATCACAAATCCAAAGCTCATACAATCTTAAACAAAAACAGAGTCTCTCGTGCTATTTCTAACCACTGTTCACTGAAACACTTGAATTGATTTTGCTCTGGGATAAAACCTGATCCAGGAGACCACAGGAGAAATCATTTATTGTGGTAATACACTTACAAAGAACTTACAAGCCTATCTCAATATATTTTATTTTCCAAGAATATGATTTTTCTAAGGTGAACTGTATTATTTTTATTGGGATCTGGTTTTACTAGACACTATGCACCTACAGGGGATGCTTCAAGAGGCGGCAGGAGTGTTGTGAGCAATTTAGGGGCAATTCTGTGTTTTGTAAAGTGTATCACTGTCTGCTAACCAGCATCCAGAGCAGGAAAGTCCTTCAAGCTACTTAAGCACATGATGCATTGCCATGCCTTTCATCTGAGCAGCTCAAAGATTTCCTGTGTTAAGTCCATGAGCTTTGCTGAGGAGTAACCACACACTGCTCATATTTACTGAGTAGGGTGTGAGGAGAGGGAAGAGGAAAGGAACAAAGGGCCACATATCCACCCCTTCCCTACTGACGTGACCCTGACAAGATTACATGGGATAACTGAAGGATTGAAAGAGCTGGAAGTAACCGATAAGAATGGTAGAACTTAACAGGATGACTCTGACACGTAATAGAAGCTGCAGTGCAGTTGAGTAGCTCTTATTAACTCGTTACACCACATTATTAAACTGCAGGTATTCTAGAGTGAATTAACAAGCCCTCAAAACTACTGTTTTCTTTCTGGAAATTAAGAAGCCTCACTTCCATAATGGACATGTTGTTAGTACAGGTCAAGCACAGAATATGATTTATTGGTATCCTATTTATTATCATCAGGTGGATATTCAATGTTACACTTTCAAATTGCTTTCTATAAAAGTTAGATAGTTAACAACGATACAATGGACATCATTTTAAATTTGTTGTCCAATCAAGGATATAGATACAGGTCCAGTTCTGTTATATTTGAATGGAAAGAAAGAAGAACATACACTAATTCAAATATTTCTTAGTTAGATTTTCCAATCAGACACTGTCAAGGATCTTCTTATTTAAATACACTTTTGGCCGGGAACACCCCATCCCCTCATAAAATTGTGGGCTGTTCCCTCCGAAGCTATAACACATCACTACAACCTTCTTCAGCACTGGGACTATTAAGTCTTTTATTCAAACATTAGAGTCTATGTAGCCCTGGTCTCAGTACAGCAACCCTTCCCATACAATCTTTTCTGCATTGTGAAAAGGAAGCGTTTAATTCCCTGAATAATGCCAGAAAACTGTAATGTGTTTCTTAAATTTGAGCTTCTTTTAGTTTCCTCTGTGAAAGAAGGGAGATCTGTCTCTACCACTTCCACAGCCTGGGTCCATTGATGTCAAAGTTAGACAGAAATTCAAGTATTTGTAGGCATGGAAGAGAGACCAGCAGTGGTGAATTCTCCTTGATTAACTGTTTGTCAGTTTTTTCAGACTTTTCAGCTTACTCCATGAATGGAGTTCATTTCCAATGTCTTTCACCACTTCTCCATTATGATGGCATTTCTTTACAAACCCTTATAATGTTTTTTGGTGCAGTGTAAGTCAGTCTTTGACGTCCTGGTACTTGCAATCTTGGCAAATACCAGCACGTCCGTGGAGATTCAGAAGACTGCCAATAAGGGGATTTTGCTGAAGAAGACTCAGAAGAAGAGATGAAGCAAATTCAAAAGTTGAAGAATAAAGTCCAATTATCAATGGCAAGGACCAATCTAGTCCTGGGGAATAATTTCCACAGAAGTTGGAACAAATCCCTCTTAGAAGGCCTTTTTTAAGCCATGTTCAGAATAGTTTGGTGGTGTGCTTCTTCCTGAAGACAGATAGTCACGTATAGTAGAGGAAACAAGGTTCATCTAAGAGAACAAAGATTTCAACATTGTAATGTATTTTGTGGACTATAGCGTAAGGAAGACTGATCAAGATAAAAGTATCATTATTTCAGTCCTTAAAAGGAAGCCCTTTTGTCTCATCAAGAAATTTTACTATGAATAAAATGGAACTTGAAAATCCTTGAAAAATCCTACTGAAAAAAGGCACACAAGGGTTAGAATAATTTGGAAGCTGCAGCATAAGTAGAGCCATACTGAATATGAAGATGAGACACATTTAGTTTAAACCTCAGAAAGGGATTTTCTCAAAGGGGGATGAAACATAATGTTTGCTATATGCAAAACATAAAGATTGCCTCACCATCCTTTTAGATACAGCATATGAACATATCTGCTAAAAGTCAAAAGTGAAAGACTCTAGGAAGCTGCCAGACCTAGGGAAAATGAATATTCTGCAAATATATTTATTTTACATGTAAAGCAAAGCAAAGAAAAATATTGTTAAATATTTACTCATCACCCAGTAGCTTAATAATCTTTGGCGCAGCAAATACAGCTGACTCTATAGAGTGTGGGCAGAGATGGTCCTTACCAATAAAATACCATGACTGAGACTCACAGGTAAGCAAAAGCTCTGGCAGGAACAGTGACTCAGCTGCACGAAGAGCAGCTGCACAGGCAAACCTGGCTGCAAGCATCCATAATTGTTGCATTCTTTTCCTTTGCTTTTCACCCTGTGATTTCCTTTATCTGGCCCCCAGAGTCTTCTTGCACTACCAGACATCCCTTAATTATTACTCCAGCACCACCCCAGCACCATTCTTAACACCAGCAGAGGGCAGGCATTTGAAAAGGAAACATGGACTATGCTCTGACCACCTACTACAGGCACTTAATTTTAAGTGTTAAAACACCTGAAAAATAAAAGCCTGCTCCCAGCCTGATGATTCAGGCTGCCTATATAAGAGCAAAGCCTCCCCAGCTAGCCTGTGGACAATGTGATTCAGACTATCAAATGTCTTTTTCTCCCCTTGGTCCTCTAGGCTTCCTGAATGCCGAACACAGAGCTGCCTACCTCCAACTAGTAGCAAACCCTGATTCCCAGCGGGTCTGCACAGGAGCTTGTGCCAGTTTCACGACACCACCTGCTCAGAGAGGACTCAGCAGTCTAAATATTCTTCTGATGGAGGTGACGGCAGCAGTGATGACCTGCCTTTGCATGACAACATGGTGGCAGGTTCCCAAACCCAGGAAGAAGAGACCTAAAATCTGAACTCTACTTCAGACTGAGGGGAATCGACCCCACAGCTCCCATTTCCCTGGGAGAACCCCACTGTGCAGGTTACACAGCAGGAGGGGATGTTCCCTGTCTTCGTTGGAACCCTGCCTTCTTATCCCACTGCATGCTTCTGTGCAAGACTTCTAGCACCAGAGAACAAACAGGGAACATGCCTGTGCCATCCAGAAGAAGGGGAAGAGGTCTTGTTCATGGTTTCTGTCACTCAGAGGTCCTCATCAATTCAAAAGAAAAATATGAAGCCTCCTGGAGCAGGAACCAGATTACCTTGAAAAAGTCTCCTCCTCACCAGTGGTGTAGAGGAAGCTCTTTGATTAGCTCTTGATCAAAAAATTCAAAGGAAAAAAACAACACAGCACACATTGAAAAGACCACAAAACAGATAACAGATAGCTCCATTGGAAAATGTGCTAAAAGGTGCAGTGGGCTCTGGCAATAAAATCAGAACTGGCTGTTTCCCTTGGGGATACACTGGCCTTCAAGTGTGAGTTATTCAGTGAGCGTCCAAAGGTCTATGTTATGCAAGAAGGCAGATTAGGTGGTCATAGTAGTCCCTTCTGGTCTTAAGCAATTAATCTCTGACGTGATGTCAGAAGGTTGGTTCATCACAGCCAAAGAAGGCAATTTCCTTGCTGATAAATAAAAAAGTAAATCAATTTTTACTCCAAGATGAAGATGGGATTCCACCAGTCCCTGGGGGCTGTTTTCATGTTCAGGCACCGAGCAGCTGAGCAAGGAACTGCTGCACCAAACAGCATGGGCTCTTGCCAGGACTTGCATTTATTCTCCCTGTTGCTAGCAAAATCACAGCCACCAAAGGTGAATTCTGGCCTCTGAAGACACTGATAAGTTTAGAAGAGGTCTTGGCTTTCAAAGGAGTACAGAATCCTCAATGTTATGCAGTTAAATAAATCATAGTGTAGGGGGGAAATGGGCTGATATTTACATTGCAAAATCACGAGTTGGGAGAACTGCACCTTTCATAAACAGTGGCGGCACAATCTTACTCGGCCACGTCACTTTGGTCTACAATTTCCCCATTAATTTAGTTCTTCAAGTCAAGATTGGATGCTGGCTCCCAGGTTCCAGGAAGTTTTACTACAAGAATTGTGGAGTTATTGAGTAATTAATTCTCAAATGCCTGTGTGACACCAGGGGCAATGCCCTTCTTATCTCCAGTTCACCAGGGAGGGAAGTAAATTGTGAGAGGACATGCCCAAAGGCCAAAAACCAAGTAAGCAAAAGAGAAGGGCATGGAAGTGGAATAACCCAGCTCCCTGTCCCGTATTCCTACCACCAAATTTCATGGTCCCTCAGAGGTCACTCCTTCTATATCCAAAACTAATACAACTTAAATTTCCAAAAATTTAGATAGCCCTGTTTCCTCTTCCCTCTACTGGGATCTTATGAAGAGAGTGAGAAAATAGCTGTGGTCAGAGTCTGCCTCTTTTTTGACTGAGGAATGGCTGTAATTCAAGATGGCAGAGGGAAGCAAAACCACAAAATGAGTTATGCACCATCATCCACAAGGAATGAAAATAAGTGTATTACACTGCCTATCATTACGTACCTAATGATACCACTGACAAGAGGGATTTCTCTACAGCAAATGCAAATGTAAAGTTTGTGGTTGCCGAAATAATGTAATTTTATATATATTATTTAATTCCTCATTGGTTACATTTAAGTATATAACAGAGGAACTAATGTACACATTTCTAAAGGACTCCTACAGAGGAACTGCTCTGAAATAATTTGAAGTGGGGCCACAGTGTCTTTATTTTGTATTTGAGGCATCTTCCCAGTCAATGAACCTCTGTGAAAGATTAATGTAGTTTGAACTTTTATTGTGGAATATCATTCGTGCGCTGTCACACTTCGCACAAATGGTGCTTCAGTCACAGTTCGGTAACACTGCAGCATATTATTTCCAAGGCATTTGAGAGTTTAGAGAATTATTGAAGGGCACACTGTACTCATTTGGTAATAAGGCAGAGTGCAGTTGCAGTCTCCATATGATTTCAACAAATGGAATCAATGTTAATTTCATTGAACGTAGCAAAGTAGTTGTGATAATAACCCCAGTGAAATATTCCACTAGAGAAAAGAGGTAGAATATAGAGTTACAGTGTTTTATATTGTCTCCACCGAGGATTCTAGAAGAAATACAGAAATGGATGGAAAAAAACCCACCTTAATCATTTCTGAAAAAACATATGCATTTACCAATGAAAATCGCTATTTCTCCCAATCTTTACACTTTGATTTTAAGAATATGCTGCAGAAGAAAGAATTAAATAAATCAGTTCAGATTCACATCCTATTTTTACCAGTAATACCCAACTTTAAGGCAGTCTAGATGTTTCAATTTGGCATTGCTGTTTCTGCAAATACATGTTACACTGATCCTGAAAGTAAACACTTCCCAAAGCCATGACTTGTTAGCACTGCCTTCACGTTATAGCCAATTAGTCAATAATTAGTCAAATAATTAAAAATATAATTATGTAACGATGTTGCCTTTTTTAAATTAAGGACTTATTCACAGGCTGATTCCTCTTTCTGACTACGTTTCCTTGCTGCTACAGTTGAAGCACATAAACCTTGGTTGCTTTTTCTCTCCTTTTGAATTAAAACAGGATCTTGTTAACAAATGGACAAGTGCTTATTAATATGCTGTCACCAGCAAAGACACAAATATGCAACTAAATACTTATGCAGCTCCCACCAGATGCAAATATATCTGTAAAAACCATCACTGATGTGTTAGAGACCTCTAGAGCTGTAGCTCTTCTCATGAAACTGCACTTCAGGTATAAAATATCAAGCTTTAATAAAAAAAAACCAAAACAACAAGAAAACCAACTGAGAGGTCCCTTGCAGAATTATCAAAATATCTCCGATATACAATCATAAAGTGTATAACACCCCAGCAACCACCATGTTTTCAGTATCTTTAGACACTTACTTGAAGCAGAGGGATACCAGCCATCAGAAGGGCCCTGATGCCATGCAGGGAACATGGGACCACTGGCAGAGAAAGAGAAAGATGTCAGTGGTGTGTACTGGCACCCAGAAAAGTGACAACTTGTACGTTAGACAAAACACCACAGGCATAAGACAAGGAAAATCAGGAATTCAGAGTGACTTTAACCACCAGTTAGCTGGCTCCCATCTATCTATAGCAAGGCTATGGGATTTCCAGCTTGTAAGATCTGCATGGAGGGATTAAGATAGCTTGCGGTGAAGCAAGGCACAAACTTCACCTCATCCCTCTGAGCTAAATCTGTGTTATTAATGTAGAAACAGGAATGTATGACATCAATGTTCTCCAGTGACTATGTTCACCCTCCTACCTAGCTAACTTTTCTATTCATGAAACACTAATATTCCGAGAATTTCTTTCATCCAGGCACAAAATTAGCAAAAGGAGTAGCAATTGCACGGTGCTACCCCATGCTCCATTGCAGCCACCTCCCTCATGTGCATACCTGAGGGGTGAATTGTTGGACGGCTGTGAAGAGACTTTATGTTTCTGCAGCCTCATGAAGTTAGATCTGGTCACACAATCAAATCAAACACAGGCCTGTTCATCATTGCACAAATACAGAAGGAGAAAGAGGCCTTCTAAAGACTGTCAACTGTAGATGGAAATGGAAACTAAAAGCAGGAGAACATTTACAATTTGAACAAAACTCGTACCAACCATCTCATCTCTTTAAAAAAATGGAAAATGCTATTATTTTACCAGGTGCAAGCCATTCCTGTCAAAAACTCACAATAACCACCTTACATTTTTCCTTAAGTTTGCCCAAAATCACCCGTGTAGGTCAAGCCAGCCTGAATTAAACTTCAGTGACAAATGTATCCTAATGTTGGAGGGTTAAGTACTGAAGGTACTACCCTTTTGGTCCACTCAGGTGAGCAGGATTCTTGCCTGAACAAGAACTGAGTAAAGAGATCGAGACTTTTAACTACGGTTATGACGACAAGCATGCAATTCTAGTCACGCATAACTTGAAACTCTAAACTAAATGCATCCAATACTCTATCAGAAAGATTCATTTTCTTATATGGATGTTTTTCCAAGAAAACTCTCAACCATAATTGGTACCAAGATGTGGGTTTGGCAGGTGTATAGAAAACTTCAATTTTTGTCTCTTAATATGTGGTACAAGAGATGGGAAACATTTTTGCCTTCATACAGGACCCAGATGGCAAACTGTGAAAGCTTAATTTCAAGAGCATTCGGGCTGACAGCTCTACAAGCAGCAAGCTGAATTTAACTTATGTGATTATGACACATACACAGGACTCTTCAACCAAGTGGTCCAACGCTCTACCTATTAGAGGCATGCCTACGAGATCTGCAAGTGCCGCACGAAAGCCTTTAATGTGCAGATCAGGTCGGGATTACTACACGAGAAACCACTCGTGCACATGCACGCAATGTGCTTCCGTGGGCTACCTTGTCAACCAGGACATTATTTCTATTTCTGCTTTTGCAAGGGGTTCTAACGTGTTTCTACAGGCAGGATCACTTTTATTCTGTACTTTACCTAAAGGGCTTTGCTCATGTGTGTTATGCCTTACTCAACTTCATGCTGGCACACCACCTACTGACAGCTCAGCGTTGCTTTGTGTCAAGTGTTTCCTAAAATCCTGTCCCTATGTGAGCCCATGAGCTCTGATCCTGAGATATCTGGCTGTGCACAGTCAGCGCAGCAGCATTTGTCAGGAGAAGAGAAGGAATTGAGAAAAAGAGTCTTCAGGCCCCTGGTGGTATATTGGTAAAAAAATAGTAAGATCACCTGTACAGTGTTTCAAGGCAAGCAGTAAAAAACAAATTGTCTCCCAGCCGAATGAGAAGCAAGCAGTCAGACAGCTTATCAGCCAATGCTTAATGAAACTCTAGTATTCTGAGAATTTATTTCATCCACAAAGTTAGCAAAAGGAGTCATAATTGTATGGTGCTATCCCATTCTCCATTTCAGCCACCTCCTTGTCTCTCAGGTGCCAAGGTTGGTTCAAGTTTCTTTCAATTCTGCATTATTTTAAGGTGTTTGTGTGTTTTAGTGGTTGCAGATTTGCAAGTAGATTGTGGTGCACAGAGTAGAAATGAATTAAAGCACCATCTTTTTCTCATTTCTGACTTTTCTTTATATACCACCGCTGCACAGCTCAGTAAGGTTGAATTTCTGTTCCTATTTTTGGTACCATTTGATGTTCTTTGCTATGTATTTACTCTGATATTCCAAAGGTAGCACCCATGAATGTCACGGGATATTCTAAGAGGAAACCATGGCAAAAGAGTTGATCCTGCTAGTGAAATTAAGAGTGTTCAGAGAGAACTGTCTGCAACTAATGACCCTTATTTCTCCAAGTTACAACTGCCTGTATATTAAGTGAGCCAAACCTTCCCAAACTTAATAATGTTGGATTTGACAGATATGCCACCTCATCCTGTCATCTTTGGCATTATTTGGGGTACCCTGCTCCACTGACTTTGCCGCCTTCAGCAAACCAGTGGTAGCTCCTTGCCTTCCTCTCTCCCTGCCCTCCCATCATACCTTTGCTTGGTCTGACATCTCCATATCTCAGCCCCTCTGTTTCACCTCAACTTACAAAACTTCCTTAAAAACCCTATTTCTGGAACTTCTGGTGCTAGGCAAATATTAGTGATGAAAAAGGATGGAGAGGCTGTAACATGTCTGACTGACCTTAAGAGAGCTATGTGACCATCCTCCTTTTCCTCTGCTCTTAACATGAAGGGTACACAGTCACACCAGTGGAACTGGTGATCCTCAGTGCAAAGGTCATCACTTGCTTGTCCCTGTTAGACACTAAATAGCTATTTAGTGTAATAAAGGAAGGGATATTTGCTACAGAAGAAGTCTCTAGTGTTGCAATCTCTTGAAGACATTAGTCTCTAAAAGTCTCTAGTGTCTCTAATCATCTCTAGGGTCAACTGGAAAGAAGATTAAGGCTGGTCTGATCCAATTAGAGGGTATTTGAGGATGAAACAAAAAAAAAAAGCTGTAGATTAACCTTTAACAAGTTCTCAGACACAAGCATGAGGAATTTATGCAGATTCTGCACAGCTGTACAAGTACGTGTATATTTTATTATGTGCGGTCTTTGTGGGCACACCACTGAAAGAGGCTTTGTCCTCTTCCTAACATGTGCGTACACCAGTTTACACCATACAGGATCCACTGCATCCAGTCTTGAACAGTGTCATTGAGCTCCGCGTGCAGGAGGAAAACACAACGATGCCTTCATTTGCCCAGGTGGGAGCTGAAGCATGAAAGGTTTGATGACTTCCCCAAGTCACCCAGGTACAGCAGGGAACAGAGCCCTGGCATCACCAACCAAAAATTACTGCTCACAACAACCAGCTCTTCTCCTGGAGAGAGAAGAAGCAGCAAGAGTTGATCCTAAAGTAGTACCACAAAGAGCATCAGCAAACAGGCCCAAGTTTCTGCTGCACAAAGGTGTTGATATTTGTAGAAAAAGCACTCTCTTTATTTCAGTTTTAAGTGTTGCTGATAAAATTTCATTAAATCAAACTGTAACACTTAAACTAATGAAGATCCAGCAGATGTTGAATCTGTGTTATTTTATAGCCTTGTTTTATTTGGGGAAAGAACCCAGTTTTGCTAAAATATTAATGAAAAAATGCTCATTTTGCTTCTGGATTCACTGAATGCCTGGTGCAGTTTGTTTTTGTTTTCAGTTCCCACTGTTGCTTCTTCATCTTACTAGTCAGAAAGCAACAGGTGTAAATGAAGACCTAATAGTCTTTGTGCATTGAACTGTTAGATGTATACTGTGAAGAGGACAGCATAGAGGGTGATGTGAACATATTTTTTTCTCTACCAGTGTACCTTGGAATCCTGTCCATTCGAAGCCAAATTGAATTTAGACCCCTTAAACTTCCTTTTGATTCTGTCCATATAAGATGGACAGAAGTCAGAGGAGACTTTCAAGTCTTGAGCTCCAGACCGCAAATCTTATTTTGAACAAAATATCCAAGAGTGTATTTCTTTGGGTCAGGCATCTTGGAGGTTTTCATATAATGACTATGTTTGACTTACTATGGAAAAATAAAAAAACCCCAAACAAATAAACAAGTATTGCACTATGAAACTCAACCTAAGTCACTGGATTGCAACCATCTTGCTATGAGTCCTTTCCACTTGGGACATGTCTAAAGGCTGAGACTGAATTCTCTTCTGCCTGACTACCAGGAGAAGATCTCTTTTCTGTCCCCACATGAGAAACTTCAACTTCTGTCATCTCCGTAACACGCAATCCTGTGCCTGTTTTTTCTGAATCACTCTGCTATACATGCCTCTCTGCTGTTATACATCTGTTGTGGCACAAGCTCATATCCCCACTGTCATTCTCTGAGTCAGTATTTGTACTTCTGTCTCATATTGTGATGAAAACATCTCTAGTGGCACTACACTTTAATTGGTATCAAAATATTTGGTAGCATAGACAGTAACACCCACAAGTTTCATTTATTGCTTCTCTCTCTATGGAATGTTGGTAGCGTCATCCACTTTTACATGGCATTATTCTATCCCTATTTTTTTATTTCAGTCATGGGACTCCTAGTTTTTAGCAGTCTGTTCTAGTAATATGTGTCAGACCCTTTCCAGGGAAGTGTCTAGAGACCTGAGAAGAGTATTTAATCCCGCTACAGGATATGGTTGTTGAATATGCACTGGGGGTGGAGGGCAGGGGGAAGTCTATAAACAGATTGTTATCTATTTGGGAAATTCCAGGTGACAAGAAGGGCTCTTTGAACTAGTACCCATAGCATTTCTCTCTCCTACCCACCAATTCATCCACATCCACCAAGTCAACTGATCTTTCAGCAAGCCATTTTAAATGGGGACTACAAGAGGAAAAAATATTTGTTTCCACTTGCTGTCTTTTGGAATAAAATGCATGCAGGGCACTGTGAAAAAAATCAGTGCATCTCTTCTGGGTTCTAAATTGAAATATCCTTTTGGACCTCTTCTACATTGATTGCCTCAATAACAATGGGGTTAGTTTCCTCTAATGTCACAATTAATTCCTCTTTGAAGGCTAAGACCAACAGTGTGGAAGGGCAGCACTTTCTGAGGAAGCAAGTTGGATGTCATATTTTGGCTACATTAACCTGGGATCTAACTTTATTTATACCAGCATTGTTAAAGGGTGCAGACCGTTACCTAGACCTCTCCTTTGCCCCACTCTCCCTTCCGCTCGCCCATGGACCAGCCCCACAGCGGCTGCAGCAGGGAGGCACTTGTAGTGCTGGTGCCATCGTGGCAGGGGAATCTGCTCTCCCTGGGAAGGGGCAGGAGCTCCCTGCTCCCACTGCTGGGTGAGGCACAACACGGTCCAAAATAAGAGTAAGTACACACAGACTAAACCTTGACCACTTTTCAGGAAATATTTTTTTGTGCCTCCCACTAATTCCTCACTTAGGTGGATGCTCTTTCAATACGTATTGCCACGAGAAGCAGCAGAATAAGCGAAGAAGAGGGGTGTTGTTCACATTCCTGTATTTTAAAGGCAACTAGTGGCAAGGGGACTCAGGGGGCATCGGGAGAAGACCTGTTGCAGAAGACTTAGTGGTGTGCTGTTCAGGTCTGAGAGCAGAGCACAAGCCTCACTGACTGCTTATACAAACTAAACCTGCAGTCGCCTGGGCAAGACCTGGGGCCTGTGCACAAACACTCCTCTGGAGGTTCGAACATATGGAATGTCCCTTGCTCTGTAACCAAAGCATGACCTAGAAGGGGGCACTTATTTGCAAAAAGCCTAGCTAAATTCTGATTTCAGTTACACCAGGATCATAGAATCATAGAATCGTTTAGGTTGGAAAAGACCCTCAAGATTATCATCAAGTCCAACCATTAACCTAACACTGCCAAGTCCACCACCAAACCGTGTCCCTCAGTGCCACGTATATATGTCTTTTAAATACCTCCAGGGACAGTGACTCCACCACTTCCCTGGGCAGCCTGTTCCAGTGCTTGACAACCCTTTCGGTGAAGAAATTTTTCCTAATATCCAGTCTAAACCTCACCTGGTGCAATTTGAGGCCTTTTCCTCTTGTCCTATCGCTTGTTACTTGGGAGAAGAGACCAACACCGTTCAGGACAAAACTAAGATTAAGCTAGCTTGTGCTTGCATTGCTGTCAGGTGGAGCACATCAGGACTTCTGTCGCTCAAGCAGGTGGTACACAGAGCATAAATATGCAGGTATTTACACATGAACATACAATCCCCGCTATCAATTCCATTTCATGGGTCATTACGGTTGCCTGTAGCACTGTATATGCAGTTATGAATAAATTAATTGTAAAAAATAAACAGTGGCCTTTAGTTAGAGACAGAAATGCACTTGGATAGGAAGTTTTTCTTTAAAAAGAAGTTGAAGAAACCTAACAGTGAGAGCCATGCGAGAACAAAGAAAATATAACACTCCCACAACCACCCAAAATTCGGCAGAAAAGTGAAAGAATGTATTAAAAATTAAAAAAAAAATAAAAATTAAAAAAAAAAAAAAGAGAGGAGCTGAAGATGGGGAGTCACCTGCTGCCTTGCCCCCCGGCCGGGAAGGCGTCGCGGAGCTCCGGCGGCAGCATCACCGCCGGGTTCCCCCCGCCGGTTCCCTCCCTCCCAACGGCACGCCCATGCTGCCATCTAGCGCGCCCGCCCCGCCGCACAGCCGCCGCCGCCGCCGCCGCCGCCGCCGCTCCCCCGCCGCTCCCCCGCCGCCGCCGCCGCCCGCCCCGCCCGGCTCCTCTGCC